>JARYHS010013630.1:283229816-283351302 GCA_031002005.1 Vandiemenella viatica | reverse complement strand
GCTTCTTCCTGGGTAAAATATTCCGGAGGTAAAATAGTCCCCCAAAAGGGTGGGAATTACTCAGGAAAAAGTCATCAGGATGGATAGAAACATTCTACGAGTCGGAGCGTGGAATGTGAGAAGTCTGAATAGGGCAGGTTGGTTAGAAAACTCATAAAGGGAGATGGAACGACTTAACTTAGATGTTGTTGGGATTAGTGAGATTAAATGGAAGGACGCACAGGATTTCTGGTCTGGGGAACACAGGATAATTTGCACACAAGCTGTCAATGGAGTCACTGGTGTAGGATTTGTAATGAACAAGAAAATAGGGAAACGGGTGAGTTATTATGAACAGTTTGTTGACTGAATTATTTTAATGAGGTTAGAAACTAAGCCCGTCCGAACGACATTAGTACAAGTGTATATGCCAACGTCACAGGAAGATGACGAGGAAATAGAAAAAATATACGCTGAAATTGAAGAATTAATAGAATATGTTGAAGGGGGAGGAAATTCTAATAATCATGGGTGATTGGAATGCAATAGTGGGAGAAGGAAAAGAGGGGAATACTGTAGGAAGTTTGGGTCTAGGAGAAAGAAATGAGCGAGGAAGCAGGTTGCTAGAATTTTGTGAAAGATATAAGCTAGTAGTGGCAAATACACTGTTTCAGAACCATGCAAGAAGAATATACACCTGGAAACATCCTGGGGATACAGGCAGATATCAGTTAGATTATATTATGGTCAAACAGAGATTCAGGAATCAAGTACTTGACTGTAAAGCGTACCCAGGATCAGACACTGACCATAATTTGATAATAATGAAGAGCAGGCTGAAATTTAAGCGAATAAGGAAGCAATATAAGCAGAACAGACTGGAAGTGAATAAAATGAAACAATCTAGAACGAGAGAAAAATTTGCAGAAATTGTAGACTTAGGTCTAAGAAGTAAATGTGAAAGGAGCTCAACTGAGGACGAATGGAATGCATTAAAGACCGAAATAATGAAAGCTGGCAAAGATACATTAGGCTTTAGGGAACAAGCTGCCCGAAAACCTTGGATCACAGAAGAAATTTTGGATCTGATGGATCAGAGGAGAAGGTACACAAACGCTCAGGTTGGAGCAGGAAGAGAGCAGTACAGGCAATTTAGAAATCAAATAAATAGGAAATGCAAAATAGCAAAAGAAAAATGGCTACATGTAAGTGTGAAGAAGTAGAAAAGGAAATGGTCATCGGAAAAGTAGATGTTGCATATAGAAAGATCAAACAGGGTTTTGGAGAAATGAAGAAAAGAGGTATGAACATTAAAACTGCCGATGGGAAACCTCTTTTAAGCTCAGAAGATAGAGCTAACCGATGGAAGGAATACATTGAGAAACTGTATGATGGGGACGACTTGAACAATAGTGTATTGGAAAAGGAAGGCGATGTCGACATTGATGACTTAGGAGATCCGGTTTTGAGGACAGAATTTAATAAAGCTCTGAATGACTTGTAAGCAAATAAGGCAGTTGCGATTGATGAGATCCCTGCAGAACTTCTTAAATCCCTAGGAGAGGAAGGAATCGACAGATTGTTCAAGCTGATATCAAAAAGTTATGAAACAGGAGAAATTCCAACTGATTTTAATAAAAATATCATCTTCACACTTCTAAAGAGAGCACAAGCCGACAAATGTGAGAATTATTGCACCATTAGTCTAACATCACATGCTTCAAAATTACTGACCAGAATAATATAGAGAAAGATGGAAAGGGTAGTAGAAGAGATAGTAGGTGAAGATCAGTTTGGGTTAAGGAAAAATCGCGGTACAAGGGAAGCAATTCTGGCTTTAAGATTAATACTTGAAGGGCGGATCAAGAAAAGTAATGATAATTTTATGACGTTTGTTGATTTAGAAAAACTTTTGATAATGTTAGGTGGGACAATATGTTCAAAATTTTAAAGAAGTCAGGTCTAAAGTATTGAGATAGAAGAATACTCTATACACTATATAAGAATCAAGTGGCTATAATAAAAGTAGAGAATCACGAGAGACATGCATCAGTTAAAAAGGGTGTGAGACAAGGTTGTAGTCTATCCCCGTTAACATTCATCTTGTAGGTAGAAGAAGCAATGAAGAAAGTCAAAGCAAAATTTCCATGTGGCATAAGTTTTCAGGGAGAAAAAATTAGTATGTTATGATTTGCAAAATACTGAAGGAAGATTTTGGACTGAATATAAATGAGAGCAAAACAAAAGTGATGAAATGTAGCAGAAATGATACCAATACTAGTGATTAAATATAAAAATAGGATCGGATGCAATTGGAGAAGTAAGTGAGTTACTTGGGAAGCAAAATTACAACCGATGTCCGAAGCAGGAATGATGTTAAAAGCTGAATAGCACTAGCAAAAAGGGCCTTCATGAAAAAGAGAAACCTTTTAGTTTCAAATATTGATCTAGGAAATAGAAAGAACTTTTTAAAATCCTATGTGTGGAGCACAGCACTTTACGGTAGCCAAATATGGACTTTAGGAATACCGGAAAGAAAGAAAATTTTGAAATGTGGTGCTACAGAAGAATGTTGAAAATTAGGTGGACAGACAAAGTAAGAAAGTTTTGGAAATGATGGGTGAGAAAAGAAGTTTATGGCAGAAGCTTACAGAGAGAAGAGACAGGCTGGTAGGTCATATTTTGGCTTTTGAGACATGCTGGATTGGTTAATTTGTTAGTGGATGGAACTGTCGAAGAACTATAGAGGAAGACAGAGATTAGAATATATGAAGCAGATAATTGAGGATGTGGGTTGTAAGGGGTATGTAGAAATGAAGAGGTTAGCACAGGATAGGAAGGGATGGAGGATTGCATCAAACCAGTCGAAAGACTGACGACAGCACAAAAAAAGACAGTAAGATACAATACTTCCATAGAAATACAAATGGAATAGCTGAAAGTAGGAATTACGTCCGAAGTTATGAGTATCTACGTTTATGAATATGAATAAAAGACATGCAATACATGAGGTCCGTGCTGACGGACAAGAGCAGACATCAGACAAGACACCGCAACACTGAAGAGACAAACACAAGGCGTTAAGCAATATGTCACAAGATAAAATAGAAAATGTAAACATTCGAGAATATTGTAAGATAACAGACACAGCGGAACGGGTTAACATAAAAAAGGGCTACTCTGAAACGATTACATCGACTAGATGTAATGTGACAAACTAGTTAGAAAAATGAGAGACTATATCCCATAAGGCCGAAGAAAAATTAAACTAGTAAAAACGAGATGCAAGAAAAGGATAGAAAATAAAAAATTATCTTGTTCAAGAAAAAAAGGGGGAGGAGAATCTCCCAGATTAGGAGCATAAAAAGTTTTGCATAGTTATCTGTTTATTATAACTATTATCGATGTATCTTTCAGATTGCAACTACACAGCAATATTCTTAGTCTGTTTTATGTTAATTTGCTTTTATTATTACTAATAGTTCATTTTTTTACTTATGGCTTTACGCCTCGACGACGTCGAGGTCATTAAAGGCGGGATGGGATTGGGGACAATGAACGGGAAGGAATTCGGCCATGACCTTTTGAAGGAAGCACCCCGGCATTCGCCTGGAGAGATTTGGAGAAACCATGGAAAACCCGAGTCTTCCAGAATACGAGTCCAGAACGTTAACCGTTCAACCACCACGCTCGTTATCAGGGCCGGCGCTAGGAATTTCGGGCCCGGGGTAAAATGTACGACCTTTTTTTTTTAGCTCTACAAACTGGCCGGCGACAATGGGCAGATTCTTGTCCTCATGGCCTGAGGGCCCCTACAGTCAGTGATCGGGGCCCCCCATCATCCGGCGGGCCCTGGTACTTTTGATCCGCTTACCCCCCCCTAACGCCGGCTCTGCTCGTTATTACTTATTACTAATAGTGAAGAAGCTTCGCACAGGAAAACATTTTTCTACGCACATTCTTTTATTTCATTACCACTGTTGCTTTAAACCCTTTCACTCTTTCTTAGCTTCGGTATCTTGTTTGGTAACTCCTACGAATCGCCGACTTCCCTATTCGCAAAAGAAAACATCCAGTCTCCTTTTGCGTCCTATCCAATGCCAACCCAGATTCTTCACTGTATCAATTAATGAATGCGTTCTACATTAATTTCGAAAGACGATTGTAGCTGCCCTCCATTGTATCTCCTCCAATTAATGTATCTGATACATAATTTGAGGCGCCATACTGTAGTCAAGCTCCTTTCCTTCATTCCTCACTAACGGATGCAATACGATGAATCTTTCCTCGCCACGTCCACCTCATGCTTTCTCCAACTAACCTTATTATTAACTTACGGGAATAAAGCTGTAAATACATACATCTTTTTATATTTCTGTAGTTTTCATTGGCGAAAATTCATCTATCAGTTTTCTACAAGTATCCTAATGAAAGCATCATACGTTTTTGTGGAAGTTGTTAGCCTACGGTATTTATTTGACTGAATGGGGACTGAATGAATCCAACAGACTCACTTTTTCATATTTTCCTGTCATTCGCTGTAATTGTTATTACTTCATTTTTCTATCGGGGAGAATAATTCACACTTTTTCCTTGTGCTGGTGTTTCGGCGGAGTTTGCCTTAATTTTACAACTACTGTTACGATTTTATTATCAACATTCATCTTTGCGTAACAGTTACATAATGATCTCTGCATTATTTAGTTTCGTGACCACTACGTCAAGAAATTGAATTGTTTGAATTTGTTCTTAGACCTTGTATCAAGAACAGATTACCTCACACTTTTTGCGTCGCTACAACTATCATCTGTGAAGATGCTGTGGCCAATATATATTTGCGTCTGAACAATTGTTTCCGCGTTGATTGATGATTAATTTTAACTTAATATTTATTACGCGCGTTTTAAAATGCTTTTAATTAAGCTGAATTGTTGTTAATGCCACTTGAACTCGAATCGTTCAATTTGCAGTTAAAGGTAAAGCTATTTTCCGAATTTCAAGCTCATTTGCTATCATTTGTGCTCCGTTTCTGAAAGCTTGCGAGGCGGGCAAAGTGCCGATCCGGAGCGTGTCCGTAATGTGTAGGTCCAGGTGTGGTCTGGGGGGAGCCGTGAATGGAGGCTGGTGCGTAGGCGGTCCAGCCAGTCTCAATGAGCGCTACGGCTCGCCTGGTCAGTTGCGGCGGGCCACGACCTCGCGCAAGACGCGCCAGAGCAGCTCCACGCGCACAGGTAAGTCACTACCTGCTACTCACTATCTTGCCACATATTAAGTATACATAAGTTCGCTGGTATGCAAAACTCCTTGGCACTACCAGCGAAACCCCTTAAGTTAAATTCGTTTTCGTGACTGGACAGAACTGGTACTTTCATTAAGCATTGTCATCAATGGAAGAAAAAAAAATTGATGGCTCTTAAATAAGTTATTTGGTAAAACTAGTAAATCGAACTGATAGATTAAGTAACTGTTAACATTTCAAATTATTTAAAACCTTTCTACGTAGAACCATCAAACATTTTAATGAATTGACAAATATCTATGTAAGAATTCCTTTTTCTCTTCTAGAAGCAAAAAGATTATTGTCAAAGATTCTTATTACTCTTTTTCTTTCATAATTAACACGAATCAGAACTTATGCCAAAAACATAAAACTCTTGATCATGAAGTATTATTGTGCTTTCCCCTCTGGGGAAGGTGAAAAAGTAATTGACAATATAAGACATGGTAGCTCAACAGCAAGTCTTAAATTCTTTATCCTTAATATACTAGCGCTATCTGTAACACGCACGACGAGGAATATGGTAAACGGCTAGTATACTGATCTAGTTTGGAGCATAATGATTACTAGTTTCGACTCAAATGGAACGCAAGCACAGGATAAGACTGTGTAAATGAAACATCAGCCGAACGTAACGGTCAACATTTCAAGTCGACTGTAGCGTAAGATTATTATTTCTTTTTAATATATTGGTGTTAAGAATTTTAATTACATATGTAAATCCATTCTTACGCTCTTCAGTTATCTTGACAGGTAAGAGTAATACAATGTTTATCGGATCACTGTTGAAGATATACTTTGTACCATTCTAAAACATTTCTGTGAGATCTCTTGTATTAGCCATCGTGATGATGAGAATTCTTGGCTTAAAGAGTCTCTTGACCAAAAGTTTTGTAGAAAGACAAACATATTGGTGAATATGCATAGTCTGCTGTGAAATAATACAGGGAGATTCCATAATTTAATACGTTGCAACAGAACTTCATTTTATATATTTACTGTGCTACCTGTGTCATCATTCTTACACCAAAACCTAGCAGGAAATGGCTCTGACTCTGGAAATAATGTGATCGTCCAGTGTAACCATTTAATAAATGAATAGTGCAATAACATCGACGTTTTAGGGATACTTGTTTTATTGTGGGTGTCTGAACTTTCATGAGAAGTGTTGGAAGTATGTATGCACCTTGAAGCGCAAGTTCTCGAAGGTTTATGTTTTTGTTTAAGAATGCTAATTAAACCAAATTAAAAGTTTTAAAGCAAACGTGAACATGATTTTCGTTGTGTAGACAGATCTGTTAGTCGATCGTTTTCGTAGCTCAGTGCGTAAGCCACTCGCTTTAAAAATTCGGATTCCCGATTTCAAAACCCAGTACGGCAATGAATTTTTCAGGTTTTATTGTTTTGTTAATGTGAGTTCGATGCAACGCTTCGAGGTTCAGATTCCAAGTGAAACTGTAGGTCGAGCAACGATAGATACAGAATTGGTTAATTCTAAACTCTGTCATCAAGTAGTCAAGCTATAATAATTTACTTTCTTAATAGTATTAGACTCACGACAGGGTGGTAGTAAAGAAAAGAAATACTCATACTGAAAAGTCCAGTTACAGTCTTCACAGGAGAAAAATAGTGCATATATGAACTGCAAATAATTCAGCGTGAATCATATTTTTTTGTAGGCGTCTATCTAAGTTATCTCACTTTCATGCGGCGCTTCTGACTGACGTCATCCAACTACCAGGAGGAGTTCCAGTGATAGGAATCATTTTGAATTATGGTGATTAATGTAATGTTCCTGCACGCGCTGTGCTTATTCATCTCGTAAAAGTTTTCAACAACTTTTTTGATCACAAAAGAAAGTTATTTGCATTAAAAAAAATATGACTAGATCTATGAGATATGAAACCACGGTTCTTTTTTCTTTTTAATGGCTGGAAAATATTATTTCTTCTTTGCGCCAATTTAACGCTACGCTAATAACCGAGTTGTAAGAAACTTGAAGCATGTGGATAAACGAGTACGATCGCGTGGTTTATGTAAGTGGTGGCTGGGTCGCCAGAAGCCGCGGCAGAGCGTACGTTATCTCGTGGCAGCGCACGCCCGCCCGCTGCGTCGCTCAGCCACTCCATCACAGCCTTGTTTACAGCGCATCGTCCACGCTGCTCCCCCGCCGACAAATGACGCTCTCCCTCATCATTGGGAACTGCAAAGCGAACAATGCCCTGCAACCAATACCACTTTCTCCTGATTTTTTTTCCCGTCAACGTCTACTTCAAAACTTTTCCAGTAAGTATGTGACATGATTTATCTACAGTATAATTTTGTAAGCTGACTCACTCAATCACCTTCATAGCTATTGGCTGGAGAACGATGACATCACACGCCAGCCTTTGCACACAAATTAACAGGGACCAGAGATATTATTAGAAATCAGAGGTTGTGTGCACACTTTAATAGCTAAGAAACTGCTACGAAATTAATTGCCAGAATACATTCATTAAGTCAGGTTTGTATGTCATCCAGTTCGAGTCAAGCAACCATATCATCTAATATAAATATACGATAGCGTGATCGTCTCTGTCCGTGTATAATACGTCTACTAATAATTTAAGTTCTTCATGCGCAAGAGATTTTAGTCAAGTTTCGCACAGAGAACCCTTAGGGGGCATCCATAAATTACGTGAGGTATTTTTCCGGATTTCCGCACCTCCCCCTCCCCCTCTGGTGAGATTTCGTGAGATCAGGTCCGACCCTCCCCCTTCCCCCTCTCTGGTGACATCTGGTCCGTGAGACCCCCCTCCCCTAGAAATAGCCCCCCCAACGTCTCACCCACACTTTTCAGCGAAATACTCCCCTAAAACCGACTTTCGCATAATTTGTAGACCTTTTTTTTTTTTTTAGCTCTACACTAAAACAAAAATTTACTGAACCTCACGTGAGATTTACGTTGACCCCCCTCTCCCCCTTGGTGAGATTTCGCCGGACACCCCCCCCCTTATTTTCTATTTCACCTCACGTAATTTATGGACGCCTCCTTAGGGTGATAAACAGGTCATGTTTGTATTTTGCCAGATTAGATCAATATGTCGTAAACCTTGACACTAAAAACCGGGAACTATTCGCTAAAAACGGTCACACTAGTTATTTAATAAATTTATGATCGGACTTAGTATTCGATGCCGTTGTGGGTCTCATATACTTTTAATTTTTTTCCAAATGATGGTGTGAGTAATTTGTAATTTGGAAGAATAAATTTGGATGGTAGCTCATTAGGAAATGGAGACGCAGTGAATAATAGCCGTACCAGAAATACAAAATGAAGCACACATCAGATTCAAGAAGTTCATCTCCGTCTACTTGGAGGATGAATGCTCTCCATCACGCATCGAAAAATTCTTGACTGTTTCCAATGACACTCAAATTTCATTCAGCTCCTTACAGTAAGAGAATATTAGGTTCCAATATTCAGTTTGAATCTGCTCCTTTCCGCTCTTAAAAATAAATCTTTCTCTCCAAATACTAACACGAATGTTCCTAATTATATGACTACTCAGAATTAAGTGGAAGCCTTCCATGTGATTGAATCGCCATCAACAATACTTTGCTCAGTTTAAAAATTTTATACTGCGCACCACACATTGTTACATTTATTCGTATATAAAAGCTGATTTGCCATTCATGAAACGGAATAGGATTGTTGGTAATATAAAAACCCTATCCACTTTCGAAAGAAGCTTCATCGAATTGAATCTTCAACTGATGACAAGTTGCACTGCTTCAAGATGTTTACTTTGTTAGAAACACACATAGTCTTAATAGTATAGGAATGAAATTCGAAGTCTAAAGCAGTTTTTAAACGAAAGTGCTTCTTTCATTATCTTTGTCACCGGATGAATGGCCAGGCGTCTGACTGGAGGTCGAAAGGTCCCTGGTTCGAATCCCTTTTTCGGTGGTGACGTTCACTGGCGCTTAAAACGAACTTCATCTCTAGCACAGCATGCGGTGTAATGTGAGGCATGGTTCGGATACCACATTAAACTGTCGGACCCCATTCTCGGACAGGCGTTTACGATAGGGGCAGATTGCGCAGCTGATAAGAAACCCTGTAATAACCACAAGAATTTTTGACGGCACGACATTTAGAATAATTTTATTTATCCAGATAAGTAACATAATTACCAATGGTACAGTGGAAAAAACCAAAAATTTTGGAATTTCTGTCTGCACGCATCTCGTAAAAACTAATGAGCGCACTTCAACGAAACTTTGCATGGTGATAGCTTATGTCATCAGTTAACAAGGGTATATAATTTCATGTAGATCAGTAACATAGTTGTAGATAATTCAGGGGCACAAAAGTAAATTTTCAAATCTGTGTGTATGTATGCGCGCTTCACTCAAATATTAATGAACTGATTTCAGCGAAACTTCAAATAGTGATAGTTTTGTTATCAGTTAACATGTAGGGTGCTTTTCATCCCTGTTAGTATAGTACTTCATCCTTGATACAGAGGCAAACAGTAAATTTGGGAATTTTTATATAAGTGTGTTCGGATCAAACAAAAATCGACGACTAAGTCACTTTAGTGTGTGATATCTACACGCCGAGAAATAAAAACAGGGTCTGTTATTTCAGATGTTCCCTTTAGAATCTGTCCATTTAATATTGTCTGGCGCAACGCTTCTCGTAGTCGATACGTTTACTACTATCAGACCTATATAAGAGGCGACAGTGTTTTTAGATCGTAGAAATTATGTGATCGATGCAAGCGAACGCTTCAGTGGCCGGAATTAATAGTTCCCACGCTCCCAGGTGGTACACATTTCGGCTGATTTTCTTAGAACTTTTTCTATTGCGAAACTGTACTGACGCATGTTTTACAAGTTCAACTATACCGAAACTGTAGTGACGCGTGTTTCATAAGCTCTAGTAAACTAACGTTCGGGGTGGCTAGAACGGTCTGGCTACTTACTAGACCTCGGCTGTCACATGATTTGGTGACTTGCAAGAGTTCGTGGCCAACTAAAGATACTTAGTTGGCCTGAGCTGACCTTTCCTCCCCCCCTCCAACTGACTAACTGGTAACTAATTGCAAGCCCGTCTGTCCTGTAATTGATAGCATACTTCTGGATTTCTTGAACAACACATACTTGATGAAGGTAGACAACGTCGTCTAACCAATGTCTTGTTACATCTGGCTCCAAGCCCGTGCAATACTGAAGTGTGCCTGTGGGCAATCAATCAACGACCATAAAACCTTTCGAATTTATAAATTGAACAGGTGACTAAACAAAGGGGGAAAAACAGAGCTGCTCTTCTGTTTTTTCCTACCCAACTAACATTTCTGAAAAAGTTTATCTGCGAATTCTTCTTCTTCTACACAGCTTCCAGCCGCTGGCTGGGTCTGCTGGGAACATATGCCTTGCCAGTGCTTCCTGTCCAACAACCATCTCCTTCTTCCACTGTCGCCCAATTTCCTCCTCTTTCATCGGCACATTTTTCAACACCTTTCACCCGTCTGTTCCTCGATCTTCCCCTTTCAGTTCCAAACTCATCATTTCCTTTCGTATCTTCTCATCTCCCATTCTCTTTACATGCCTATACCACTGTAACCTAGCTTTTTCTATTCTTTGTTGTAGCGATTCCTCCTTGATCATCTCCTTGATACTCTCATTCCTTATTCTGTCTCTCCTTGTTACTCCTATTCCACTCCTCTGAAATTTCGTTTCCACAGCTTGTAGTCTCCCTTTGTCCCTGTTCTTAACTACCCAGGTTTCCGATCCATAAGGTAAAATTAGCAAAAAGTAAGTTTAATATTTTGCCTCCTTACTCTTTTTACTCTTTTGCGGAACATCCCTACTGCATACCAAATCTCTCATACTCTTGGAAAAAAAAATAAACAAATCTGTCTGCACATCTTCCTCTATCCCCATCCTGTTTTCTTCATTTTCTTCAATATAGCTTCCGAAATATTTGAAACATTACACTTTATTTAATTTCTCTCCTCCAAGTAATATACTTTTTTTCCATCCGCAAATGGCATTGCTTTGCTCTTTTTCCACAATGTTCTGCACCACCTTCTGGTATTTCATCCATAACCACTATAAAGAACGGGGGCGACAGGTTACTTCCTTGTTAAAGTCCCTTTTTCAAATGGAACCATCCAGTTTTATCCCTCCCCACTTTGTCACGGCTCTTACAATTCTCCATACATATACTTCAATCTTTCCACTATCTCCTTATTTACTGACTTTTCTCTCATTACTTCCCACACTGTTTCCGCTGAGGCTGTCGTACGCCTTTTCAATGTCCAGGAAGGCCATCTCCAGATCCTTTCCATACTCATAGTGTGTCTCTTGTAGCTGTCTTACTGCAAATATAAGATCAGTGGTTGACCTTCCTTGTCGAAATCCATATTGCTCTTCCCTTAGCTGTCTTTCAGCCGCTCTTCTTATTCGGCTCTTCAAACCTCTCATATATCTTGGCACAGTGGCTAACAGGACACAACTCCAATTCCGCTGAATTCGCGGGCACAGGCTAGTTTTTAATATAGACTGTTTTCAGGTGTAGCATGCAACCTTTATTCTTCACCGCGCAATGGGAAAAGCTATGTTTCGTAAATAAGAAAATCAGATTTGAATTTGCTGTCTCAGCCATACGTCTCTGAAAATAGTGAATACCAGAAACTGGAAAAGGCAACTAAGTCCATTCAAGTGCCAATCCCTTTAAAATAAGGTGAATATAATAAAACACATTGAGTCGGAAAATGTGTTTTATAATGGTAAATATATTTATGTGTTCTTGATTCTAAAGGTAAGTTAAATCATTTTTGAGTGTTATGTGCTGTATCGAGATTTATGAGGAAGGTGGATAATAGTTCTGCAAGTTACGAACTCACGTGTTATACGAGGCTGTTTCGGTGAAAATTTAGAACCACTCGAAAATTAAACATTGCCAGCATAGTAAAATTTCCTGTTGTGCAGGTTCAAAGTAAGGTGATTTGGGAGTAAAATTTCAATGCAATACCTCAAACAATTTTATTTAGAAATACTGTATACATTATTTAGGTGGGAAGAAATCCTCTATTTTAATCATTGCATGAAATAATTTTCCTTAAATTGGATTACTTATTTGTAATATTAGGATATATTTCTGTGTTCGTATTAAATTTATTCAAAATCTATAAATCTATGAGATTCTTTGTGATTACGTAATACACGGTAAATGATGGAATAATTTTACGTATCGTGAATGGGAACTGGCTGAGTTTGGTGAGCTAAGTCTGAGGGGTCTTTGTTTCTAGGTTCCTTAAAGGCGTATTATAACCATATAGCATTACGCCTTCGATCTCAACGTATTTCGTCTACCAATAATTACGAGCCAAAATTCTTTCTTCTTACAAACATATGTTACTCAAAGAATTTGTAACATGGTACTCTGCACAACATATTAGTTTCATAATGCGCTCAATTTCTTTTTTATTCATTATTTGTGTTCTTCAACATAAAAACAAGCCTGCACCGGTAGTGTAAGCACTACATCGCTGGCAGCGCGTACCGATGATCGTTGGCTGGAGTCCGCTCGAGGGTACGTGTAAATTTAATTAAGTGTAGTGTTGGTAGTGAACCGACGACGCATAGCCTATTCACTTCTCCTCTGAGCAGAGTTTAGTGGAGTTTATTATCCGAAGACATTTCCTACTAGTCGTTTGGATGGTTCAGAGCTTCTCTGTCAGTGTTTCGTCTTGATTGGCTATTTGATGTTTGCATCACAGGATGTTTGCCGGCACAGCCCTCACTTCAGGGATGATCCACCACAATTGTTGTGGGGCAGTTAAGGCTGCCTCAAGAAGGTGTCTTCTTTCAAAGCCAGATGATCAACAAGCTTCGTTAGAAGGGTGAGAAGTGCATCCAACCTGTCTTCTCGTTGATCTGCAGCTTGGCGGGTGCAGGTGTGGTTGCAGCGTGTATTAACTTCACGGCTACCTTCCCCTCTGGTGGTCTTAGGCCTGCCTTGTTTCTTGGGTGGCTCCGTCTTCTTCCTGCTTCTGGTAGCTGTGTGGTGAGTTTGCAGTAGCAGCCCTGCTCTCTTGTCTTCTTGATTCAGAGATGGTATGATGTTTATGGCGCCCCTCGGGCCGGTGGTCACTGGAGGGCGCACCCCTCTCTCTTGGCGACTTATTCCGGGCTGCATATGTAGCCCATGGCGCTGCCATGGTTGCTTCCTGCTGCGTTGCTACATCGAAACCATCCACACAGAAATTTTCCAACAAACAGAGAAGTTCTACAACAGAATCGAGAAATTCAGAGAAACCGACGAGAGGCTCCGTACCCTTGGCACATCAATGCCAAGGCACTGGCATTCCCATCGAGTACCATTGAGTATAATATATCAGCCAGAGTATAACTGATTTGATATAAGAAAACTGTAGGGGTTTTTCACATAAGGTCGTCCTAGACGACCATAGCCATGTTTTCCACTCAAAGCGCAAATAAAAAGAGTCCCCAAAGCCAACCTTATCCAAATACAAGTGACACATAGCAGTAGAGCTACCTAGGTAGCGGGACATGCACAAACAGGCCGTTGAGGCAGCGACACACAAACCAACAAAAAAAAAAAAAAAAAAAAAAAAAAAAAAAAAAAAAAAAAAAAAAAAAAAAAAAAAGCTTCCATGCGTTGTAGCCGCGGTAGGGAGCAGCATTTGAGGAGGAGCCGCAGTTGTAGCAAATGGCGTTCTCGCGTCGCTGGTTGCATTCTGCAATATAATGGCCGCCTCCACAGCGAACCCACATTGCTGGGTTTGTGCATTCGTTGGTGAGGTGGGAGAAATTCTGGCACCTGTAGCACTGCACCAGCTTGTCTGCTGTCCTCTGCGTGGTAGCATCTGACTTCTTCTTCTGAGGCCGTCAAGCATGATGTCATGTAGTATAGAGTCTTGCTGTAGAATCTGGATTGCTGCCACGAAGTCGTCGGGGCAGGAAAGAAGGATCTTCATTCCCCGACAGTCTGGCCAGCTGAACATGGGCAGCTTCATGTTACGCTGCAGCAAAGCCAGTAAGTCGCGGTAGTTCCCTACATAGCTGACAGAGATGGGTAGTACTGGGCCTTCCTCTAGGCGGGGAAGTCTGCTGTTGACGCAGGCGAGGACGAACGGGGCTTCTGCAGTAATAGTTCGCCTTTTTGTGGGGGCGATGAAGTTGAAGTTTCCCTTATCGGCGTCGTTTTGTAGTTTCGGCCGGTCACTGGATCGAGGCCGAGGGTCTTGAATCTTCTTTTGGTTTGATGGACATATTCCTCACAGTCGAAGTCGCTGGCCAGCGGGGTCGGAAACACTAGTGCCTCCGGCCACGCCGTGACTCCATCGATACAGTACATTACATTGCAGATAAATATTACTATTAAGAGAACAAATGTACATAATCGCAGTATGGTGAATAGTCAACAAAGAAAACGTTGAAAGCATGACATTATTGTCATTCGTAAACTGTTCTACCGGAAAATATTAATTTTCACTGAAGAATAAGAGGTTCTAAAAATTCTTGAACGTAATTTTTGTGGGAGATATTTGTGCTTTAACTGCTATTAAGTGTTTCTGCCTTGTAGCCATTATATCTGCGGCTGCTTGATGATGGGGAGCGCAGGAGGTGTGGTAGCCAACGCCCAAAGCTTCTGCTGTATGTAATTATTCGCTGTGGACCGTGTTTTAGCTTCTTCTTTTTACAATGGTTAGCTCCTCGTAGCTGCTGTGGCAAAAAAGAAACTGCTGGTTCCCACCGTTTGTCTAATTTACATTAGTTACTTTCTTGTATGTACCGTTTGGCTCCTCACTGATTTTCATTTTAGCACTGCTAAGTGAGTAGTCCAAGATTTTTAAACGCATCGCACGAAATTTATCGTTATTCGGCTCGGATAAAATTTTGATATTTAGTGTTTAAGCGAATTATGATACTTACTGTGAAGTATTGAAGTGTCTGGGTTTTACAGCAATAATGTTCGAGGGATTAATGATAAATATGATCATTTTTTTCGGATTACGATTTTCTGTTCAAGAAACAATGATATACTTCGAAATACACAAACATTTTAAGGGATAGTGCTATTTGTACTTAAAATTACGATTTCTTTCTTCCAGTTTGCTGTAAGAGTAAATGCTAATGATTTTCAGTTCTGCACACAACCTGCACGTTGTTTTACTATTGTCATGCTATGGATTCAAACTGCACATTGGATGATTGATGTCGTTCCTCATCACAACTTCATATGCTGAATCATTTATAATATGCCGTTATAAACACCTCCTACCTGTCATAATGGGGTTGTTAAGGGCTAAATCCAAACCACAAGTACAATCTGATATTTTCACTCACCATTCTACTAAACGAGTGTCCCCATTTTGTGTTTTCAAATCCGTGCGTACTTACTTGCAGTATTTCAGCCCTCACTATTTTCGACCACACTGGAAAATTCCTAATTTACATTTACATTGTGTCAAAGTGCATTGACTTGAAGAAACGTCATTTTTACTTTCTATACATTCGCCAAGTTCGAACTGTTCTCCTTTTTCCGCGCCTGCAATAACCAATCACAACCTTATTATTCATCTCAGCCAAGGTAACACTGGCATTACGTTCACAAAATATTTTGTTAGACGAAAAACAACTTTTAGAATTAGTTCGCCATTACACCTTAAATAATTGTTTCTTTTCGTTTAAACGATATATATATATTTTTATATATATAATGTAAAGATAACACGAATTTTGTCCGTACCTAGCGTTTCGATAAACAATAACTAAGCTTCACTGACAAGAATGAAATATCTCTCTGTAATACAGCAAATTTTGCAGTTTTCTCTCTACTTATTATCAAGAAAACGCCAGTATTTTCGAACTTAAACCTTTCCTTTAAATCAATATTGACAGCGCCAACTCTAATGGTTCGTTGTAAAGTTTGTTGTTTTATTTCTAATCGCTTGTTACTATGGAGCTAAAAGTATTGACTGCCAACTCTTAAGAAAAATGTAAGAACCAGCGCGAGCGCCAAGAATAACTTGATCACATTACTATGAGTATAGCAATTCATTAGTCACTCGTCATCGCATTCGATTGAAACAATTTCTTTTATTTACAGATATTTTCGCAAGCAAAAATGTCTGAACAGCAATGAACACGTTAATACCAATAATCGGCAAATGAACAAAGTGGCTTTTCAAAGTTGGAAAGTTCCACATATAGTATGTTATAAACATTTCCGCAGGAAGATCAGTTTTTATTTTACACACTTACTTTGCTTCAGTGACGTACTATAGCTTGAGTTGAAAAATTAACAAGTAGCACATTCTTTTAAGCTCCATACTCACAGTTTGTTGAGAATAATTCCATACTGGGAATAGATATGATTTATAGACTTTTCAAATGAAGGACGTACTCATTACTACTTTTTCCAGCCCGTTCTAGTCCTAATATTCTTATCCCAGAAGATTTTGAGAAATAGTCTCGTTCATAACGTTAACCATCAGAATAACGCGAAATTATTAACCTTGACTTGTTTGGAACATGTTATCAAAAAGAATAGTACCAGAAATTAAAAAAAAAAAAAAAAACAGTTGATTACGCAGACATGTTGGTAACAGCAACTGGCGAGGTTTATAGCCTATCTTCCCTGGCCACATGTTTGCGCTTTATCGATATTCCACCATTCATCGACAACGAGTAGATAAAGAAGCGAGCTAATATTTGCCATTACTGTACAAGGTTCTCGAATCAAGTGTTTAAGTACTAAGTCTGACTCAGCGCGACCTTGGGCATCTGATCTCCAGGTTGTGGTTCAGCCTAGTTCTTTACAGACGCCTGATTAGTCCACATCTGCCAAAACCAGTCATTCAACAAAATAAGTATTGTCACATCTGTCAGCGTAACACGTTTTGCTGAGGTTTTGTGGAACTTTTTTGTAAATAAAATCCAAATGTTTGGTTGAGCAGTTGATTACGTTCGATTTCAGAAATCGCTTCAATTAGTATGATGAAAATTGCAGTATCATATAGTAAATATCTGAGGCCATCCTAGTAAAGTATTCGGTTCATCTCTATAATTACAAAAACGAATTTTGCTCTCTATTACATTAACACCATATCATTAAAAAAAAAAATCTGTGTAGTGGCTTTCATTTAGTTTCAACTTTCTTCAAGTATTGAAACTTTATAGTGTTTCACGTGTTGGATAGACGAATGTAATGTAGCCACAAACAGAGGATGTCATTTTATCTCCTGCAACTCTAGGTTTTAATGCCAAATGTGTGTACTGTCTGACCATGCCGACATTTCAAGTGAATTTTTCAGTAACATAGCAACTCCTTCACACACTAAAACAAGCAATTCCATTTCAGCCGTTCAACCATACATCATATTGAACAGTAGTCACTTTTGCTTCCCGCAAACACCTGCAGGTTTGAAATTTATATTCGTATGTTCCAAACATCTTCTCTTACCGTTTCAAGACAGGCAACTACTAAGTACCTGTTTTTAACTCTCTGCTCTGCTATGGAGTATTTAGACCATGTTTGCTCTCTCAACTTTGTCTTGTCTATTGGAATAGATGTTAGCATACATATGTCAGTCTTTTTCCGATTGTTCTAACTTTTTTGATAATATATTAAGGGCATTCGAACTGCATCAAAATATTTGAGAAATATTAATTTTATTATAGGCTATTTATCCGCAGTTGTTGAACAATCAATTTTGTAAATAAAATGCTCTGGTGAATATTATTTATTATATCTCAGACGCTTTCGCCCTATTAGTGTGGGACACCATCAGTAAATGTATTACTTCTATATCTCCACTGATGATGTAGTTTTATTTACAAAATTGATATTTGAGAACGATCACAAGCGACGAAATTGGAAGTAAATATTTTGATTTTTTTTTGTTTTTTCCCCCTCACTCCTTTTATAGTTAGTAGATCTGTGTCAACTTGAGATCTAATTAGATTTTGATATTTGTAAGAAAGGTTAAAAAATTTATTTTATTTCCAGTTCTTCAGTTTGTTCAATATCTATGCTGTTTACTGAAAGATGTACGTCAAAATTGAAATTTTTATCACAATTTCGTGATAGTCGATCTAAACCACAATGCAAGCAACCCTTAGATAGTCTTGACCTAACGTATACAAAGGTAGATGATTCATAGAGAGACTGTGGCGAAAAATATTAAATAACCTTCTGCAAAATTAACCAGAAAAACAGAACTGCAATACATCTCATAAAATTTACCGGTTCACACTGAATCATTATTAAACAGCAGACCTCAAATAAAAGAACAATGCAGAAAACTTACGACCATACAATTAATCTCGTACGAACTCCGGCATTTCTCACAAAATTTTAATGTAGATGAAGTAATAGGTCTTATAGTATCTCAGTAAAAGAAATATAATCCCATGAACATTCCTCAGAAGAAAGCATCCCTATAACACTTATAATTTGTGACCGATGTCTTTCGCATGAATTATAAGTTCTGAAGATTAACAAATACTGTCTCATATTTCTCATCTACAAAAATTGGAGGGTAGGGATTGCGTGCGCTCCTTGTACGTTTCTCCCACGCACGTAATTGCAGCTTGCGGGAAGCCACATCCGGCCGCCCTATAATGTATTCTGTCTTCAATCAGGTTTTAGTTGATTAACATCACACAGACCGGACAGGGCGAAGGTTACAACACATCATCCCCTGCTTACGTAAGGGTGGTCTCCAGCCGATAACAAAAAACCTCACCAGCTTATGGCCTTGGAGGCCTTCACATGCTCTGGTCCCCAACCCCTACAATTGAATTGTTCGACAACCAATCTTTTACCTTCTAAATAAGTGACTACAGAAAGGTATTAACTTAATTATTGATATATTTACTGACACATTCTTAATTTTTATAAGCTATTACCGCATTATCTGTTTAATGATACTAAGTTAATGTTTTTCATACACAAAAAGTAGCTAAATTTTTTCTTCAGAATCACATTGAAACTCACCACCGTATTTTACTCATTATCTTAATTCATCGCCCTCATTCACATTAATGTTGCTCCCAAACACAGTAACTTAGTTTGTTTATAGTTCATGGTGTAATATATTGACTTTTCGCAAATTGTGGATCCTCTTCCATCTTCCCAGTTATTTTTTTTCTAAAAATACTGTTCCATTTAACTTCTGCTATAACAAAACTCAAACCAATCCTTGCGTGTCACACAGCTGACTGTTGTATAGGACTACGTCGCTTTCAGACAGCAACATGGATTCATAATAACTTTATTACATGTAGGATCTCTCTGACAGTGCTTTCTACTGATCCAACCAAACAAAAAGAACGGACCACAACAAGAAAACAATTATTTTGTTTTAAGTAATATCAATAAGTCTCATGTGTTTGAACTATTTTTATTGAAGACGCTTGTTGTGTTTTTCTTATTTCTTATTGGTGCAGACAATATTTTCATTTTTAGCGTATTCGTATCTACATTACCCGAAACGTTTAAAGTTTCTGGTGAGCGAAGCTCATAGTGGAACATTGAACGTGCCGCGTCTCTGAAACGGAAACATCAAATCCCGTCCAGCTGGTTGGTCGATATACAGATGGTTACGTCTTCGTTAAAACATCTATTCGTTACCTCTTAACTACTCTTGTGGATGTCTTCAATCTCATACACACTAAAACGGTTGAAAGCATTTACTTCTCTTCATCATTTTCGATATTTTTTACATTCTTTAAATATACAGGAATTTTACACGTGTGTATAGTGTGACCTATGATACTTTCAGTATTGAATAAGTCGCTACCTTAGACGAATTACCGTAGTTAAATTAGATTCTTGAGATTCAGGGTAAAATAAAAAAAGGAAGAAAGAAAGAAATCAGCATTTATCACCGAACTGGTAGTTAAGTTCCATAATAATATAAAAGAATACTTTCTAAACTATCTTAGAATCAAGTGGCTGCTATAAAAGTAGAGAATCTTGAGAGACATGCATCAGTTAAAAAGGGTGTGGGACAAGGTTGTAGTCTATCCGCATTAATATGCAACTTGTATGTAGAAGCTGCAATACAGGAAGAAGAAAAAAAATCATGTGGTATAAGTGTTCAAGGAGAAAAATCAGTGTGCTACAGTTTGCTGATGACATTGTCTTGTTAGCAGTACAGGCTGAGGGTATTGAGAAATTAGTGAAGGGCATGGAGAAAATACTGAAGGAAGGTTTTGAACTGAATATAAATCAAAGCAAAACAAATGTGATGAAATGTAACAGAAATGATACCAATCACAGTAGATTAAATAAAAAAATATGATCGGATGCAATAGGAGAAGTAAGTGAATTCTGCTACTTGGGAAGCAGTATTATAACCTATGGTGGAAGCAGAAATGATGTTAAAAGCAGAATAGCACTATCAAAAAGAGCCTTAGTTTAAAATATTGATCTAGGACCTAGAAAGAACGTTTTAAAACTCTATGTGAGGAGCACAGCACTTTATGGTAGTGAAGCATAGACTTTAGGAATACGAGAAAGAAAGAAAATTGAAGCATTTGAAACGTGGTGCTACAGAAGAATGCTGAAAATTAAGTGGACAGACAAAGGACAAAATGAAAATGTTTTGGAAATGATGGGTGAGGAAAGAAGTTTGTGGAAGAAGCTTACAGAAAGAAGAGACAGGCTGATAGATCATCTTTTGAGACATGCTGGATTGGTTAATTTGTTAGTGGAGGGAATAGTCAATTTAAGAACCGTAGAGGAAGGCAGAGATTAGAATATATGACGCAGATAATTTAGGACGTGTATTGTAAGTGGTATGTGGAGATGAAGAGGTTAGCACAAAATACTAACGGATGGAGACTTGCATCAATTTTATTATTTTATGCGCTTAACGTCTCTCTAACAGCGAGGTCTTTAAAGACGGGAAAGGATGGGGGGCAAGGAATGGGAAGGAATTCGGCCATGACCTTTTGAAGGAAGCATCCCGGCATTTGCTTGGAGTGATTTGGGAAACCATGGAAAACCCAAATCTGGATACCCGGACGGGGATTCGAACCGCCGTCCTTCCGAATGCGAGGCCAGAACGCTAGCCGTTACACCACCACGCCCGGCCGAAAGACTGATAACAGCAAACAATAATAATAATAATATCCGTACGTAGTTACGTATTCGTCAGATATTAGTCTGCAACAGCTTCCACGGATAGTAAAGAACCGCTCTATGGTTTTTCAGCTCTGCTTGTCTCTGATATTTAGTCGTGTCTCAGAACATTCCATGTGTTTGCGAAAGCTTGAACAACTGCTATGCTTTAAAAGGCCCCCGGTGTGTGGACCTTACAGATTATTGTTTCTAAACGGTTCCCATAATACGGAGCCGACCACCTACGACCGGCTTTAAAAACATGTTAAAACTGCGGACATTACACTGGTAGTTTACAGAGGTCATCCGTTACATTCCTCCCTCAGCATTCATAACGTTTAGTGAACAACTCACGCTGTCGACCGAAGAAAATGTCTATACTGAATCACGTTACGGTAGTGGTTGCTTAAAACAGTCCGTACTTGAGACGTGTTTGTAACGTGCACGCAACCCCTGGACTGTGCGGGACTCCTTACCTGTCTGCTCTGGGTATCTGCAGAGCGGATAAGAGCGTCAGGTGTAGATAGAGGGGCGCGCATGTTTGCCAAGTGAAGTTAGTGACGTGAGCGGCAGTTTACGTGCGGAGCGGCATGCATGCGGTCTGATACAGGACCTGCCCCAACCAGTCGCGTGCGGTGGACGACTGGCGGATACACTGGACGCGTGCGGATTGTGTTTTACTCTGTTATGCTCTGTGCATGTGCTAAAAACGGCTCAGTGTTGCCTGCACGTATCGGTATCAACTATTCTGTGGAACTGCATCCACAAAACACAGGCAAATTGACATCTAACATCATCCATCTTATTTTGTAAGTACCAATTAAAAGAATTTAAAGTTGAAATTTGAAGAGGGAAAATATAGGTGGGTGCAGTATAGGGGGAAGTTGGGTGTGTAGGGAAATTGCCACCGGAGCGTGTGCTCCATTACAATTAAATTAAATAAATTTAAAAAAAGTAGTTGTGTGTATTAAAATTTAAGATAGAGCGAATTTAGTCGAGAAAATTACTGATATGGGTCATTAAAGTTCACTTTTAATCTTATACGACAATAGATGCTATGGTACAGTTTCTTTACAATCGCCGAGCTTCATTAGAGGAGATACAGAAGATTTTATTTCTCTTTCAGTGCCTGCTTGAATGTTCCTCACATGTTAGAAACTGTACATCTCAGACCGTTTATGTCGTTTGTCCCTTAATTGAATGGCAACAATATTCACCATATCCGACAACAATCTTGAATGTGTTCTGACCGTAAAAAAACTTAACAGCATTTGAATTAACTTTGGTGTATTATTCTACATAGCATGCTTTTTACCAGCATGTAGTGATCAGCAAGGGGACATATTGTTGACAACCTATACTACTCTGCAGCAGTTGCACACGATTAGTTTCTTTACAACATGCCACTGCGAGTACCAACGAAATATACTACTACTACTACTACGACTACTATTAATATTACTCCGCGATTCACTAAAAGTGTGTGGCGGAGGGTGCATTGCACATATCCAGAAAGGCAATGGTTTGGAAGTGATATACGGGATATGGCAGGAGGCACCCATGGGCTATTGTGAGGAACCATCCCAGCATTCGCCTGGAGCGATCTACGGAAACCATGGAACACCCAAATCAGGATGGCCGGAGTACTTTACCGAAAGCTACTCGTGTCGGATTTTATGTTTACTCGCCCGGTAAATCCTTTCGATTTCACTCCCTAATCGCTGGTGGAAAAAATGAGTACAGAAATGAATCGGTTCTGGCCCTGATTTCTCTTATCTCATTTTCGCGGTCATTCCGAGATATGAATGTTGCTGGTAGCAATATTTGCTTACTGTCATTCCGAAATACGTCAGTCGAGAATTTTTCAAGTAGCATCCGCCGAGAGCAACGCCTTCGGTGCTCCAGGTCTTCCCAACCTAACTCCTTCAATATCGCACTTACGCTTTTCCTCCAACTATATATACCTCTCACGAATCAGGTGGCTCTTCTTTGGACCATCTCTAATGCCTCCATTAATCCCTTTTGATGGGGACTCCATACAAAGCAACAATATTCTAAGTGAGGCTGCACTAGTGACTTGTATGTAATCGATTTAATTTCCGGAGTGCATTTTTTTAAATTATGACTTAGAAATCGAAGCATACGATTTGCTTTCCCAAATACATTCTCGATATGCTTATTCCACCGCAAATAATTACGAATTGTTACCCCTAGGTATTTAGCGGAATCTACCGTTCTAAGGACAGTACCATTAATTGTATATTCAGAGCTAAATGGTGTCACCTTTTTACTCACACGCATGACTTGGCACTTTTTAGCCTTTAACTCCAACTGTCAATCTTTACACCACGCAATTATTTTAATAATACCGTCTTGTAACAAAGCGCAGTCGTCCTGGGTTGTGATTTTACGATAAATAATAGCATTATCGGCAAATAATCTTTTTATCCCCCGTATTATGTCGCACAAATCATTAATTTATATGAGAAACAACAGAGGCCCTATCATGCTTCCCTGAGGAACCCCGGACCTCACTTCAGTAAGTGATGAACGCTCACCGTCGAGAACTACACACTGTGTTCTGCCCTTCAGAAAGTCTGCAACCCAGTCACATATTTGTCTAGATATGCCGTAACCGCGAAGTTTCCTAAGTAACCTAGTGTGAGGCACAGAAAGCTTTTTTAGAGTCTAATAGAACTAAATCAATCTGGGATTGCTCATCTATAATACGGCTCAAGTCGTGAATTAAAAGGGCAAGTTGTGTTTCGCAGCTTCGGCCTTTTCTGAACCCATGTTGATTCGGGTTTAAAAGCTCCCCTTCATCCAAAAACCGCATGACATTTGAATAGATGATGTGTTCTAAAATCATGCAAAATATTGAGGTTAACGAGATCGGCATATAATTTTGAGGATCATTAACATTCCCATTTTTAAACACTCGACTTACGATGGCGGTCTTCCATTCGGCTGGTATTTTTCCTTGATCTAAGGAGGCGGTATATAATTTCATCAAACACGTCGCAATTACCTTTTCGTACCTGGAGTAAAATCTTGTAGGAATACCGTCTGGTCCGGGAGCCTTATTGGATTTACATTCATAAGCAGTTAGTTGTTCCCTCGACATCGAGAACGAGATCATTCATAATTTTGTTGGTACGATTATTAAATATCGGAATCTCCTCCGAGCATTCTGTCGTGAAAGCTTTTTTAAATACATTATTCAAAATTTCTGCTTTCTCTATGCTAGATTCTGATAATTCCCCATTTTCCTTAATCAACGACGGCATGACCTTACGAGAACCTCTTATTAATTTGACATATGACCAGAACTTTTTTGGATTTGTTATCAGATCTTCGGATAAATTTCTGACTTGGAATTCTTTAAACGCATCACGCATTGCCTTACGCACTTCCGCTCGCAACTGGACTAATTTAGCGCGATTAGACGTGTCCCCCGATTTCTTTACCGTGGCATTTAAACGCCTTTGCCTCCTGAGCAAACGTTTCACATCCCTATTGAACCACGGGAAGTTCTTACTAACCTTAATAAACTTCTTGGGAACAAATTGATTTAAGCCGGTCCATATTATTTCTTTTAAATTAAACCAAAGTTCCTCAACATTTGTATTTAGCGTGTACGTTTCAAAATTTTTCGCCAAATGATTGACCATAAATGCATCGTTTGCCTTATTGAAACAATATACGAGTTTGTCTTTATCATGCTTCAAATTCAGCCTAGATCTTAAAGTTATCACAACCGCCTTGTGATCACTTATACCGTCTTCTATACAAACTGTGTCTACAATATCCGGATTTTTTGTAAGGAAAAGATCCAAAATGGACGAGGAATCTTTGACGATCCGCGTTGGCTCTTCGACCATCTGTTCAAGAGAATTTTCCGCGAATGATTCTAGGAACGTTTTGGTTATTAACTTATCTCTTCCACATGACTTGAACCTAAATGTGTCCCAGTTAAATGAGGGTATATTAAAATCGCCTCCAATGATCAATGTATGTCCCTGAAATTTTTGAGAAATACTATTAAGTGACTGTCTAAAATACTCTGCGTTATCTAATCCAGAATCCGGAGGTCGGTAAAATGATCCTATTATGAACTTTAAACTTCTGCCAGTTTTTACCTTCACCCATATTAACTCGCATAAATTTTCCGTTTCATTGACTACGGAGCAATTGACGGTTTTATTAACGGCTACGAACACTCCACCGCGCATTGAGGTAGTTCTGTCTTTCCGTAAAACATTGAATTGAGGAGCAAATACTTTGCTAGATTCTACCTCTGGCGTCAACCAGCTCTCGGTTCCTAGTATCAACTGCCGCGTAGAAATCGGCTACTTTCCCTATAATACTCCGACAATTAATGATCATTAACCTTAGCGGCTTGATATCGGTATCGGAGTCTAAATTCGCATTTTTACTATTTGCATTCCGAAAGAAAACGGGTGAAGTATTTGGAGCTGTAAATTTCGATTTATTCGCGCCGTTACTTCCAGCAGCAAGATCTAGGTAATCGACGAGTCTACTTCGTTGAACTGAGGGATCCTCGGGCCTCGCGGTGTTCCTAAAAAAATAATTCACATCAAGACGGTTCCATATTTTAGCATTATATACTTTTGTGTCTACATCGTCGCCTTTTGTTTCAGTCGATAGCACATAAAGTAAAAAAAAAAATCAATTACAAGATGAACACAGAACTTTATTAAAACGCGCATGCGTTAGAGACTCTTCTGGTGTGAACTCAGATCCAAGTAACCAAGATCTGCAAATAAGATATTGTGAAGCCGCAGTCTCATTATGTATGTAGTACTAAGTGGATTTCAGAAAACGTTGTATTAATCCCTTCGTAGCATGTCATGTCTTGTTTCACCTGCGGCACATTGGTTTGTGGTATATATAATGTGTCCATGCGTCCCGATTTGGGCGGGACAGTCCCGCTTTCAGACTGTCTGTCCCGCTGTCCCCGACGAGAATAAAAATGTCTCGCTTTCGAAAAAAAAAACTACAATTTAATATATTTATCTATGAAGGTCTGAAATAGGCTAGGCGGTTTTTGCCGCGTGGCGGTAGAGTCGACGCATAGATATTGAGATTTGGAAATTTTCGAAGAGTTTTCGCTTATTTTCAACTACATCACAGATCAAAAAATCACTAGGGTGAATGCTGAGAATGTTTTTACTAAATAATTTATTATGTGATTTCGACCGTTAAAAGTTTTTCTACTACATTTTACTACTTTCTTTACAACTGCAACTCTTTTGGTTTTGTGTGTTAAGTAAAATAATTTTATTGTTTTTTCTGTCACTTTAAACACACATTTGTACAGAAGTACAATCGGACGACATACATTCCATGGGGGATGTGTGCGTTATATGAGGTATCTGATAATCCAGTGGCTTTTGCTACCGCCGATGAAGTTTCTCCAAAGTAAAAGAGGGTGGCAAGTTTGCATAAAATCTTTGTGATTGAAAAAGAACTTCTGGTTCTAAGCGCAATTGAATAAGAAAGCATCAGAAGTGATAAAATCCCAGATTTCTTGATGTTCTTCTGCCCAGTCGGTTTATGACGTTAGCAGAAACTAATTGCTTGGACGATCGCGAGTTATGTGGGGCCGAGAGCTACTACGATGGTGCTTGAGAGCTTGTGATGAGGCCGCCATGGGAAATAGACTCTTGAGGGAAAATATTCTTTGCATTTCAAGAGGGATGGTTGTGTTTGTGTAAAGAACCATACCGCAAGGCATTGGTTGTGGGAATACGGATTGCGGCCAGTTGCCATCATTTCTCATGCTTAGCGATACGTTCGGAGGCTGTTAACTAGAGACGATGGAGATCACACTGTCAGGGTAGAGTTAAATGAATAGTGTATGACCTGCTGAACAGAAGACTTCGCTAGTTGTATGATATTCTCAAGTTAAAGGTCTTAATAGCATACTCGTAAATTCGAAGCTCAGTGAAACGATGGTTTTTTAGTTGAGGAAGTAAGCTTCTGGATGAAAAACAGATTCGTTAACAGAGAAAAATTAATTCGTTCGCTTCCAGTGTTGCAGTGGGTGAGTACAATATCAAACTAAAATTTACCTCAATAGCATGGTGCAGTTTACTCCAGGCAATTCGGAAAAAGTTCCAGATAGATAATTATCGGAAAATGCTACCAAAATCTATCTTTTCTCCTTCAACTTCTGTTTTGAGTATTTAGATAAAGGGTGTCTACACATGGAAAAATATCCTGAGTAACAGCATTCAAAGTTTCAGATCAGTAATGTGTAAAACACCACAAATACTGTATCATCGTTCAGTGTTGGAGACATGGAAGTTTTTTTCCGTATTCCATTGAATTATGTGGTAATACTGCAACAGGCCAAAAAAGTTCTTGCAGGCCTTCGATGATGGATACACAAGCGTTTAGCAATAAATATTTAAATAGCAACAGATTTGCAATCGGATATATTATTTCCTAAGAAAATTTGAAATAATGATGTGGTATTATAAATGGATAATTACCGAGTTTCGTAGAGACGCTATTTGTTCCACCGGGAACCGCAACAGGGATTTCTGACTTGATATTTCGAAAAATCTCAACAGTAAACAATTTTCAGTTGGTTGTTTCGTTTATACCAAAGTCAAATTGTAAACCAAATTCCAACTACACTTTGATGTTATTTCAAAACTGCTAGTAATGTGGTTACTAAATTTAAATACCACAACGATATTGAGATAGACTGAGTACTCTTCATGAGATGATTTTTTTAGAAATCCAGAAAAGATTCAAAGAAATGTGGCAGTAAGTGTTTAAGGTCGCTTTGTAACAGAAAAACCATAACTAGGCCTTGCGGGACCATGTGACTTGCATTCGCTCAAACTCTACTTTGAAAGAAATTAAATGTTTCTTTTCCCTACTTATATGAACTCTAAAGCTGACGAATGAGGGGAAGAAAAAATTCCGTAAAGGCACCTTTATTAGGCTTACTGTCATCTTATTTCCATCATCATGAAAAGATACCATCAATAATAATCCTGCAATTTTTGTTCGTTGAGTGATTCGTTGAAAATAATTTTTTTCTTTATATTGGTATTTCATCATTAATGAATGTTTTAGTCAATTGGTAGATCAGTAATTTCCTGAGAAGAAAATGACTGAAACCAAAGTTATTCTCTTAACCTTTTGCAAAAGAGATTTTAAGTCACATATTTGTTTCTGATAATTCGCACGTAGACATCCAATTCTGTTGGCAGATTGCGGAGATTTCCTCAACCTTCCTAAATTTAAAAAAAAAGCGGAAAATCTATGTGTTAACAAATACTATTAAAACAATACTAACATATAGAAAAACACATAAATTTAACTATTGTTTAAATTTAAAGTGTAATTAAGTTAATGCTTTCTTTTCTTTCGTGTATTTTGTGGTTCGTTGTAACAATAAATGGTAACTAGTTACTCAAATCATTCAATATGTATTAGTAATCAACCTCAATGTAACAAATGTAGTAATTGGCCAAAGACATTTATTTCCTTTAACAGACCAATAAATTAAAAGAAACCTATAATAATATTATCAAAGATCATAATGAAGAAACAATCAATTCTATTTTAACATGCAAATTTCTGTTTCAAAGCAGAATTAATTGATCAGTGTGACATATCGACAAAACAGAAATCAATCTGCAAAGAGCAAATGAAGTCCTTTATTATTATTAAAGAAAACTGTATACTAAGCCACACTTTCAAACGGACGAAGTCGCGGGTAACTGCTAGTTCTGTCATATGTTTTCACTCATTACACCCTGCAGAGAGATTTTATATTCAATATAGGAATTTGTAAAACAATCTGATGAAGAGGAATAGTGCGTCACCACTTGTCCTACCTTGCTGGAATGAGGAAAATTTCTGGGACAGAACCAGCAAACCCCGTGGAAGGTAGCTAAACGATCATGATGCCACAACGTCCTGACGCAACAGGTGGTCCTTGAAATCCTCTTTTACTATTACGACTTTAATTTTTTGTTATTTAATGTGAACATATATTAATCAGCAAGTTTGTGATCATAAAACTCTTTATAGAAACATGCATTAGTCTCCCAATCGATATAAGATGCATTAGTTAGTTACGCATGAGTTTTAAGGAAACTAGCTTTCTGATAGCTCTCTGCAACAACGACATTTTAAAACTAGACTGATAAAATGTAGCTTTCCTGTTTTTGGACACTATGAAATGAAGCCAAATGGATGGTTTAAATAAAAATGAAAGCACTGGTGAACCTAATGTACAATGTTTAATTTCGACCTGTTAACTCGAGTCTGATGGGTGAAATTAACGTTCGGGCCTCTAGCATTCGGGAGGACGCATGTTCAAAATTTCGGTTTTCCATGATTTACCGAAATCACTCCAGGTCAATACCTGCATAGTTCATTAAAAATCCGTGGTTGAATTCCTTCCCGTTCCTTGCTCTCATTCTCTCCAGACTCTAATGACCTCGATGGCGACAAGCGAGTTTTAAAGACCGAAGGAAAACAAGAAATGAGCTATTTACTCTGCCTCCTTCTCATGATTATTCCGTGCTGACGTTTAATGATGGAAGCTCATTCCCTATTTTTTGTAGTACTGATGATTACTGCGATTTGTTTGCAACTGACAATATTTTCATCTAGGAAAAACACAACTTCTCCTCTATGTCCACTAAGTACTCATAATTTCTTCACTGGATCTAATACACGACTATCGAATTACACTGAAATACCAAAAGTGGGAAAGGAAAATGCAAATGGCGATAACACCACCGAAGAATGAAATTTTTATTCGTATTCTTGTGAATAGTGTGAAAGGTTTATCATGACTGCACGGCATGAATTAACAGACTTTGAACGCGCAACGCTAGGACAGACAGGCGGCAAAGAAGAGCAGCTAGATTTGTTTGTGGAAATCATCACAGGACCCTGTCAGTATCTGATATGATAAAGGGCCTGGATTGGAAGTCATTGGAAGACATGAGGAGGGTGAAGGAATACTGGGAGTGTACAAGGCATATGTTGGTGATGGAGCTTGGAGGGATATTGGTCGAAGAATTGGGAATGGTACAATGAAGGGAAGAGATGACCATGACCACAATCTGGCACTAGATTTGATGTGTATGGGAGTAGGAAAATTTTCTTTTGTGGGTAGGGTTGTCAAGGATTGGAATAAATTGCCAAGTGAAGTGGTCAATAATCTACCAAAAACGTTGGAGGAATTTAAAATTAAAATTCGTAAGTCTCACATGTAGATGGGAGTGGGAGGTTGGTGGAATTTAACACTCAAAGTATACGAGATAATTTTAAAAAATATATAAGAAGGGTTAATTAGATGACTAGTTGAATTGCCATTGGAATATAATAATAATAGGAAGAAGAAGAACAGCAACACTCAATCTGGGAGGTACGACAGACATGTCCTTGCGGACAGTGCATCGAAATTTGGCATTGATGGGATATGGCAGCAGAAGACAGGCGGGAGTGCCGTACAGATAGAACGCAATCGACTGCAGCACTTCTCCTGCGCTCGTAAACATATGGGATGTACCTTGGAAAAACGTTGCGGCGTCAGATGAGCTGATGGTAGGGTTTAAGTGTAGCTGTCAAAAAGGAACTGTGAAGCTGGTAGTGGTTCTATCCTGAGAGGTCTGTGTCTGCTTGACTGGAACCTCTGTTCAAGATGTTCTCTAAATAGTTATTTTAAGCTACTTGGAGACATTTGCAGCCATTCATGTTTATGTTTATCTTTCAGAATGACATGCCACCGGGACAGAATTGTTCGCGATTGGTTTAAGGAATATTCAGGACAATTCGAGCTAATGATTTGGCCACCTAGATCGCCAGATATGAAACCATTAGATCATATGTAGGACATGACTGAAGGTTGAGTTCGTGCACAGATTCCGGCACCAACACTTCCGCAATTATCGATGACTTAGAGGAAGCTTGCCTGAACATTTGTTCAAGGGACATGCAACAACTCCTTGAGTCAATGCCACGTTGGGTTAAAAGGGAGTTCCATGCGATATCAGGAGGCATCCCATGACGTTTGGCATTACAATGTATTATATAATTTATGGTTACAATCCGACCTAGTTAATAACAAACTTATCACTGATCAATATGGTTTTGGTGAAGCTGAAATTTATTAAGACAGTGAAAAAAGTGAAAAATCCACTAACACCGTTCTAGAAATTATAGTTAACTGCTTTGACTTAATGCATGAACTTTTCGAAATTGTTTATTTTCCCAGATGTAAGAGTAACAAATTTCAGATATCTAATATACTTATAAGTAACTCCATAAGGTATGGTCTGATTCTATAACAATTTTTTTGATAAGTGGTGCTAACCACCCTGCAATATTACTCGCAACAGTATATTTAACTGCTCGTTATGGTCACATTGTGTGTCTATTCTTTCGATGCGGGAAGGACGACTATCTGGGCAAAACCGGTTGCGGATTAGTAGCTGAGCTAGTTAATCTTTGACGGACACCTGCTACCTTTAAACCCGGTATACCTACAGCACAGATAACTTTGTAATCTGATATCCAACATCCCTTCTTAATTTCAGCAATATGTGAAATATTTAGCACCTTCACAGTTGATAGTAGAATGAAGAACGAAATAAATCAATATCTCTCCATCTTCATGACTCATGTTTCTTGACAGAAAACGTTTTAACTTTCATAAGAAGAATATGAATACAATGATAATTATTTCGGCTGATATTACTGCGTATTTTGCTTCTATCAGTAAAGTCATAAGTCAGGAGACGATCAGCTTGACAATCCGTAAGGCATTACACGAGTACGAGGTTTCTCTCGGCATTGAGGGTTAGCATATTGTTCACATGATATTTCGGCGATCAAATACTCCGTCGTCATCTTCTGGTGAAGATGGCTACTGTATTTTCATTGCCAAAATGTCGTATGAAAACACCCCGTTCACTCGGCTGGTCACTCTAGACCAGTGGTTCCCAACGTTGACCGTACCGCCCCCCAGTGGGCGTTAGGGAGCTCGAAGGGGGCGTTTGTGAACAAAGGCAAATTTGGGGGGCGTTGACGCCCAGCCAGCGCCCCCTAGCCAACCCTGGCAAGGACTTGCCGAATTAATAACAAAAAACATTGAACAAATGTTTCAGCAAGTAATTCCAAATGTCCTTTAAGCAAGATCAGTGGGGATTAAAAGTTGGTATTAGTACATTATATCTTTGTTCCTAACACCTGCTTCAATGGTTGATGAATGAGTCACAGCAAGCGCTGTGCACCACAGGGATCACCATTATTGGTATGTTTATGTTCCGGATCGATCAACAATGCTTATACGTTTACACTGGTCAGTGTTCCATTGTTCGGTAGTGCCTTCTGACGGAGCGACTGCGAACCTGTGCAGTATCTACAGCTTACGTGGACCTACTTACTGAAGATTATTTATTTTGGAATATCTATCTGCCACAGAAGTTAGTACATATTCATTATTATTATTACATTTACTGATCGATATTACGTGAGCTGTGAAATTTCAGCTATGTTTTAATCTTTTAATTAGTTTTTTGTATCATGTGCTAACTGCACTCGATTCTGTACTGATCACTACTACTATTCCTATTATTATTATTATCAACATCATTTTTGACATTTAGAGACTTTTACAAAGGGTAAGAATACCTATGGTTGACATGAAGTTGTATGAAATTCAAATTTAAGAAAATACTGTGATCCAGAAAACCAGCAACACTGTCAGGTTAACTGAACGTGTCTACGGGTTCGGTGATTGTCTCTTCTGTCGATGGTGAACAGTTTCTGCAGGGCATGTGGTTACCATATTCGGAAGGGCGTATCTTGTTAGCGAAATAGCAGCTTCGGGAAGTACTTTAACTCTCAGTTAATGTAAGTTTGCTTTACTTTGTACTGAACGCGAATATGGAAATGTTATCACAATGAAATAAACAAATGTATGCATTCGTAGTTTAAACGGGAATAATATTTCTAGTATGGGTAGCCTCTCTGTCAAAGGTAGATGATGTTCCTTAAATCGAGAGGGGTGTCGAATTTACGTTCATCAATAATAAATGGGCTTTAATTGCAAACTGAACAAACCATCATACCGTTTACAACATATACTATGGGAGGCGCTAAGGCGCCTAAAATCGATATGTGGCATCTGTGTCCGGTACATACAATGTCATATTAGGGAGCCTACAGCTCTTATATTGCATCGTGGGCAGATATTGAAATCCCTAACTTGCTAAGTACTTCGTGTAAGGCAGGCATATATTGAAACGGGATATTGTTAGGCAGTTTTCACACCGGCAAAACCGGCGCCGGATACAATGTAATCAAACGAGAGCTTTCACACGTAGTCCGGTCTGGCAGATCGCTGGCCCTTTGTTTTAATTGTTTCTTATGCACACTTGTCCACACTGGTGCAGGTGGCGGAGAGGATCTAATCTCAGTCCTGACAATTTTCTGTAGTTTTGTAATAAGTAATTACTCGCACGATACTATGACATTAATTGAATTAGTTGATATTATAACCTTATTTGTGGGATAAAACAGCCAACTATTTCAAAGTTAGAACAGAATGCGTGCAAAGAGATTTACACATTTTTGAAAGAAGATCTTGAAGTGAAAGAAAAAATAACTGAAAGTTAATCAACTATACATTTATTATTAGTTATAAAAATACAGAACAGGTTACACAATTTATTTTTTTAATTTGTTACGGCCTTCGATACTGACAAAGTATCTTTTTGCTGATACCACAAATAATAGCATAACCAGATTTACAATTTTGAGTAAAGTGCAAGTTAATTATAATGTTTGTTAGTACTAATGATAAATATGTAATTTATCATTTTTCAGTTGGTTTCATTTTCTTTTCATTTCGAAATATTCTTTCAGAAATGTATACATCTCTTTCCACGCCTACGTTTTACTTGTGCTTATTCCCAATCTGTAGGTCTCGTGTAATTCAGTAAAGTTTGCTCCTTTAACGAGATCCTTAAAAACCAATAGAATAAATTTATAGATTTCAATCGCAGTCGTAGATATTTTATAACATTTAAAAAATTGAGTTCATTTCGTAATTGGTCAAAAATTTTCAGTGAAAGAAAAATATAGCAGAATATTTGTGTACATAATTTATTTCACTTTTTCTAGGCCTCTTTTTGTATTTGTGTCAACACAGGATGTATCTAGTACTGTATGTTAATGAAATATTTACTATACTTTGTTCTACGATATAATAAACTATTAAAGTAACGTTTTTTGAATGGTGGATGCCTATTTCTTCCGCTAAAGCAAAAAACTTATTCAACTCGATGCGATAAGGCCGGCACCGGCTCTGGTTTTGCCAGTGCGTTTGAAAACGATATTAGGCTATATGACTTTTTTTTAAAATAATTTTTATTTTTTAAATTTTATATTTTCTATGGCGTGAATTGGAAGCACTTAAAAAATATTTTAAAAACAGATTTCACGATATTCTTAATATGACCATTCCAGATTGGGTATTAGAACCTTTCTCAAACCTACAAACAGCAGATTTATCGCTACAGGAAGAGTTGATAGAACTGTCAAAAAATGAAGAATTAAAATTGAAATTAAAAAATGGATATCAAGAATTTTGGCTACAGAGGCAAATTCCAGATTGATATCTGGCTTTGTGGGCTGCAAAAAAAAAAAAAAAAAAGTTTTTTATGTAACAATAAAACACTTTTTGGTTGCATTACCTGAAAATCCAAAATACCTGGTGTAACTCTTGATAGAGGTCTCACTTTTAAAAGCCACTGTCGCAATGTCAAGATGAAAGTATCAGCACGCAACAACATCTTAAGCAAGTTGACCGGACCTAGCTGGGGAGCTAACCAAAGCGTCATCCGCACCTCTGGAGATATACGCCGGCAAGGCTTAAAGTGTTTGAAGACGTCCGACACCTCCTACAAGGCTATACACCAGCGCCATCGAGACTATGGTCCCGTTCAAGCTTCATGCGAACTTCAAAGCCACCATCTGGAGCTCCAAGCAATGAAAGAATACTGGCTTGGGAGAAGAGATTACAACAAGGGTTCGAGTGGATCAAGCCAAAAGAGGGTCCACCACCTGGGTCTGAACAACCATGGCCCATATGGAAGTCGCTAAACAGGCTTCATGTTGGAGTTGGCCACTGCAAAGGTGCACTTGCCACTTGGGGATACCTGGGAGAACAGCCAGATACCACATGTTCGTGAGGCGAGAGAGAAACCATGGTATATTTTCTGTCCACAACTTGGAATAAATGTATCTCAATTTGACCTCCAATCAGCTACTGACAAAGCCATCGCATTGACAGAAAAACTACCACATATTTGATGCTGTCATCGACACGAGGAGAAAAAGTAGAAGAAGATTGCATTTCCGTCGTCGTATTTAGCCGAAAGAGGATTTAGTGTAGTAAGCAATTTACTAACAAAGAAAAGAAACAGATTGCCAGTAGCGGATCGTGGCGATTTAAGACTCCTGCTGACAAATATAGCACCAAATGTAGAAAAATTAGTATCATTACATCAAGCTCGGACCTCTCACTGATAATTTTACGATAATTTTTAATATATCTTTTTAATCAAATTTTGTACAAGGCACCAATAATGTTAATATTCTTTAACAAAGTAATTTAAAAAATCTGTCCTTGTTTTTAAATATTTAATATAGTCCAATTCACCTAAGAGGGGTGCCATCAAATCACTGTTTGAAGAAGTGGGCAACAAGCCAATTAAATTGAAGCGCTATGGATTACACAATGTTGATTACAACAACAAAAGACGTCGGTACTGTTTTTTTTTTTCAAACAGGGGGGGAGGGGGGGCGGTGAGTAATTTTTTCTTTCGAAAAGCGGGCGGTAGGTCAAAAAAGGTTGGGAAACCTATGCTCTAGACCATGGATGGCCAACCCGCAGCCCGCGGGTCGCTTGTGGCCCGCGGTAGGTCATTTTGTGGCCCGCGGAGCTGGATCATTAATTCATTACATACGTAAGCTTTGACTTCTACTCTAAGTTAAGCTGATATTCAACCAAGATCATCGCTCGATTGATCTTGCGGGGATGGACAGTGGGGGTGTACAACCGAGCCTTATCACGGCTTATGTTCCTGTAACTTTCAGTGCGTTAGTGGGTCGTCTCGGATCGCTTGCGTCTGTCATTGCAGTTAATGTTTCCACTCATAGCTGGAAGTACGCTCTTTGCTTTGATTGTTGTATTTGACGACGGATGGAGCTCCAGCAATGGTTGGCAAACATGAAGATTTACTAAAACTGATTGAAAATGAAGCCTGCAAACTTGATAATACCTCATCACTAAATTTTCATTGCATTATTCCTCAAGAGAATTTATGTGCCAAGTCTTTAAAAACGGATCATGTTATGAGCGTGGTTATCAAAATAGTGAACTTCATTAGATCTAAGACGTTGAACCACCGTCAATTCCAAGAATTCCTCAAGCATTTGCATTCTGACTATAATGACCTTACACTTTTCACTGAAGTAAGATGGTTGTCCCGTGCAAAAATTAAAAAAAAAAAGAAATTTTTGATTTGAAGGAAGAGATACAATCATTCTATGCCAGAAATTTGAAAAGTATCCAAGAGTTTGAAGACGTGGCTTGTGTTAGTCACTTCGCATTTCTAGTCGACGTATTACTAGCCATTTAAATAACCTGAACATTCGTCTGCAATGCAAAGACCAATTGGCTAATAATATGTTTGATGTTGTTGCCGCGTTTCAAATGTAACTTGGGCTTTGGGACCAACAGTTGAAAAATAAAAATTTCACTAATTTTTCCAAGGTATCATTGCAAGCAGACACAGGCGTTGGCGATTAAGTACAGTTCATTAATATCAAACTTGAACCATGAGTTTGAAAACCGATTCAAGTTTTCAAAAAACATCATATTCTTTTATCTGCATTTTAAACGCCATTCTCAGTTGATATAAATTCATTGCCAGTAAATTTGCAAATGGAATATTGTTAATTGTAGTGTGACGCACAGCTTAAGGAGAAATTCCACCAGGTTTGAAAGAATATCTGGACAAGGAGAAATATCCTGTATTTTACAAACATGCTTTGCGGATGATTTCGCTATATGGAAACACTTGTATGAACAGCTTTTCAGCCGGATGATCAAGTCACAACTCAGAACACGAATCACTGATGTTCATTTGGAGAACTTTATGCGATATAAATATTGATTCCCTTAGTTCTGCCAAACAATGTCAAAAGTCGCATTAAGATAATTGTGTATTTAATACTTCAGTAAATATCCATATTTCATTTTAATTGTTTTTTTTTTTACTTCATAAAAATATTAAAGTATTTTTTCCAAGAAAGTAACGCATGCTGCCCGGCAGAGAGTTGTAATTCCAAAATTTGGCCCGGCTGCTGAAAAGGTTGGCCACCTATGCTCTAGACCATAAGATATTACTGTCCTGCTGGAGATTACTGTTACGTGGGCAGCTAGTTTCATTAAGAACTGTCTATGGAATGGTATGTGATAGAAGTTAATGTTGTCATGTGCCTGTGATTAAGATTACCAGTAAAGTATGCTGCCTCAATTTGTTTGCCAAATGCATATTTCTCAGGCAGAGATTGGAAAACATCCAATAATCCACGTAGATGATTAAATTCGTAATTAGTGTGATCGGTACGCAGCCCGCTGCGGGGTTTGAAATCGCGCTGGTTGTAACTTAATTTCTAGTTGGATTACCTTTTAATATGCTTCCAGAATATGTCAAAGAAGAACTTGAAGACATAGACATAGTCCCCTTGACTGTGGCCCGCCTCAAGTCACCAAAATAACATCAGGAGATTCCTCTTATCCTTGTCGTGCTAACGGATACAGTATAAAACCGGAAAATTTACCAGATGACCTCTCTCTGCTCAGTCAGAATCACCACTGAAAATCTACGCACTTCACGGGGCCCACCACAATGTTATAGATGTCAAGCTGTAGGACATGTCGCTAGCCACTGCTCCATGCCTTACAAATGCGTTAAATGTGCGGGTGAACACCCCACCAGAGACTGCACCACTGTTAAGGGAGAAGCACCTCCTAAGTGCGCAAACTGTAACGGCGAACATGTTGCCAGCTACAGGAAATGTCCAGCATTTGTCCGCTTCAATGAAAGGCAGAAGGTCAATAATGCTGCCTAAATAGCTTTAATGAAAAAGAAATGCCTACAACATCAAAAGCAGCTGTCTCAGATGAATTTCCGGCGCTTCCAACGCAGGAAAACCCAGCTGCAGAAGCTGAACAAGAGAATGCTAACAACAGCAATCCTACAGATCAAACCTACAGCACGGCCCTGACAAAGGAAATACCTAGCCGACCGAATAACAACCGTCGAGGAAGGAACACACCTGCAGGAACAGATGAAAACCAGAACAAGACCATTGATCTCCAGACGGGCAGATCAGAACGCCCAGACCATAATGAAATCACCGTCCTGTTAAAAATGGTACAGTCCATGCTTACAGCTGTCACTACCCTAATAACAAAAATAACAAACCTTACTGACCTTCCGCAGCAAATATCAGCTGCAGTGCAGTCGGCGGTAGAGGCCGCACAACAAAAAGTTATAACAACTGAACAACATGGCCAGTAAGATTCACGAGCTGACAATATGCGAATGGAATGCCAATGGCATTTGGCGACAAATGGGGGAGTTCGTCGAATTTCTACGTGACGAACAGATTGACGTGTGTCTCGTTAACGAAACTCACCTAAAGCCGGGAGTGCGTGCGGCTGCCCCCAATTACAATTGCTACCGCAACGACCGCCAAACCGCAGGTGGAGGTACTGCCATTTACATTCGCTCCTCAATTAAACACCATGAGGTTGCTCTTCCCCAGCTCACCAGCTTAGAAGCCACAGCAGTGTCTGCTGAAACAACCAGAGGCCACTTGCTCCTGATTGCTGCCTATCGTCGACCAAAAGGCAGAGTGAACGAAGATGACATTGCTGCACTACTTCGCCTGCGTGGATACGTCTTCATTGCGGGTGACTTTAATGCAAAGCACCACGATTGGCACTCGCGCGTTACAAATACGGCAGGCCAACAGCTTCTCCGTGCAGTCCAAGCCAATGATGGAGTAGTCTGGGGGCCTACTGAACCAACAATTTTCCCGGCTGGGCGACTCCCAGATGTTCTGGATATTGCTGTCACCAAAGATCTAAAACATACCATTGCGGTTTCTACCAAGACGGCGCTCTCATCGGACCATGTCCCAGTTATTTTCTACTTAGCTGAGGGAGCTGCACATCGTAGTAGACGTCACAGAAACCTCTCCCACATTAACTGGGATAACTATAAAAACAGTATCTTGCAACAACTTCAAAATGTCACTCCACCTGAAAACTCTGATCCCAGTACAGCAATTAAAAACCTCTCCCGCTGGATCAATGAGGCAGCAGACACCGCCACTCCGCCCCTCCGGACATACCATCAGAGCCGCTCCAAGCAACTCCCACCACGCATTAGAGAGGCCATAACAATAAAAAATAGCCTCACAAGAGAATGGCAGATCACCCGAAATCCTGCCACTAAACGTCTCATCAACAGGATGCAAAGGCAAATAAAAGCCGATGTCCAATCAGCATCGGAATCGTGAATGGGCTGGTCTCCTGGCGACAATCAATATCGAAGATGGCTCTGCCTGGAAACTCATCCGCAGGATCCTCCGACGAACGGCCAAATTGCCTCCCCTATATGTTGGCAACAACGTCATCTCTGACCCCATAGAGAAAGCTGAGGCCCTGGTGGAGGTTTTTCAGGGGAACTTCAGGCCAGTCAATGAGCACCTCGATGCTCAACATATTCAGCTAGTAGAGGAACGACTTCAACTTTTCCTCAACACTGTCATCCCTGAAGATGAAGAAATTGAACCAATAACTATTGAAGAAGTAGTCAACATGATCCGGCAATGTAATCCTAATAAAGCAACGGGCCATGATGGCATAGGAGCCACCCTACTAAAACAGTTACCTGACCAAGCAGTTCAGTACCTCACTGCAGTCTTCAACCGGATACTTACCACTGGCGAATTTCCTGACTCTTGGAAGCAGGCTGACATTGTCGCGATACCTAAACCAGGCAAGGACAGGAGATCTCCCAAATCATATAGGCCAATCAGCTTGTTACCAACGATGTCAAAAATTTTCGAACGGTTATACTTAAAGAGACTCAGCGGCACATAGACCAGGATCATCTGTTACCGAACGAACAATTCGGCTTTAGAAAACAACATGCTACCTCACAGCAATTACTACGTCTAGTCGAACACGCATTCAGTGCAATTGAGAAGAAAGAATTCTTCGGGGCCGTACTTTTAGACGTCAGTAGAGCCTTTGATTCTGTTTGGCATCAGGGGCTTCTCTACAAGCTATTAGTTTTAGGTTTCCCCCTGTCGCATGTGAGACTGCTGAAGAGCTACCTCTCAAATAGGACCTTTAGGTCACTCCTCGAAGACGCCCTTTCTTCTGCAAGAGCAATAGAGGCCGGAGTCTCACAAGGGTCAGTAATTGGCCAGGTACTCTACAACTTGTACACGTCTGACTTGCCGAGAACTGAACCGAGTTCATACTGCGCTCTACGCGGATGACACGGCCCAGTTCACCAGGAGCATGAGACCCACTCAAGCACGAGCAATGCTACAAAGAGCATGCAAAAACATTGAAATGCTGGGCCAAAAGATGGCGACTTGCATTTAACGCAGGAAAGAGTCAAGCGGTCTTTATCACTAGACGGAAGGTCCCTCAACTACCGCCAATCACTCTCTTCAGTGAGCCCATCCCATGGACACAAACTGCCACTTACCTTGGAGTCACACTCGACAGAAGATTAACATGGAAGCAACATGTAAATAAATTGAGAGCAAAAGCGGAGGGCAGGATGAAATCACTTTACTTCTGTCCTAAACCCATCATCGACGCTTAAGCCTAACCAGGCCATCAGGCTGTACACTGCTCTAGTGCGACCAGTGCTAGATTATGCAGCAGTGGTTTGGGGCAATGCCGCCTCCAACCATATTGATCGAATCCAGACGATTCAAAACAGAGCAATTCGTTTTGCATTCAAGCTACCAAGGGACACGCCGTCCGCCGCTCTTCATGAAATCAGCGGTCTCGAGCCACTAAGAATAAGATTCGCCAAACTCGCTAGGCAATTCTACAAAAATTGCTCACAATCAGCCAACCCGCTGATTGAGCAACTTGGCAGCACTGCCAGAGCTTAATGACAACATTAGGTGGCCTGTCCACCTAGCACGACAATGAAAAACCGGAAATGACACTCCAGTAAGGCCACATCGATTATGACAACCTACTTGTAAATAGAAGGAGATACAGTACCGCTTTAAGAACTTCCCTACACTCCGGTAAAAATGGTACCTGGACGAATAAGTCAGCTGTGTGTGTTCATTTCTAGTTCGGCTGCTGAGAGATGAAGTGGGGAATTGGCTAACTAGATGAACGGACTAAAGCCAATTTTTATGTAAACGTGTATTATATTTTCCTTAGAGCTTACAGCTGTCCGACGTCGAGGTCTTTAGTGCAACTAGAAGGATGGGTACAAGTAAATAGAAGGAATCTAGCTAGGGAATTTGTAAAAACATCCAAACATTCACGTTGAATGATTTCAGGAAAGAAAACATTGGAAACCGGTGCGTCAAACCCACCTCCTCCTGAAGGCCACGCCTGATTATTAATCACTCTCCCACCAGGATCAGTTTAACGAAGTTATTGTGCGCAAACTTGGGTGAATTGAGTAGCAAAAGTTGATAACCGGCTCTGCAATAATCCTATAAACCGTTAAATCTTACTGTACTATCGCTTTGTCCTTAACTTCCTTGTTGTGTTAAAATGTCATCATCTATGAACTTATCATCAAAAAGATTTTGAAATAATTCGCTTGTAAAGAGGATTAGCAACAAGTATCCTTAACACAACAGATTTATCAGAAAATTATAATGTAATATTACTTATCTTTATTTATCGATATCAACCTCTACCGTAAATCTAAAAATCAAAAAAATATAGGGTCGATCTTCATTTTAGCAACGAAACTCGAAGAAATTATAGGCCACCTGTACTTACGTGAACATAGTCTAACAATTGTTATTAATGTTGCAGGCGATACAAATAAGGGGCAGAACTGAAAGCTTGTTAATTAAGTAAATATCTTCTCAATTCGCAAGCTCAATGATAAATTTTCTTTGGTTCGGTCACATTATAAAACTTTTTCCATAAACTATAAAATGTTTAAGGAACCACAAATATACGTTGAACATTCAAAATCGAAAGTTTTTACGGCTAACAATCCTCCTCTTACCTATTGTAAATAAGACATTACTAATTACCTATTTTTAAAGTAAGTCCCGTTATTAATTGTTGCCATTGCAGTGCTGCGATTGTCGTAGCACGCAGGGCGTTCAATTCTCCAGTTGCTAAGCAATTTGTGCACGCAGTGTAAGATTGCTTTGCTAGTCCTAGTGTGTGGTTCGTGGTGACCGATTAACATGTTCAAGGTAATTGACCGGACCGCCAACTATAAAATACGGTCGGTCGTGTTGACATGGTTTGTTTGAATTGCTTTTTCTTGGCAATGAAGTTGAAGTGTGCCTCTATTCTTTGGACTGCAGCTGCAATTCAGGTCTATCGCCTGTGAAAAAGGCTAATGCGCTGGAAGTCCGTTTGATTTTGTGTTGCTCGGCGAGCATCTTGGGCAACCATGATGAGCAAAATTCTCTGAACTGTCACAATCTTGTAAAGAACACTCCGTAAAATTTGTGGAAAATTCAAAATTGTGAACCTCTTGTCCTTACTAATTTTCGCTTCGACTGCACTCACCAGTTCATCATAGACCAGAGACGGCCTACCGTTAAGCTGTTCGCCATGCACAGATTTGTAGCTCTCGTTAGACTTCCTTGCCCATCACCTGACCATTCTATCACCCATGGCACCTTCACCATACACCTCACAATTTGGCGATGAATGTCAGGCGGTTTAACGTTTCACGCATTCAAGAACCAGATAACTCGACCGTATTTCACAGTCGGCGGGCAGTAACAGTTGCCTTCAACATGTCAATCGCTCACCACAAACCACATATAAAGACTAGCAATCTTAAACTGCTTGTACTAGTTGCTTAGCAACTGGAGAAATAAACGCGGATACACCTAACAATAATCGTAGCGTAGCAACGGCAAAAATCGATAACGGAACTTACTTTAAAAATACGCCTCGTAGTTTGTTAACTGATGCCTTTATGTAAGGTTATCTGTGCTCTTTTTCATGTGAAAGAATAGCAGAACCAAATAAAATGGCACTAAAGTACGGTCAAACTTACAGTTAAATGTCGTGAAAAATACGGCAGCAAAATACACAAATTTAGTTTTCTTGAAGCTGTAACTGAAAAAATAACCATTCGTTATATATCTTCTAATGTGTAAGTTTTGTTACTATGGTAACTACCATATAAAAAAAAAAAAAAAAAAAAAAAAAAAAAAAACTACTGGCGCTGTGATAAAATTTAAAGTGGTTTGATGCTGGGTAATATCGATTCAGACGGTCTTTTCAGAATAAAACAGTTACAAACCGCTATCATGGAAGAACAGCGGCAGAATTGCAAAATATGTAATTTTACAGGAGGGCAAAATAGCTGTTTAAACGGTTATTTTACGCACAGTAGCCACCAGAGCCCCCAAAAATTTCAAATTTTGAGGCAGTTCTGTCGTTGTTCTTCCCGGATAGCGAAATGATGTTTCTAGCTGATAAAAGTTATTGAGAGCTAAAAGATTGAGCACTAAAAGGAAAATTAATTTTAATTGTGTTATAGTTCATCTAGACATATGACCTTTTAAGATACACGACAACGAAAATTATTTCCATTTTACTGAGCAAAATACACAGTCCAGTCACATTAATGTGACCCCCACCTACTTTCGACGTCAACGTGAAATAACCAATCACAGAAGGCAGGTGGTAGCACATTACAGTGGAGTGTATGTAAAGAATGTCCTAGGGCATCGGAAAGCGTAATGCAGAAACATGGCGATTTATCCGACGTCCAAAAGGGCATGATTATTGGCTTTCGGGCCAAGGATGGAAGCATTTTGGAAACGGCTAATTTTGTGAACTGTTCACGTGCCGCCGTGGTGAAAGTATACCGTGAGTGGCAAAATGGCACTATTCAAAATCAGCGACGTGGAACATGTGGTGCACCACGGGCTATAGATGACAGAGGCGAACGAAGGCTACGAAGATGCGTTCGGGCAAATAGATGTGCAACTGTTGAGCAACTGACCACCCAAGATGAAACAAGGGGCTACCAAGAGTGTATCCTCAACAACGGTTCAGCGAACGTTGCTGCGCATGGACCTCCGCAGCAGACGCCTGGTTAATGCACCTATGTTGACTGCTGTTCATCGGCGACGAAGGCTGGAATTTGCACGCCAGTACCGCAACTGGACGTCCACAGAGTGGTGCCAGGTACTTCTTCCGATGAATCACGTTTTATGCTCCATCGGACAGATGGACGTTGGCGCATACGGCGTGAAACGTCTAAAAGCAAACACCCTGCAACAATTGTCGGAAGGATCCAGGATGGAGAAGGGAGCATTATGGTTTTGGGAATGTTTTCCTGGCATTCACTGGGTGAACTCATCATTGTGGAAGGCACGATGGATCAGCACAAGTACGTATCTGTCCTTGCGGACCATGTCCACCCCTACATGCGAATAATTTTTCCTCAGAATGATGGCATCTACCAGCAGGATAATGCGAGGTGTCATACAGCTCGCAGTGTATGTACGTGGTTCGAAGAGCACCAGGATGAGTTTACCTTACTCCCCTGGCCAGCAAACTCACCGCATTTAAACCCACCGAGCGTGGTGGTGTAACGGATAGCGTTCTGGCCTCGCATTCGGGAGGATGGCGGTTCGAATCCCCGTCCGGGCATCCAGATTTGGGTTTTCCATGGTTTCCCCTAATCACTGCAGGTGAATGCCGGGATGCTTCCTTCAAAAGGCCATGGCCGAATTCCTTCCCATTCCTTGCCCCTATCCTTTCCCGTCTCTAAAGACCACGTTGTTAAAAAGAGACGTTAAACTGTAAAAAAAAAAAAAAAAAAAAAAAAAAAAAAATTAAACCCAATCGATAATCTGTGGAACCACCTCGATCGGGTTGTTCGCGCCATGGATCCTCAACCGCGTAATCTAGCGCAGCTGGCCACGGCACTGGAGTCGTCATGGCTCAACATCCCAGTGACACCTTCAGTAATCTAATTGACTCTCTTCCTGCACGCCTCGCAGCGGTCCGCTCTGCCAAAGGTGCTTATTCTGGTTTTTGATAGGTGGTCACATTAATGTGACTTTACTGTGTATATTCCCCAATAGAGAATGAATGATAATAAATACATATCTAAACATATACCAAAATCTTAACAGGTTGAGAACCTAAGGATGTTTTCGCGAAATTCCTATACTTAAGTAATCATAAAACGTTCGTTTCAGAAACGAAGAAAAATCCTACCGAAAAAAGTGAATACTGCCTCTGGTGACAAAAAACAATAACTAATGGACTCTCCTAAGACAAATCTGGCATAGTTACTGCACTTTCTATTTGATTTCTCGGGAGGAAATAAAATATAACAGATCAGTTCTTTTCGATAGCCTATGAGATATGTCGTAGAGATTTGATACGATATTTTAAGAACTAATAATTCATGTTAATTGCCCACCTCTTCTTTCGAAGCAGATACAGTAAAATGTGTCATGAAACAGTCTTTCTTAACGGCGAAATATAATAAAGCTTTATTAAATTTTATTTTTCTCTGTAGAACTGATAAAGACTCGAACGTTAAATTTATTTACGGAAGCATATTTCGTTTTTTGGGATGCTAAAAATACTCGAGATATTTTTTTGTCTGTTCTTAAGTGTTACTAAATGTTCGAACGAATTTCTTTATGGTGTTCTTGGGTTTACTCCAATTTTGAGAAAGATTGTGTAACTTAAGAACTTCCTTGGATTGTAAAGGATTTTCCAGAGAGATTTGTCATACAACCATAATATACCGAAGTTTACCGAACAGTTTATCTGGATGACATGCTTAGTAATAATGCTAGGGAAATAAATGTTTTTTATCCTAATATACCCCGTGTTACTGAAAGTTAATAACCTAGCCAAGCTTTACTTGTCTAACGTCGTTTGCAGTGGAGGACTTTTTACTTGAGATGGTTGTGTCATTCGAAGAAAGGACAATATCTTTGAAATCTGGAGAGTTCAATATGATTATTAAATACGAATAGCACCATGATTTGATCCCTGAGAGATATGTGAATAATTGTTCTCCTTCCTGAAATCATACTCTCACCTACATTCATTTACTTCATGGAGATATTTCCATTCTATTTTCAGTATTTAAACACCGTCCTGATCCTTTTTGCATTGTAACTACGCGGAAACCTTAGTTATATCTGGAAATTGGCGTGGAACTACACGATACTCGCATCTGAACTTGAGAAGAATATTAGTGACCGGAATAAATCATCTCGGTTAGTATTCATTTACATTCGTGAATGAATAGTGTAGTGTCCCGCTCTGGATGTCTTGGGATTAACTACTATATAAACAGTTTACTGATTAATACAAAATAAATGATTGTTGGTGGGGTTCTCTTCCGAGGTGGTCCTTCACATTAATACAAGTGAAACATGAATTATTAATGAGAAACATACTGATTTTATTGATTTTATACATAGAAAGCAAAGTTATTTCGGAGAAACAATTACTTGAATGGGTAAATGGTTGTTCCCTCTTTGGTACTGGAATTTACAGTTCTTTAATTTTGTTGGAGCTCGTTGTGGTCTCTGTAGACGATTGCGTTACCGTAATGTTGAGCAGCGCAATGAGAAGAGTCGTGTCGGTGACCCGCGACTAGGGCTGTGTTGACGACCGCGGCGACGGGGCTTGCAGAGCTGCGTCGTGTTTCGGCAGGCCAGGTAGTCGACCCGCTGAGCGAAGGGTGGAGTGGCGTCTGGAGTCTCTCCTCCGCGACAGCCGGCAGCTCGTCCTCGACCCTGGGGACCTCAGCAATGTGTCCTCAGTAGCGCAGATCGCCCGCTGCTGTCTCGTCGCCGAAATCAGAGTCCCTCTCGTCCAGTCTCCGCCTGTCCGACATCGAATGTCCGTCCTCCGTCAATTCTGCCTTCCTCGTAGACTCGCCTTGGGCGGAGTTCGTTCCTCTTCTCTCTCCCGATTGGTCGAATATATAATAAAAAAAACAAAAATATCAGCAACCAGCGAGAATGAATTCCATTGGCTGGGATAACCCCACCACCAGCGTCATTTTCTTGGTAGGTCACCCCCCTGCATATAACCATAGTCTCTGTGGGCTGCACTTCTTAAGAACAAACAGTTTATTGTTAAAGAATGTTTCTTCGCCAGCGACGTCTGCGAAATGTCTGACAGCTCTGCTGGAACATTTTATGATTGGAGCTCTCAAAGAAACCTTTCATTCGTCGAACATCCACACAGGGGAGCTCACAATGTAACACTGTGTCCATTGTTTTAAACAAACCTCTACTATATCCGAGAAGCTCTCCATCACTTCAGTAAATTAATGCCCCAAAACACTCGGTAACACAAGGGAAGTCTGTTATTTTGAACGTCAACCAGACCTCAATAAAGTACATTCTTTATTACTCACTAGCCTGTCCACTAGGTTACAACCATTATCCTTTCTATGACAAGTAATAATATTAAATATTCCTCATGATAACCTTGTCGGTCGAGAACTGCACTCAAATCAAATGATATGAACTTATGTAAATTAAATACATTATGGTAATAATACTACTGAATCTAACAACAATATTTCTTGTTACTGATAAATAATGAGATCTACAGAATGGGACATCTCAATAGGGAGCCATATGAATTAACGAAACTGGCTTTAGGAGGACTGTTTATAGTCGGTAGGTCTAAAGCTGTTGTTTTAACTGGCTTACTATGTGGTTTTCATCTACAGTTTAGCAGACTATTAACTGGATCACGAGTTTCAAAGAAAGCGCCAATTTATAACAAGCTAATGCACTTTAATTTTGGTGATTCGAAAAATTCTTCCAGGCTGAGTAACGTCCAGGATCACTTGTGGATCAATGAAATGGCGGGGAAATGATCCAGGAGGTACACACTTCTGCATCATCACAAGACACTTTCCTTGTCTCGGCCTCGTATGGTGATGTTTCCTGAGCCCAGGTGGCTTTAGGGCTGAGGGACGGCATTCTGGTAACGGCGCGATCTCCAGTTTATAGGACTAAATTCTTGTCACCAAATTAGCTGACCTGAAACGGCCTCAGCAATATTTAATAGAATTATTAAAATTTGTAAACACGAGCCGACGATTACAAACTTAATTTAACCGACCATTTAATTATTTACGAAGAAATTTGTGTAACAAGAGCTTTAGTCTAAGAGACTTTAATGTGCATCTATAAATCACAAGACGGAAATAAGAATTATTTAATAGAGACCATAGTAGTGGTCAGTTCGCCACCAGTCTCTGCTAAATCCTGGATCCAAATTCCAACTTGTTTCAACTCTTATAAAATCGACGTCCATTCTTTTAAGATCTTCCAGAGTTATGGACATCTTTGTTGCAACTAACCACTTTGATTTTTGCTAATCTCACTTCCTGAACACTTTAAAAGTTCTTTAAGAATTTTAAGCAGCTGTTTTGTTGTGAACATTTGTCTTATTGTGAAACAAATGAATTATTTTCCCACATTGATCCAGTCAGGAGCCACTTCAAAAAAAACCTGATAACTTGTGACCACCTGTCTAAATTTAGCTATTGTTTATTTTATTCTCTGTACTAACAGTCCGACTCAGCTTATTTTCTGTTTCCAGATTGTCACCTCCTCTTGAATAAAATTCCAGACTATCTCATTCAATCGGCATTGTTCATTTTTTAGACGTGGCTATAAAACCGCATGTTTTTTTTTACTAACGATGTTATTTATTCTGTAAACTATAATTTTAGTTACGTCTCAATCATAAAACCTCTTCATCCTACTTGTTGCCAAAACCTTTCTTAGACCCTGCGATTTCTTGTTTGTCCCTGTCGACTCAATAGTCAAAGTCTCAGTGGGGGATAATTCTTCGGGTTCAGTTAGTGTCTGAGCTTAGCTCCCACATCCATCCTCTGCTTGTTACAGAATTTATTGGTTATCTGGTGCGAACAATCTAGTTTCCAAGTTCAAAAATTAAATTCTTTCTGGTTTCTTTATTCTGCATCACTATATATAAACATTTGAATTTCTTGATTTGGCTAATTTTCCAATAGTCAGTGACCAATCAATGCAATTCGTCACTTATTTTCGTCATATAGTTGGTTCTTTCAAAGCGAAAAGATAGTTATACTCTCTAAGTTATTTCTAAGATTAGTATTATTGTTCTTGGGAAAAGTAGCAAGATCGTGTATAAACACCATACAATACATTACCTCTACGACTTTCGAAACTAACATGAACCGATCTATCATTCTCTGTTCTGCATTTTCGTCCATTTATGAATTACCCTTTCCCCATCGCAGTTGATGAGAACTGGAGAAAGCGCATATCCTTGTCTGATTTCATATTTTGATTTCAAGTGATTTCAAAATCGTATTCAAATATTTCACCTTTGATATTTTATCGTCTATAGTCAGTTGAAACAACTTTCTGCATAAGTAATCCGCTTGAACTATTCCTGAACTCATGGCCAATCCAGACGTACGCCTTTTTCTTTTCTTTTTAAATCTACTAATACAAACACATGGTGAAAATTTCTAGTTTTGTATGTGAACATATTTATTAGGTTGAAACTGTGTTTTGGGCGTAAACGGTCTTTTCTAAAAACAATCTGGTATTCGCCGATTTGTTTACCAAAATAATTTTCTATCCCGCTCAGGAATGTTTCGGGTAGGAATTTGAAGGGAGTAGGAAATATGGTAACGCCCATGTCATTGTTAATGTCTTTTTTGTCTCCTAATTTATGTTGGGGAGGAATAGTGCTGATTGTACTCAGTATCTTAACAATTTGCCAGATCTCCTCAAAGAGCCCAGTCGGTACATACAGAGCATTCTCATTTGCCAGCTCCAGTAATTCCGCAGCGATTGATTCCCCACCGACTGTTTTATTATTCTTCAGCTGTTGGTGTTCAAGTTCCGTATTTAAGGTAGGAGTGAAATGAAATGAAGGTACTTAAACATACTGGTAACTGTCACAATTAAGTAACCTGTTGAAATATTGAATGACGAAAGTACAGTTTTCTTTATTGCTTTTTCATCTCGAAATTATATACTTGAGACTTAGCATCCGTTTATGAAAGACTTGGAAGTTTAATTGAAGTTTTACTTATGTATGTCATGATCGACCTGTTCCACTAGTGGTTTCTCAATTGACCGTCTTACATGTCGCAACATCTGTAGTGTATCTTTCCTTACTTCATGAAACATAACAAAACCTTCACGTCTTGTGCCGTATTATAGATGGACAATCCCAGGTTGATATAGTTCTATTAGATTTTAAAAAAGCTTTCGACACTGTGCCTTACACCAGGTTACTTAGGAAACTTCGTGGTTACGTCATATCTAGACAAATATGCGACTGGGTTTCAGACTTTCTGAAGGGCAGAACACAGTTCTCGACGGTGAGAGTTCATCACTTACCGAGGCGTGGTCCGGGGTTCCCCAGGGAAGCGTGATAGCGCCTCTGTTGTTTCTCATAAACGTTATGATTTTTGTGACATAATAAGGGGGATGAAAATATTATTTGCCGATGACGCTATTATTTATCGTGAAATCAAAACCCAGGGAGACTGCACTTTGTTACAAGACAATATTACGAAAATAATAGCATGGTGTAAAGACTGGCAGTTGGAGTTAAACGCTAAAAAGTGCCAAGCCATGCGTGTAAGTAAAAAGGTGACACCATTTAGCTCTTAATATACAATTAATGGTACTGACCTTAGAACGGTATATTCCGCTAAATACCTAGAGGTAACAATTCGTAATAATTTGTCGTGGAATGAGACTATCGAGAATGTAATTGGGAAAGCAAATCGTATGCTCCGATTTCTAGGTCGTAATTTAAAACAACGTACTCCGGAAGTTAAATCGATTGCATGTAAGTCATTAGTGGGTCCTCACTTAGAATATTGTTGAGTTGTATGGGGTTATTGGAGGCATTAGAGAAGGTCCAAAGAAGAGCCGCCTGATTCGTGACAGGTATGTATAGTTGGAGGGAAAGCGTAAGTGTGATGTTGAAGGAGTTGTTTGGGAATACCTGGAGCAGCGAAGGCGTTGCTTTCGACAGAAGCTAATTGAAAAATTCGTGACCGACATATTTCGGAATGACAGGAAACAAATATTGCTACCAGCAACATTCGTATCTCGGAATGACCATGAAAATAAGATTAGAGAAATCAGGGCCAGAACCGATTCTTTTCTGTATTCATTTTTTCCACGAACGATTAGGCAATGGAATAGAAAGGATTTACCGACAGGAGCAGCTTTCGATAAAGCTCTCCGGCCATCCTGATCTGGGTTTTCCATGGTTTTCCCAGATCACTCCACGCGAATGCTGGGATGGTTCCTCACAAAAGGCCATTGGCGCCTCCTGCCATATCCCGTATTTCCCTACCAAACTATTACCCTTCCGGATAGGTGCAATGCAGCCTCCGTCACACACTTTTAGTAAATCGCGGAGTAATAGTAATAGTTAGCTGGTCAATTTCCATTTCTTCCAGGCATATGGAAACACCGTTACAGGTTTCATTCTGCTATTTGTGTTTTCGTTTCTTATGTGTAATCTTGAAGATGTAGTGATCTTAATCGTAGTGAGCACCTATCTGAAATTTAGCGGTCATAATTCTTGTGTTTCTCTTGGAGTTTGTTACATTTTCAAGCTGCATTTCTTCATTCAAATTATGTTTTATGTTTATAAATGGTTGTTACTATCCGAAAATCAAACAATCGACTCAGTTCGACAATTCTTACATAAGTTTTGTTAGGCATTGTATGAGCGGGATGTCTTTTCACCTGCAACGTAGTTCCAGTTTCAATGTACTGTTAGTCATCCAGCAATATCTTGATCTTCATTTATTCCTCCCGTGCCAACACTACCTTCCGTGAATTATGTCTGTTCTCTTCATTTGATAAGTGCGCGAGAATTAGTTAATGAATATCCTTTACTGTGGCAGCAAACAGACAAAGAAATAACAGCAAAATCTGCGTTAAACACTGGCATATAAATCAATTAAATCTTCATTCTAAAATCAACTTAACTGCTAAGTTAGGACGGTGATCTTTTGTTCGTCCACCATATACCTTAGTTCTTTGTGTTTTTTATCTGCATCATTAACGCGTTGACTTTCAACTTCCGACAGCAATATAGGCCTATATGTTTTGTCTAGAGCTCTGTATGTCCATGTCTATGATGCCTACATATCTCAGATTTCCGTAAGCATCACGGTGCAAGATCCCTAGAATATAATCGCCTGCTTTTACCACTAATTATAAGTAAGTATACCCCTAATAATAGAGGATTCCTGGGAAAAGTTAGCACTTACGGTAATGTCTTCCTTTTAGATGTTTCCCGTGATTGGTTGTTTAAAATAACGTGAATCGTATTGCTCCATCGCAGTAATAAAATTGAGTATATAACCATGAAGATAACATCTCCGCATTGTCCACTATAGAGATATGGATCCTCTTAACCTTACAAAACTGTAAACCATCTTCACATGCAGCCCTGGCAAAGGATCATCGTAAGAAATTTTCAGGGGGAAAAAAGTTTAATAATAATAATAAGTTGTTCCTCTATTACTTATCCTATGTACTGTCTTTTCAAAACAGTTGGGTTAAGTTGGCGGGAAATAAAATTCATCCATTATCACATAAATAATATTATTAATCGAATGTGCGCAGACTCTTGACAGATTACTTTCCTGAATCTCACTGCATTTCTTTCTTTTTTAATCCATAAGACCTAGATGTATGTATTAGATCTCATATACACCAGTGACGAGGTTAAAAGGGAATTCTACAGATGGCAGTGCTTCCTCGTGATGTTGTTTGATTGCCGACGCTCCTGGTAGATGGCAGAACGTGTTGAGTTCACGGCTGTAGTTCTGAGCAACTTCGTATAGATGGCGCTAAACTTAAGCTTGGCTATGCTTTCACCGCCAACGATAAATCTGATGAACAGGTAGGAAAACATATACTGAGAGTAACAGATGCAGGAGATAGTTCCATGAAATACAATCTAACTTAACAGCAACAGCCGATACTTAAAATTAAAAGTATGCTGAGAACAGATGAAGATTCGCAACTCATTTTATTTCGTAATTCTCCTTACATTTCGAATCTCTCAGCTGAAATATTAGTTTCGGCCAACAATTTGCTCCTTCTTGATTTCTGTTTCATCTTCCAAAGAAGATTGCGTTGCATATGATTGAAACAGCAGCTCTGTTTTAGTAAATTAACAATACTGGATTTGTTTAAAAATGGTTAGTTGTTGAGAAACCATTGCGTGAATATTTTTCTCATCAGACACATGTTAAGGCTGCGCTGAATTACAACTTTAAGCACTGAAAATAATAGCAATCTTTGACATATTGTAGCTGTCAATAAAATAAACTCATAGCATACTCTCTTTACCTTAAGAAATACTAACAGTATGATTTGAAATATATAACCGCAGTTACACGACTTATGAAATGAGCTAATCGAAAGTCTCTCTGAAGAAGACAGCCCTATGAACTAACTAGGAATGCTGAAAGATATTATGTTACACAATTTATTTTTATATCACAACCATAACTCTCGACGAAGATAAAAAGTTACTGAAAGGTTGATGTAAAATTGATTTGCAAGAGTTTTATGCAGGCGGTGCGGTAAAAGTATCTATTTAGCTAAATTAAGCTTACATCATTTCTACAATGAGTTTGATTAGTTTCTTATCACTGCATGAAAATACTCCTGAATTAGTTCGAATTAAAATCAAATGTAATTCATTACAGTGTTCAACATCTGGGTAAGCATGTGCCCAGTTTTTTCCTTCTTCTTCTTTTTTCGTAATATATAGGAATCGCTTTGCCTTTCTACCCCTGCCGCTCCCTCATCGGTTTGTTATGACAACTTTCGCAACAACTTGGTTTCATTTTAGGTAGAGTAGGCTAATTGGCAATCTCAGTCAGGAATAACGCACATATTCCTTAGCCGCCTAAGTTGCAACGTATCAAAACAAACTGTGCATATTAAAGCAAATTTCTATGAACTAACTAAAAGTTTGATTTGGCTACGAACATCACTAGTTTTTGGCTTTAAATTCTGATCAGCTGGATTAAAAACAATTATTAAATCAAAATTAGTTTTATTGTCACGTGTGGAGACGAAAATATGGTAATTATATCACTCGTCTACTGCGTAGTGATGGTAGTGTGATAAGAACTAGTAGATGTTATTTTCACTTTTACTTCATAATTAAATTCATACAACACGACTTTGCATTTAAACAGCTGGCATGAGCTTTAATGCTTCCCTGGCAATCTCATTAACGTTGTTTACAAACTGTGCTTTAATATCTAAGTTACCATCCAAATTAACTTAGCGTAAGAAATATGTAACGAAATCGATAAGATCAATTTTCATCGTAATTTATCACGTTAAGTAGTAACTTATCAATGACTTCTCGAATTAACAAGGTTTTTGAAACTGTATACAGATCGATCTTCTGAGCTCTAAAGACATAGAGATTTAATAGTACCTTAGTATATTTGCATTTTCTTTGTGGCCTCTCAGACTAATAAACTTACGATAATTACAAACTAAAATATTTACTCTGATCCACATTTAACAAACATCTTTGAATTTGCTAATACAAACCATCGAGAAATCCCCGCTATTGTTTCTTCATTGAAAAAAAAATGATTCAATGCCCTGAAATTTGATCAGACAATGCTGTATCTGTGTTCATCGTTCGCGGATCAGCTCCGTTGATCTCCTCCGGTAATTTGTCGTTCGATAAGTTTGTTTAATAGCAATGAGGTAATAACTAAGGTGTTATCATAATTTCATTACCTATAACAATCAGTGATATAGATATATATATATATATCCTTGGCTATAAACAGACTGTGAGAGGAAAGTTACGGTTCAGTTTGCCGAGATCCTTTCTGTTCTGATGAACGGGATTCACCAAAAAACTAGTTTCATTTTGATGTCTATTCAGTGAGCTGAGAAATGTAAGCTAAAATTGTTCAAAAATTAGGATCCATTTATCCACTTTCGTTGAACGCAATTCATGAAAAATCTACTGGTCAGATTTTGATTCGCTTTAGAACAATGGAAGTAATTGAAATTTCAGAAATAAGTTACCACGAAGTCCCATCCATTTTACGAAGAACACAACTCACGCATTTTTTTTTTTTTTTTTTTTTACTCTTGTATTGTGTTAACCGTTGCAAAAAATCAGGTTAAGAAAGTGGTCCATACTCGTTGCGTGCAACGGCAGGCAACGACAGTTTATAGACAAACTGCATTATGTATCAAGTATCAACACAAATAGCACGTAAAAACTTGTAATTTCTATATTTTTTTTTTTTTGAACAGAAGCACGTACGTAAGTCAGTTCTAATATTGCCAACGCACAGTTTATTAAAGGCGGCTTATGACTGTTGTTTCGAAAATGAGGGACTGATCTTCAATTAAAAATGATAAGAGTTGACTGTTCTCTGACGTAATCTCAACATGATATGCCATATGTGACAGAAGTATTCTTACCATATGTCACCTTTTTTATTTCAGAAGTTTTGAGCATGAGCCATTTAGACAAGGATTCATGCAATTATTTTTAGGCACTTACTCCATCTCTTATTTTTCTTCTTGTCAGCAGATTTATTCATCTGCGCGGTCAGTAGTCTGGTAGAGGCCCCCCGACACTATTGAGTTGTAAGATGGCGCATTGTGGTTATGGTGATTGCAGAACAAACATTCTGTAACTTGTGGAACGCTGTGTAAAACTTAAAAGTGTGCATAACATTTCATCTGCTCACGACAATGTGTAGGTTCCTTGACCAACATCGACTTTACTAACTGAAAGCGAAAGTTTTTTTTTTTTTTTTTTTTTTTTTTTTTTTGTCTTCGCTATTACACTTGTTTTATTTCTTTATAGTCTGATAACTTTATCAGTAAATTTTCTATTATATTATGCCTTCATGGCATATTTGTGATCTCAGACGCCAAAAATTAAAAGCCACTAATTTTTTATCTGCATAATCACATGAAAAAAAATTACTTTACAAGATTTTTAGACAAATCACTTTGCAGATGACAAGGAAGAATTTAAAATCCACTAAAAATAGGAGGTTTTTTTTAACCCAGTCGTAAGCTAACAAATAATATGAGTGAATCAAAGATATTCATATATACTTGCATGGAAAGCACACTTTATATTTCGTCACTGAAGACATTTGAAAATCGAATCAGACGCACCTGGAGAAGTAAAGATCGCTTATATATGCAAAAATCATAGGATGTGTATTAAATTGATAGTAATAATACCTAAGAATTTATAAGAAATGCGCGTGGCTTCTTAGACATTGAGAAGCTTCAAACAAAATAAAAGAATTTAGAAGGAGTTTATGTTAAATAAGGATAATTCTACAGGAATTTTTTTTTTTAATTTCATTCGTTACGCAATCTGATAACGTTTCCCCACAATAGCATAAACAATTAAAGCTAATTTCTATTTGCAGTTTTTAGGCTCCGTGCAATCTTCACCAGCGAATCGGTTCCACGCTCCTCGTTAGTCTCTGTGATAGGTTTAAGGTTATCACTACGTCTCCTCCTCCTCAACTAAACTGAGCTAATCACTTCATCTCCACAAATTGAATCACAATAGTTACAAGTCCGACCGTGGAAAAAAAAGGAAGCTACTAAAGTTGCAGAGAATAGGAATTCATGCAGTTCCAGAACTTGTAAATTAGAGCAGTAGTGAAATGATCACCTTACCTGGTCCAATAAAAAGAAATGTAAGTTGGCCATAGATTCTGAGTAAAACGAACCGTTAATGTTCACAATAAAAGAAATGGCTATTACTTTCTTTGTATGGTTTTAGTGCTCACCGATAAAGATTTAGAAATGTGTATGATTGTTACATTTTTTCCTTAGTAGTAGCTATGTTTATACGTCCTTAAGAAAGGCTTTAAAAAAAGTAACATCCTTGTCTAATACTCCAGCCTACCGTATAAGTAGGACTTTAAGGTTTACGATGGAAGAGAAATACTTTTTCTAAACTATTGCTAGTTATCATCAATAATGCTAACCCTATTAACTGTAAGGTATTAAATTTAAAACGTCTGTCAATAACATCTCATTTGCCAGTCAAGGTCAGTCAATATTTGTATTATATCAAGTTGGACTGGCCACGTCCATTGCAGGATGATCACAGTATCAGATTAGATTGATAATATTTACAGCCCTATTTTCAATAGTTCTCTGTCCTGTACGGGCTTGAACTTTGCATCAGTTTAGCTGTAAAACTGCAGACATAAACGAAAATTGTATCCAGTATATAAAATATTCTGTATTAAAAAAACACTAAAGAATTAACATTTAATATAGTTTGTAAATTATGAGAGAACAAGGGATTTTTTTATTTCACTGTTGGTTGTATTTTATTGAAAGTGCTCTTAGTTCAGAATGAACTGCATATTGATTAGTATCCACAGTAAATCTTAGTGGAATTAGTCGATTGCGATAGAAGTTCGAGGGCAAACGTGATACGGTTGGACCAGAGTCCGCTCCTAACCTGAAGCACTGTTACTGCGTCAACCTTCCAGATCTATATTTATGAAGACCTTTTGCAAGGTTCGACTCGCACTCGACCGTTTGTTTCTGACTAGCTGTTACCCGCGACCTCGTACGCATGAACTTAGAATTTTATTGCTGGAACTAGTGTAAGCCCGTAACACTTTTTTGCGTATCGTCACGGGTCTAGAATAGTTCCAGTTTTTAGGCTGAAAGATTATGACAGGTTGACCTGATTTTACCAAAAGAATAAAATCTCTTGAGCTTGAATAACCCTGAAGTATTAATAGAAGTAGGTATTAAACACGAACAGGGGCGATAAAGCAATCGTATAATTGCTTAAATAAAAACTTGACTTGTATTTGCCTCTTAAAGTTCAATCTGCAAAATTTAAAAAATTCCTTTTTGCTTCGAAAGCATAACGTTGGTTTTTATTGATACTGAGCAAACACTCATAATGCAATCATTGGTCATAGTATCTGTAACGGCCAGAGAACTTAATACGCATTCCACATTATTATACAACTGAGCAACTCCGAAGAAATGAATTGCCAGAATAGTTGATTCGGTAACACATTTGGTCTGATGTCCACTTAACCTAATGACTCACGTACAGCGAACATGAAGAAAGGCCACTAACGGAAGTGATCAGTAAAATACCTAAAAATAAAATAAAACTTAATACATAAACTTTGGTCAACTACATTAGTGAAAGTTTTAATTAAATTGAAATTTATCCTAAGTGGGAATGACATTTGACATTCGTGTTTACAGCAGAGACCATGAGTAATTTTTTTTTTTTTTTTAAATTTAAGTTGCTTTCATTAGCAACATGTTACTGAAAAGCAGATCCACGTTTTTTCAGCTGAAAAATATATCAATTTTTTTAACTATGAAACGCTACGTAAAGAAAACTTAATGAATGTATTATGGCAATTAATTTGGTAGCAGTTACTTAGCTATTAAATTGTGAACATAACCACGAATTTCATGTAATAATATCTCTGGTCGCTCGCGCTGTTTTACGAGGGAAAGTTGACACGTGACACCGTTCTCCAGCCAATAGCTATCGAAGTGAGTGAATGAGTGAGTGAGCTTACGAAATATATAGAAACTGTAACTCCCAAAAAGCACGAAGTCGGGACAATATGACGGGGAAGCCATCATCAAACCAGTCTAGCATGGAACCTTTCTCATAAAGAAAACTAATTTGCAACATGTTTTTAAAAAAGCATCAAACTAAGAAGGTGAGGGGGGGGGGGGGGGGGGGGAGTAAACTGTGAGACACTAGCTATTACAGTTCCTCTGTCAGATTTTTGTTTGTGGTTTAAAATTGTGTCACTTTTTGGGGTCATTTTATGTCAATACCGTTTCGTACACAACATTTTTGGTTTTGATGACGTTTGCTAAGGTATATAGCCTTTGGGAGTTTGAAATCGTACATATAACTACACATGGGAAAATACGTCTTTGCTAAATGTACCGCCAATATTTTCAGCGTCTGCCCTGGGCTTTGTTGATAGTCATCGCTTGCAGTGCAAGTTCCATCTATACGATATAACAACTTGTGTCTGTACATAAAATTTATAAACAGATTATACACAAACAGACCGCGAGAGAAACAAAGTATGAACGACTGATATAACATTACAGTGAGGTACACAAGCTTTCCGTCTGTCAACGTTTGGTTAGTTTTCAAAAACGTTATTTGTCCCCATAAAAAAGTATACTATGTCATTTCTAATGAGATATAATATTTTCTTATCAGATTTCATCAAGATCGCTTTTAACATTTAGTAGTTAAAACGTTTCAGACATAATTATTTTCGCATTTATAATATTAGTGTAGATAGTGTAGATGTAATGTTTCAGGAACAACAGCCTTATTCGCCGAGCTCCATGGCGTGTTGGTTGATAGACAGTAAACAACTCGAATCGTTCAGTAGTTAAATGGTGGGCTGTACATAGCCCCAAATCATTTGCGGCGTTCTCTCCCGCGTTGTTAATCCTTGTAGACAGTATCTGATGCGGGGGATCTGTGCAACGTATTACACCGGCCGAGTCCGCGCCTTGTTACTAATCGGTTTAGGCACTTGACGCTTGTTATTAGATTCCATTAGGCCAGCCACACTTTAACGGTAAAGCGAGGGCTTCGATTAGCGCGTCACGGTGAGTGATTTATAGCTGCGCTACGGGGCTCCACTTTTGATTCCATAATGTTTCTCTCTTTTGAATACGAACGCCGCTAAGGTGTGAAGCAGTCTGCTGGAAGACTTCGAAATGTAATTCCTAAACGTGAATGTTGGCACGATGTATAAACGTAATTGACAGTCAATGATTTTGACTAAGAATGTTCACTTTGGTATCTAAAAAAAAACATACTTAAAACATACTTAAAATCATCATTAATAATTTAATTTCAATTACATAATCATTTTTTATGTTTATAAAAATGCCAGAATTTAACAAATGAAGCGTCATCTGTTTGCAGTTATTGATACAGGTGATCTTATGTAAGTGCCATAAAACATTTACATTATTAAGCTGCAATTTAGTTCCTTTCACTTGTATTTATATTCGTGGCATTTATATCACCTTTAGGTCCTTCGTGACCTGAATGGAATATCTAACTGGGTAGGTCAACATGGAATGAAGTTAAATGCCAGGAAATTTCAGCTTATTAGATAAACAGATAAAAAAAACTGAAGGTTGTTTATGATTATAGGATGGGGACAGAATTGCTTGTTGAAGGACTGAAGCGAAAATAAAAAAATTGTGTTACAAACCTTTGGTCAGACCGTTGCTCGAATAGGATGGTGCAGTTTGGAACTCACATTTTGGATGTCAAATGCAGGAGTTGAAGGGCGTCAAAACTATATTGTGTAGATTTGTTTGTGGAAATTGTCGCAGGACCCATTCAGTGACGGATATGATAAGGTAACTGGATTGGAAGTCATTGGAAGATAGGTGGAGGGTGAAGAGAGTGCTGATAGTGTACAAGGCATATGTTAGTGATGAAGATATTGGCCGAAGACTTAGAAGTAGTGATTGTAAGGGAAAAGATGATCATGGGCACAAGCTGGTACTGGATTTCATACATAAGGGTGTGGTAAAATTTTCTTTTATAGGAAAGGGCGTCAACGATTGGAATAAATTACCAGTGGAAGTTAGGAATAATTTACCAAAAACATTGAAGGAATTTAAACGTAAAATTCATAAATGGCAAAAGTAGGCAGATGGTAGAAATACACTGAAAGTGTATGTGATAATAACAGAAATAATAATAAAAGAGGAAATAGATGACAAGGGAAATTGCCAATTTCCACTGAGGTATGCAGTTATCAATTAAGTTCAAGTTTTTTGTTATGTCCCGACACATTTTATTTTTTCTGATTTTGTGGCTATTGAAGACTTACCATATAAAAGGCAAATTAACTGTTACGTTTAAACCGTTGTTGTAACAGCTGTTTCTACTATTTCACTTAGTGTGCATGTATTTCAGAATGTTACCATTCATAAAACTGCCAGTGTAGTTATTTCGATGGTCATTTGCGCGCTCAGTGAAAAATTCGTCAAGTAATAACAAGAGCACAATAAGTGCAGGGGCACAGCGACGGCTCCTCAGTCCTCACACAGGACCTGTCCCAAAGAGCGAGGCGCTCCTCTTGTGTGGAGAAGATTAATTCCGAGAACGTGTGAGCTGCTGTTGGCCGTAGCAGCCGCCTGGCCGCATAATGAGACCCTCCAGCAGAAATGCGGCAAGCACTTCATCACCTCCCGAGAGCGCGCTGCCCTTCAAAAGCCCCCAGCAGTCACCCTCATTCCGGAACACTGCCGCTCCGCTCCGCTCCTCTACATACACAGAGAGCAAATTGCTTACCTCACTGGAATACTCTTCACAGAAATTTACACGGAGGTATTTTTCTATACAAATACTTTAATTCAATTGAACGTTTAGATTGTACCATCATTGAATTGAAATGCGATAGAGCACATGCTCCGATGACAATTCCCTTAGTCATCTAATTAACCTTTTCATATTTTTCTACTTTCTTGTACACTATGAATGTTAAATTCTTCAAAACAACTAGTTTTTTCCATTCATGAATTTTAACTTCAATTCCTTCAGCGTTTTAGGTAAATTATTCATCACTTGACTCGGTAATTTATTCCAATCCCCGACACCCCTACCGAGAAAATAAAAAATTTTCACTCCCTTATGTACGAAATAGAGTGCCAGCTTGCTCCCATGGTCATCTTTTCCTTTCACTCTTAATTCTTCGACCTATATCCCTCCTAGCCCCAACATCAACATACACCTTGTACACTCCCAGCACTATGTTCACCCTCCTCCTGTGTTCAAACGATTCACAATCCAGTTCCTTTGTCATATCACTTACTGACTGGATTAAGTTCAGTGTCAGTCTAATATCAATTTTTATGCATTTTGAAATTTATCTTTTATTTCGAAGAGATCACAAGTATTTCTGACTGTAATTTTAGGTAATAGTAATGTAACTGGTTAAGGAAGTTAATTTTTATGCCGAATAGTCGGAAGAAAATAATTTCATAATCGCTTAATAAATAAAGTATATTTGTAAGGTTTTACAGACCGCCTAAGTGACAGAGTTTAAAGATTAAACGCTGAGACCGGGAAATGAACCAGAGACTATTAGATCTACACTAAATCCTCTTAACCAATGGATCACGAGCTAAAAATTAATAACTTAGCTTACGTGTGTAAAATACTTATTTTGTCAAAAGCATATTACACATTTACAAAATAGTTAATTTCTTTAAAAAAAAATAATACTTACCAGAATAACGAAATTGTGAACAGCTAGCTTCTAACAATACTGTCCCGAAATCACTTATCGCTTTCCTGAAGAGAAATGTAGCTTCATATTACGTATTAGCAGTTAGCAGTTTTCATTAAAGTCAGTTTAAAAAGTTTCGGTGTAAATATTTAGCATACTACGATACATTCGTGTTATTACAAATAAAATACACGTATTGGTACAATATTTTCGTGCAAAGTACCCCAAGAAATTAAGCTAAAAGATACCGATTAAAAAGAAAAGAGTATTAACTGTATTGTTATATGGGAGATTATAGAACCAAATATTACTGTAAGACTATAATTTGTTATTTCTGATGATCTCATCCAGAAATTAATTTTGAATGTTATAAGTCAACATTTAATAGTATCAGCTAGACACTTTCATAAATTTTTCTAAGAAAATCGGTATGTGCATTAAAGTACTACATAAGTGAAGTGTATTGCTACAGACGCTTTATAGCCACTGTTAAAAGTCCTCGAGATAGATACCTACTGTTAAAAAAATTAAAGAAATAAAATAAAATAATTCTCTTTCTTCGTGTGCAAAAAATTGGATGAAATAAATCAATTGTGCAAAACTTGAAGGTAATATCTTACAATCCTTTCCACACAATTTATTGTTTCTTTGGTATTGATTTGGTACAAACAATATATTTTACTAAGTAAGTAAGGTGACTCGAATATCTGTCATCAAATTTCTGAAACATTCATGATGGTCTCTTGTGGTTGAAACTTTTGATGACTGGAATGTGAGTAAATTTGGCTGTGAAGTTCGGGCAAAATTCGAGTACAGTTGCTTTGGTGGATGATTTAATGTAACTACCTAAATATTGCTGAAGCTTTATCCAGCTTGACGAAATTCCTCGTCAGATATTCAGCGTAGCAAGGAAAGAAGCCACGTGAGTGATCAGAAGGCGGTGGGTATAATTGGCGCAGTGCAGAGCGGTGTCCCACAGTTCTCGGGTTACCGTCTCTACAAACACACGGCTACGCTCTTTGTTCTTTCAATTACCTTCCACCGTCCGTTACGGTTATGTCCGCCGAGATCCCGTGACTCGTCCTCGCTTTTCTTCTCTTTGGTGTCCGTGCTCTACGGCAGCTAAACTCGCCCCGCGACTGTGCTGTCCGAATGAAATGAAATACGCAATCCAGCACTGTCTCGGACGTCACGAAAATAAGGTAACAGCCGCCCTCTTTTTCAGCACTCCTCTGAACTGTCGAAACTTTTCAACTATAGGTCAGAAAGGAGAATTATGCTGCAAAATGAAGGACCACTTAGAAGCCATGATCGATCACACACACAGACAGAGAGAGAGAGAGCGATCGTTGGTATAGAGACATACTACGAGTAACAGGCGTGAACTAGAAGAGAGTTGCTCAACATCGATTAGCCTGGAAGGAACCAGAACCAAATTATATAACATTAAGTTGTAAAATATAGCTCATCTGGCTTAAAGAGGATGCATCTGAAACAAGGTTTGATATAGCTGTAAAAATAAATAATAAATATTTCATTAAACTTTCGATTCAGAGATTGTCAACGTTAACAGCAATTATATTTCTGACAAATCAAAAAAATAATAATCATGTAGGGTGTATGACGGCTGCATGACAACAAGTGTTAATGTTTTTAAAGTTCACGGATTTATACTTAGAGTTTTAAAATTTATTCCAAATGATCAGACATATATGAATAATGGGGATCATTACCCAAAATTTGTGAAAGTCATCTTAGTGAGAAATATGGGTGTGACGAGATTATCGTTCGTTCTCGCCTTGTTGCAATCAATTGGCAAAAAAATATACAGATTGGACAAAATAATATGAAAACCATGCACTAGAGTACAGGTTGTTGCACGTTGGCACCACTACTTCCGTGTCAATATTGGGACGCTCATGTACGGCGTAGTTGACGTGGCAGATCTTGTAGCTTGTGTCTCAGTGTATTATACGTTTTGTTCTGCGACGGTTATAACAACGATGAAATGCGTGATCTCTCAGACTTCGAAAGACGGCAGATCGTTGGAGATCGGTTAGCGGGAGCCTCTGTGACGAAAAAAGCTGTGCTGCAGTATCGACGGTAATGACAGCATACACAAAACATGGTAAAACATCGTCGGCGAAGAGGAATAGTTGACGAAAACCAAAGTTAACCGACAGAGACCGACGAACATTAAATAGGATTGTGGCCAGACAACACAAAACTACCGCAGCAAAAGCGACAGTAGAACTCAACACACGCCTGAGTAATACTGTTTCGACAAAAACAGTACGGTGGGAGCTCCACAAAGCTGACATTCATGCAATTGCAAAACCCCTTATAACGGAAACCAACGCTAAGCTGCGTAACAACTGATGCCACGGTCATAAAAGTTGGACACCTGATGATTGGAAGAATGTGGTATGGTCCCATGAATCATCGTTCACATTTTTTCCTACTAATGGCCGGGTTTATGTATGGAGAACCCCAAAAGAAGCCTACGATTCGGACTGCCTGCGTCCTACAGTCAAGCATGGGGGAGGTTCCTTTATGATTTGGGCGGCTATATCGTGGTATTCAGCTGGTCCTCTCATTCACATCACTGGCCGGATGACTGCGAATGAATATCTCGGCATCGTCAATGATGAAGTTCTTACTATGACTAGCATACTGCTACCAAACACTGCCATCTTCCAAGATGATAATGCGCCTATACACAGAGCCAAAAAGGTTCTGTCCTAGTTCAAGGAGCATCAGAATATTATCAAACATCTTCCCTGGTCAGCACAATTGCCTGACCTCAACATAATTGAACCGTTTTGGGGAATTTTGGAGCAGAGAGTAAGGAGTAGATTTCCACCTCCAACATCATTGAAGCAATTGGCGGATGCTTTGGTACAAGAATCGGACAACATTCCGTTGTACACTATTCAAACACTCTACTAAACTATTCAGTGAAGAATTGCAGCTGTTCTACAAGCAAACGGTGGCCCAACACCATATTAATAAACCAGTAGTATGTAAATGTCGGGTGTTCATATTATTTTGTCCAACCCCTGTAGCACCGCAACCACAAGCTTCTTATTGATTCGAACACTTCAGAAATGTCTACAGCTTCGCGCCATTTGTTATGACTTTTTGGAAATTTATAAGTTTAATACTAAAAAGTCTATTGTCAAATTATAATACATCCTTTGAATAATATGAACATAAGATAGGAGGAGAAGAAGTACTGCATAAAACCAGTCTACCGATGACTGCAAATTGTTATAGTGTAATTATATCAAGTCTCCATAGTACTTCTGAAAAAGATATAAGCCATTTATTATTCCACTTTAGTACTTCAGTTATTAAAGTAGTTTAATTTAAGTAGTAAGATTTTAGTTTTCATCACAAGCAGTGAAACAGAAATCGAATGGAATAGCATTTTCTTCAAATCACTTTCTTCATTTTTCCAATTTTTTCTTCAGTCGAATGTGGCGCCACGCTCTAGCTTGACTAGTTTCCACTTTCGTTGACAACGGAGGGCAGTCGTTGAAAATATGACACAGGCGTGGCGCTGCGTTGTGTTTTTAAATGAATGGAAAATTTTACTGATAAGTTCTTACTAATTTCTCAGAATCTTCATAATGTGCAGTTCATACTATATTTTAAACATATAGCATCTGTGGACCACTGACACCAGATGTTTTTACACAACCAAATTATACAATCGCATTGGCCTCTTTTCACATCCTATTATTTTAAAATAAGGCTATCTTATAATATTTAAGTTACTGGTAGAATTTGTTTCTATCCTCTCATGGAATATTTTCAATGTTGAAACACAATTTATTTGTAGCTTCTTGCAGGTTATGTTGGATCCATTTTGAACAAGTACTTAAATATTTACTTGTATGATCTAGTTTGACCACGAGTAATCCTTCCAAATGTTATACATAAAAAAGAGAAAGTTAAGATTGAAGTAAGTAGCTTATTTTACGGTAATACGAATGATAATAGGTGTCATGGTCATGTACTGTGGTCAGTTTGAAATGTATTGGAAATTTTCCAATTTCTAACTCCCTCTCTGGCACAGATTTTACATATTTTATGCGTGCGTATTAATACCGGTGGTTAATGTGGACGTTGTTTACAACCTTTGGCAATCGTAGATTGAATGTTGGGCAGTCAATCAAATTAGAAAGTTACGGAAGAGATCGTGAGATTAAGGCTCCTCTGCCCAGGAGAGTAGAAAGACTTTCTCGCGCCCAGCAACATCCTGTAACTCCTCGACATGCGTTTAAAGAACATTCACATCTGAATTTATTCTTAGAAACAGATGGCTACACTCATAAAGCTTTAAACCACTTAAGTGTATAATTTCTACTCTAAGATATTATCAGTTGTAATCACATGATTCTTCGGCGAAATACTCAGCGGTCTTTCTCCGTAAGACATCCTCATTCCGTTTGGAACATTTATGTTTGAAATAAGGTGGAATCATTCGTAGTTAATACAGCATGTTCAGCGGATATTTTCTTATTAGTTACTGAAAAAAGTCAGCATTATTCATCCAGTTGTAATACACTACTTCCTACTGTGAATGCAGTGATAATTTCGCTTCTATTTATTGGTGTGTAGAGAATGTTTTCTCTGTCCATATTTGACGTCATAGTTCGCATATATCACTGAATGACTTTACAATTGAAATTCAGTGAAGTGCGGTCGAATGAGCACAGAATGAAACCTCTGAGAAAGTTGTGACTTATCCGTGAATACAGATAAAACGTGAATATGAAATGCAGATCAGCGCAAAGAAACAGGATTGTGTAAAGAACAATTCCGGTACACCAAAGGCCCATTTTAATATAACAAAGTAGTTTGGGTGAAAGAATAGTTCTTGTATGGAAGCTAGGTGTCTATTACAGACAACTAATAATTTAAGTGTAACTGCCCTTGATTACTGTCATGGAGCTGATGAATCAAATTAACAGTAAAGGAGATTTGTGGCGAAGGCAAGTAAACATGTGGAAATTGTGAACATTTCATATCCTGCCTGCAATGTGTCAATATGTTCTGGAAAACATTTGTCCAAGTTGGCAGATGTTGCTCAGATCTTCCAGACAATAAGCGAATTCGGAATGCTCTAGGAGACGGATGTGTGCGACATGTGTGCTATCACAATCATCCTGCACTGCTAACTGCTAAATGTCTCAGCCGATCACAAGAGCAGGAATAAGCCTGGAAAGATGGATCTTGATCTTCTATTGCATAGCAAGTTGGAGTTTTCATTTTTCTCTCAGATTGTTGAAAGACACCGAGCTTAGTGGATTCAGGAGGACGAACCATCCAGATTTTGATTTGCAAGGTTTCACAAAATCACTTCAAGCGAATGTCGGAGCTGTTACTCCAAAAACGCCATGGCAGGATTCTTTCCTGTTCCTTGTCACCAGTCCTTTGCGCCTTTAATGATATTCAAGGCGTCAAGTGATAAGCGGGATCTTGAGAGAAAAAATACCATCACTTCGAAAGGTCGTTACTGAAACCGCTGATCTTTACATGGCCTTCACTTGAAACGCAGATTGGCAATTATGGTCTAGTGAAGTTTTGTTGATCGTAAAATACTTTCACATCAACAAGCTCCAAGTTCGCTTTCTGATTTATCAATAGATAAGTAGCAATTATATTTTCATAAATTATATATTCGGACATTAATGTACAGTTAAGGGTACTAGTTTCTCCGTGGCCCGAGGATTGCTGTTTTTATTTTAGAATTTCTTACGAAATGTCTGCTCATGATCATTATTGGAGTTATATTCGGGGCAATAATAAATATATTTTGAGCTTACTCAAGGAAATAAATTACTCTTGTATTTTACTTTGCCTTGTTGTACTTCTTCTCCATCATTTAATTGAAATTCTTAAGCTTGCCAAGTCCTCCAAACAAATAATCTGCAGCCGCTAATCCAGTAAAAAGCAGGGAAAAAAAATGAAGAGCCTTATGACCTTAGAGTTTAGTATTAGAAAAAAACTAACAACCAGGTGTAACAGCCCTAATACCTGAACTTAAAGTAGAATTGTATTTAATGAAGTATTTGTAGGAGCTAAAGTTTGCTTGAATATGATCTGGTATGGTTGTCTTGCAATTTCTTGTAAATCAGTGTATATAGACTTTGTTTTATGAAAAGAAATTGTTTAAAGGCCAATTAATATGTTTAAGAACCGAATTGTGCAAGAGAATTGCTTAAATGCTTGTAATTCCAAGTATTAATGTAAGTTACGATGTCTACAGGACAATTTTCTACAGTTTAAAATTATTTCTGTAAATAATTTTGTGTTTAAATATCTTTAATTTCCATTTCTGACTGTTTTGTAATGATTTTAAATGATTAATACTATTTCTGATTGTTTTTAATATGTTTAATTGTTTGAGTAATTTTTAATGTTCGAAAAATATCTAGCGGAAGTCTTCCAAGAATTCCAGAAATTTCGATAGAGACTATATAAAGAAATCGGCAGAAGGACAGAGTTTAATTTTATAGTAAGTTTACAGTTAGTTTTATACAGATTCACTTTGGAACTGCGTCAGTAGTATCTCTGGATATTGTATCTTTGCATGTGAACAATATCGCTGACGTTATTTTGAAAATAAACAAAATCTTATACTGAGTCTTATGGTGGACTATTTAATTAATTACTACTGTAATTAAACCACCGAAGACCCTAACACAGGTCTCTACAATTGCTTAAGATTTTGAAATTGAGTCAAAGAAATTGCAAATCTATAATATTAATAAATCGGTTATGAACAAAAAATATATTTGTCGGTGTAAGATTTGTCAAAAATATCAAATTTAGTGAAAAATAAATTGTTATGTTTCTCTCGAAAAATAGGTGACGCAGTTTGACTTTAATGACACTTCTAAAATTATATTTTGGTGAAGTGTCGTTCATATGCCAACAAAAGGAAATTGCCGTAACAGTGATTTTGAAATAATAACTGGTTATTGAGGTTTAGAATTGAATGAAACATCAAGAAAGATTAAAAAATAGAAGCAATAAATTCTTTTAAAAACTTCAGTAGGAATAAATAAATCGTTTGTACAACTTTTGCAGTACATAATAACCAAGTAAACTCTTGTCAGTAGTAATTATAGTGTATTATTGCTTTCTAAGAAGTCGTATACTAGTAACGAAGTTCTGGGTGGTTATAAAATTATTTACTTTTTTACTTTATTTTGGATTGTCACAGTGAAGACACCGCTTACTAGTATTTGATAAATCTCAGTCCATTTTAATGGTCTAAATACTTTTTTTTAGTATTAGTTTTTTTTTTCCGCGCCTACAATGTGTTAGTATTTCGATAAGATGAAGAATGAAAAATAAAATTTATACTCGACTGAGAGCATTCCAAGGGCAGATGCATAATTTAAAATAAAGTATTGAAGTATTTTATCCAACATACATATCAAAATAAGACCACGAGTGGAACGAAACCTCCCCCGTACACTTTACTATCGATTGCTACCACTATCGATCTGGACATTATCAGTTAACCTTTTAACGACTCCGGGACGCTAGATCGTTGAAGGAAGGCACAGATAAATGTCGGACGTGGGTACCTCTCAGGTGAATAAACAAAGAAGTTTTTTCTTTACTTCGTTACCAGAGCTTGACGCAAATAAAGGGGACCCTCCTTACAGTGGACACTCGGCTTATCTGTTCGGTCGCTGTGGGCTGGGAAGCAGCACATGAACACAAAGAGTCGCTTACACGGTTGATTAACCCGTGCTCTTGGCCTAACTCGACAACAGGTGCCGAATAATCGTGCAAAACCCTAAATCATTGCATTCGGAAGAGATTGAGAAGTGTATCATACAAGATGAACGACTGATACGGAAAAATAAAATCTTATGTGAGGGCAGTAAAGATTTATTCAGTTCCCATATATAAACCTCAATTACTTACTAGTATTCCTCACGTTATGATTGTTACGAGTGAAGTCGAGTATTTCTTTTGCTCTACTAAACATAGAGATCTTAGAAGAGTTTCACGCAGATACGCTGCACCTGACAAATCTCGTCTTAACGCAGTCGCAGCTGGTAATTAAACTTACGTTTAGACTTTCTGTTCTCTCTGTGTGTGACGACTCACGGATCTCATTTACTTTGAGTTGTAGATCTGTTTTTACCAGCAGCATTACCGCCTAAAGTTGTGCCTAGTGTTGCAAAAAAAACAACGGTTTTTTTTCTGGCTTGAAAAAAATAAAAAAAAAACTCTAAAAAAACATGTTTTTTTTCTGGAACACGTTTTTTTTCATAACTACTAAATCTCACATTTGTAAGGCATTTATTGTTTAATATGATTGTTTTAGAGTTTATTCTAAGTACTTTTCTTAATTTTTAAATCTAATATATTTTTTCTGGTTCAGTAAAAAAAAAAAAAAATACGAAAATGTTGGCAACATTGACTGAAATTTTCTTTTATGAACGGGGACTTCCTGAAGAGGCTAGGTTGCGCGAGAAGGAATCCCCGTTCCCCATTGTTTGGATTGATACTCGTTATTTGAACTAGTACTGCTATCCCTACGAATTTATCTGCAGAACTATGGATCTTTTTTTTAAAAAATAGGAATTTAAAATTTATCTACGGTTTTTTGCCTCTTTTTATTACTTATTGTGCTTTCCTTGTATTCGTATACGTGTTAAACTCTCAGCGTATAGTGATACTGAGTCATTAAATTATCAGTAATTATGAATCTTTTCCTTGCAACTGTTGGCGTAAACCAACGATTGAAATGAAATAAAGCTCCTATTTTGTATGATAAAAGATTTAAATTCAAACTTAAAAGACCGTAATACAGAACTATCGGCGCAGTCTTTAAGCACAGTGAGTACTTTGCTCACAATTTAAAATTACAATCTCAAAATCTTTTGTGTACAATACAAGAACAACCAGTAAAAGAAAATGTAACTACTTCTGAAGTTATGGATATAGAGGAGACAGAAGAAGAAACAGAAAATACCGACACCGACCGAACTAGTGTTGGTAATGCTGATACTAGCGAATGTGGTACTGACATAGAGGATGAATAAAATTATGTTACCTATATAGATACATTTATGAATCATTATGTAAAACATTATATGATTCAGTAAGATTTAAAACACACTTGTAAAATGTAAGTTCCGTAAATTAAACTATAAGTTATTAAATATATTGTTTTCTGAAGAAAAAAATAACTAATTTAGAAACAAAACAAGGGTGCTAAGTTTTTTTTCACAAAGCTGAATTTTTTTTTTTTTCAATTTGCAACACTAGTTGTGCCAGTTCAAAAGTTGAATGCGTGAATAAATTCAGTCATTTGGTGGTTAAGGACTCGAGGAATTATTTTTATTATTAAACTCTGCACTTCGATTCTTAATATTTGCATAGTGTAAAGCGAAAACTACTATTGAGTTGCAAATGTTGGGCAGGTCATTCACAGTTCTCGTCTTGTGAATTGCGTTAAAGAAGTAAATGACTTTGACTGGATTAAGAATGAAGGTGGCCGATATTCAGAAACTATCCGGTACTAGCCTGGAGTGATTTCGGAAAACCTTATGAAACCAAAATCTGTATGGCCGGCCTGAAACCCATGTTCTCCCGAATGCAGGCCAAGCCAAATTAAAACACAGTTTCATAAAAATGAAATAAATCTAAACCAAATTAAAACATCAAAACTAACTAACTTAGTCCACAGCCCCGAGGTTGGTTGGATCTCCCCGAAGGCGTTGTGTCAAAGGTAGGTTGGCCAGTTCCTTTCTTCTGAAACCATCAGTTTTACGTGGAATTCAAACCAGGAACGTCCTGGCGTGGCTCATATTATCGAACCCAACCCTTCATACGACTCCTAGTTGATGAGTGACACCAGAATATATTTGCGGGACGATCACACGATCAGGTAATAAAGATCATTCCGAAGAACAGGTGCCTCTTGTTATAGCACGTACAGTGCGCCAAATCGCAACAATCAGACTATTTGGACAAAATAAGCAAAACATCTGTCAGAAACCTATTACAGAGACCGATAACGTTTGTATGATGTTCATGCATTATTAAAATCCTCCATGGAAAATAGCTGCCCCCCGGAGACAATGAGGGAAAAAGAGCCATTAAGAAAGTTAATATCCAGCACCCAAATGTCCCTTAACTGCATGCATGTATCTAGCGCTGATAATTTGACAACGCAAAAATGACACTTTTACAATAAATCTAATCAGCTTACTGTACAACTAATCAGTTCTTATAACTAACGAACGATTTAAAATGGGTACTACATTGATAAACAAGGGATTCTTTAATGAACGCTAGAATTAATTGTTCAACTAAATGACGATGTTAACGTAGCTCTACGGTACATGATGCGGTATTTATATATATTTAAACTGGAACTACCAGAATAATATAGTATACAGATAGTGACAACTATCACGTGCGGTAAATATTGTTTCTTAAAAGTCATTTAGAGATTTAAATAAATAATTCTTCAATAGTTACCAGAGATAAACAATATTTCCTCGGTAAGATAAAGTAAATCTCGAATATGTAACATTAACCTTTAGGAAATGTTTTAGATTTTTGGGACTTTTTCTTTACTCATTTGACTTGCGATGAATAATTATGTAATTATGTAACATGGTTCGTGCACGACGGGACTTTCACAAAGATTCTTACTATGCAATCAGTATCCTGTGCCGTCCTAAAAAAAAAGGTTTTTATCTTCTCATAGCCGTTACATTCCATGTCCCCATATTTATTTTTAATACTTCGTTGATGTCCCTATTTTTATTCATTGAGCTCCACTACACCAAATAAACCTTGTGACATAAATCCAGTTTCTTTGCTAACATTGTAGTTCAAACCAATTTCCCTTTAATAATAAATGCTTTTGATTCTCCTCTTCCTGACTCCCCATAATCTATCTATATATCTATATATGAGAAAATGAGAAAGTTCGGATGTGTGTTTGGATGTACGTTGGCAATCAATCACGCCTTAATAACTCAACATATTTAAATGAAATTTGGCATGAAGTCAGTTAATTGCGTGCGAAGTGCAATAGGATAGATTTTATCCCGCAAAAACGCATAGTTCTTTTAGAAATTGCCATTAATATCAATTCTCAAACAACAAAGAGTTTCCTACTTCGTAGACAGCCGTGCAACGTTTACTCTTTGCTTTTTACATAAATCGTAAACACTGCTTATCAGAAATAATAGTGAAAACCTTACATATGCAAGTTTGTGTTTAGTTTAAAAGCAATAAAACCGATGCACCTGACAAACAATAGTTTGGAAGCAGGAATTATAAATATGTACTTAACCTTAAATTAAAAAAGGTAGGTACTGTTGTTAAGTTCGTTAAGTGATTTTTTCATTTGCGTACATAAAATAGTATGACATCTCAAATATTGCACCATAATTTCGATCTTAATATATGCGTCATACAAAATGTGAAAAATCAGAGCTTGGAAAAAAAAAACAACGTAAAATGCTATGATTATACCAGCACGAAAGTCGATTTACTAAAAGTGCAAAATGCCGGTGCTCCAAATGTCGTATTTATAAATATGTTACGGATTCCATTCTATCTCAGTTTAATTTATTTCCTGTGTGTCTTCTTTTTTTTTCCACTATACATTCTCTGTAATATTACAAATTATTAACTAACCCTTTTTTGTTCAAAATTTTTCTATAAATCAGTACAAATAGTAGACTATGATTTAGGAAACAGTGCTTTTAGTTACTGTTCAATTTCTACAAATACCTAATAAATCCGCTTCAAGTTTATGTCGCGATACACGACGATGCTAACTTAGGATAAAATAATTGTTTCAATGCGCGTGTGGTTGAGGTTTTGAATTTGTAGCGCCAATATTAGCGGAGATTGTGGTTACATTGATATTCAGCCTGGACCATAATGAAAACTGAATCTTTTTGTCACAGCCAATGGCATGAGAAATTTAGTTATCAGTTATTTAAGCAAATATCATAAGCACAATGTCACGTTGTGACGTTATGTATCGCCACGTAAACTACTCCAGTAAATCCTTCACTTAAAACGAATGTATTCAATGGCCTAACGTAGAGACTTAATGTTTCATGAAGCAATATTGCCAGTCGTTTACAACGCGATACACCTCATTTACACGGAGCTTATGAAAGCTGCTTATTTATTACTAATAATAACTAAATGACTTCTGCCTTATACTGTAACAAAAACATTCTGGTCCAGGAAGCATTTCAACCTAACCACTATCTCTGCTAACATTGCCGCTACAAAATCACCTAAACACATTAAATGCATTGGAACTGGATTTCGAATAGTAACAGACTTTTCTATATCAAGATTCCTAATTAGTGTAGCATAAATTACTATCACAATTAATTTCATAATACGCCTTACTACATCACGAGCAGTAACAGTCACTTTATCGCGATGTACGCTTAACCAGCAATATTAACAAAAATTGTCTTAGAGTTGTAGAGAATTATGAACTTTCCGTTGTACGCTGTAATTTACAAGCATTTTAGTATAAATTTTTTAATTACGTAACTGCAATAATGAATGTAGTTTCATATGTATTCAGGATTTATTTTCCTGCGATCTGAAATAACAATTCACGTTACTAATGTATTAATACCCGGGTTATAGAAGCTTTGATTTTCTAGCGGTACTTTGTTGAAATGCAGCCTGGACCAAAACATTATTAATAGCTTGAGCTTCTTTCACGAGCACCATTTTAGTGACGTCATGTATCGCTTTATAATGATATTGTATCAAAAGATATATAATAAGCTTGGATGATTTAGCAAAACACACGGCATTGCTCGAAGTAAATTTTTGAAATTTATAAATGTAATTTTCAGATACTCAGCGCAAATCAAAATACACATTTTTAGTTTCACAATTTTTTAACGAGATCAACGTCCTTGCGCCACTTAGGTACTTATTTGCTCTTTGAATGTTAGTAAATTTTTTGGATGTTTAGTCGCTTCCATCATATTTTGACGTTTTGAGTTTCCATTAATTAAAACTATATTAATTTTTATTCGCAAGTCTTGCATTAGTAATTTTAAGAGATGCTGGGTAAACGAAATTCAAATCTTTCAATGAAATGTAAGAAAACTACGGCTGTGAAAAAAGCCAAAACCCAGGAACAAATCCTCTAGCAGAGCTGCACAGCAGTCACAAGTTGGGCGACAACACCAAAATGAACACTTGGTGTCTGGAAGATCATACCGGGAAAATCGCGAGCTCGGTGCTAAGAGCAAGCGGATTGGCAATCGATCTCAAAAGCTTCTGAAACACCGAAGCAAACAAAAAGACGGCAATAACAATACGCCACATATTTGGCATTGCAACGAGTTGCTGAAACACCTGAACAAACGCGAGCTCATTTCTAATGTTTTCCCGAGGATTCAACTAAATATTATCAATGACGAAAACTGGTTATGTGAGAGGACAATACTTGCCCCGAAAAATGATTCTGGAGCAAAAATATATATATATATATATTAGAGGAAATAGTTGGGGAAGTGACAACTCACTCTTCCATCGATACAGTAATGTTAACTGACGATGCTGCTACCTACCCCGTCGAGTTTTCAAATTCCTTCGAGTTATCTGGGCTATCGTCCCATAAACTCGAGCTTAAGTTGGCACTCGAGTTCTCCTGATGCGTAATCTCGACTCGCCCCTCCCCTCAAGGTATTGCAATGGCACCAGATTACACATCACTGAACTAGGAAGAAACATTGTGAAGGCGACAATTCTTACCGGTGCATCTAAAGGGGAAGCCGTTATAATTCCGCGTATCCCAATTATTCCCAGTAATATTCCCTTTGAATTCAAAACATTACAGTTCCCATTAAAAATTTCATTTTCAATGACAATTAATAAATCGCAAGGTCAAACGTTGAAATTGGTGGGAATACACTTGGATACTCACTGCTTTTCCTTTGGTCAACTATATGTTGCCTGCTCGCGGTATCGAGGGCAAAAAATTTACATGTTTTTCAAAAATAACAAGTCCTACAATATATATACCGATGTATTAAACTGAAAATACTACTAACATACAGAATATTTTTATTGTTTTAAAAGTTTGATTAAGTTGTTTGGAACAAATACATTTTTGTTATTTTATTGCAGTATTTATTACTACTATCACCAATAAAAATAGCTCTAAAATTAATTGTATGGTCGTATTGACCTGGTGGCAAGGATTCATTACGTCTACGCAATCAGCCCCTTTCGTAGCCGCTTAACCTAACGCAGTAATCCTACTGGGCAAAGAGGACCTACAGTTCAACGTGAAATCAGAACCACGTGAGCATTCTGGCGCACTTCACATCACACAAAAACCTGTGCCAGAGGTGAAGCTCGAGCTAAGGACCTATGAAAATCCTCTGTGAGACTGGGATTCAAGCTGGGGACTTTTCCATGTCCAGTTGGACGCCCTAACCACTGAGCGACCAGACCTCTCAACAAAATCTTATATTACAACACTCTTCCACGCGGACGAAGTCGCGGGTAACTGCTAGTCTTAAATAAAAGATAAAATAACGCAGCGGCTATGATAATGCATTATTTTAGAATAATTTTCAACCTTATTATTATTATTATTTTTATTATTATTATTTTTTTCTTTTTTGTAAATTGTTATGGTATCTTCTTTAGATTATATTCGTATAGAAAATTGCTACTGTATCTCTTACAATTTTTATGTTTAATTTACTGTTGTTTTTTTCATTTGTGACCTGTTGTCGCTTACGCTTATGTTGAGTCCAAATACACCTCCAGATATTTCATTCAAACCATGTGGAAATTTCTCAATGTCTTCACACGTATCAGTTAAAAGGGCAAAACCTTCCACAAAATGTAGCATACTCACTTATTCTTTCCTTATTTTTATGGCATTTCCAGATTTTTCTTTTAGTGCCTTTCTCGCTTATGTTAAATTTAGGAGGTGATAAACCTTTGCTTCCTTGTACCCATATTTTGAACTAATGCTTTGTCTTTGGTCATTTTATACTTTCAATGTAGCCAGTTGATCCCTGTATATACATTTATATCAGTGTTTAACATAAGATTCCTTTCATATTCAAACATGTTTCAATATTCAACATTATCATAACTTTCCAAATGCTGCAGAGTAAATATAATTTTTCTTGACTACTCCTAATATACATAAATAAATATATATATTGCTTATGACTTTACGACTTTTCACTCAGTATTTCTGCTTCTTCTGTATATTATCATAGTTAACAGATTTGAAACACTTGGTATGAAACCAATGGTAACATGTCTCGTGCGAATGTCGGCTTGTTTGTTATTCAATAGTGTGAACACAAAGGTTTTAGGAGTACCTGTGAGGATCTTTCATTTCTTTCCAGTTAATCAATTCCTATTCCTCCTCGAAGTTTCAGCAGTGTTAAAGCACTATTGTTGACAGCTTGGCCTTAGCTGAAACCATATGCGTCAGTTGTTGAATCAAGTTTAAGTTTTCTCCCGAGCAAGTTTAACTCAAAGCCTACGGGCACCTTCAAGGCCGAGTTTTAATATTGGACACTACCTAGCCAAGGCTCCGAATGATATGTCAGGACTAGAAAAATTGACGCAGCTCGTAACACTGTAATAGAGTCGAATTTTTGCCATTTAAATTTTATCTGATATTCTATTAGTTCGATCTAAACTAATATATTTACTTTTGATTTGTCATTTTTTTTCAGCTTCCAGTAAACAAATAGTTGTTTACTATCTTTCTTAATCTGTTCCCACGTTTTTGTCTTACAGCCATTTACCTTTCGCTTTATTACATTTTCTTCTTGTTTTATTTGCAAAATTTCATCCCTGTGGTTTCAGTAAGAAATCCCTCTGAGCGACACCATGTTTTTTCAGACGGACGCGACGCCTGTGTGTTCGTGAAATGAAATACACTGGCAGTGATTTTATTTTGGCTTTGTTTTGGTCGAACGCAGCCAACTCCAAGGGGGCTTCCAGTGAACGTCCTCAAGAACAGATCTATAAAACTCGCAGCCTAGAGAAGCGAGCAGCTAGGAGATATTTGCAGAACGCGAGTTGGACAGTTAGTAATGAAGCAATCACAAGCCGTTCGGCAGTCGCAGTTAGGAAGCTGCAAGATCAGAACATTTATTCGAACAACGGACAAGCAAGAGTTAGATGGATGCTATAAACGTCAGTTTTATAAATTTCGAATGACTGAATTGCTCGGCAGTAATTCAACGGATTTAAAGTATGTATTGCATTAAGGAGATTTGTGAAATAGATTGTCAAAGAATCACATTAAAAGAAGTTAACAAACTGATTGTGGATTAGCAATATCTATAGTCAAATATAAATAAAAACAATAACGAGATAACCTCGTCTCTGCTCATCAGTTTTGTAATGCTTTATAATAGTGTTTCTCAGCCTATGGTCCGTGGTCCACAGGTGGTCCGCGTAGATGATGCAACTGGTCCCCAGGCAGATTATTAAAAATTTAGATGCCGTATTCGTACTGTATTGGGCTATAAGCGATTAAGAGCCATATGCCCAGCGTTTTTAAAAGCCAACAATATTTCAGTAACCAGGCAAAAATTTGGTATTTCCAGAGTATGAGGATATGACAACATTGTTGCTACAATACTCTATTCATTTCCAGTTGTCGTTTTTTTTTTTTTTTAATAAAATAAAAAATAAAAGACGCCCCTTTCGTTTAAGTATTAAGTTAATGACTGTTTTATGAGGGTCTTTTAGTAGATGGTACGGACCGCGGTACATGGAAGCGTGGGTAACACAAGAGTTGTGAAGTACACAAAATAAAAGGTGTCTTGTTTCTTTTATATTATTTTGGCGTATTATGTCAGTGGAATGTGTAGCATCTAGCCTAATGAAACATTACTATGCAATTGCTTATTAAATATTAAGAGTGTGGTCAATATGTAATTAACTTTTAATAATTTATTTCCAGTTTCATATCTGTGTTTCAATACGAATTCAAAACATGCTTTTATATTTATTATGTAACCGTACAATAAAATATATCCCAGATGTTACTAATATAAAACTAACGATCCTAGTCCACAACCAGAAGGTTTGCTTGATTCTCCTGTAGGAGGCATACTAAGTCATTGTGTCAGAGGTAGGACGGCCAGTTCCTTTCCTCTGGGACCTACAGTTTAACGTGGAATCCGAACCACGGAGCGGCCGGGCGTAGCTCATTTGGTCAAACACAACTATCCTGCGCCCACCGGGATTTATACCCGGAACCGGCGCAAATAACTTTTCAAAGCAAGCGCCTTAACCTTTGAGCTACCAGACCGCCGTTACTAATATAGGCCTACATATAGATTAAAAAATATCTATATAAGTTAGTGGTTCGTAGCATTTTTTTTTTTTTTTACAATTTGCTGGTCCTCGGGCTAAAGAAGGTTGAGAAAAGATGTTTTATAATACAATAGAAAATTAAGGTAATGTATTTATCCTGATAGCAAGCGTCCGCTTTGAATATGACGCTAAAAAGGACATTAACGTTAGTTAAACCTAAATTTGACATTCATTTACTAACTCGTAATGCCGTAACGATATTACTCTGCTAGTGTCAGTAAGGCTAATGAATCTCATATCAAAATTCAATCCAAAACTTCACATAAAAGGAGAAAAAAAGCACCGACGATCTGTTGGGGAAGGGTTGTCTTTGTTATTTTTACTCGGTTTGTTTATCGACTGCGCGGTACCAGTTGTAAACCGGCTTTATATAAGATGTCATCCCGCGTGGCAGTAATTATGTGGACATTACGGCCAAGGCTGGCCGGCAGCCTCAGGTTTCTCCAATTCCCAGCCTTCGGGCTGGCGCCGCGACGTGGCTTAATGAGCTTCCGCCATGCGACCCGGCCCGACTGGAGAAACTCAGCCTCCCTACCATTTACACAATTAATTTCTCACCTGCCACACTTGATAACAAGATCTTTCGGAGCTACATAGAAAAAGTGTAATCAACATGTTCTCCGGAAGCTTATGTAGATTAAATTATGTGCCTGACAAGATGCCCTTCAGTTTGTAATGGAGAGTAAAACTTCTGTTTTAAATGCACCATCTGATAGGAGTTTAGTATGTTAAAAATAAGTCTTTATATTCTTCATCGTATTGACACGTAATGCTTCCAGCTTCGATCAGAACTTATTTCACGAAAATGGTTAATCCTTAGGTTTCTTTAAAGCAATATTCCCATATCTACCATCAAGAGTCTAAGTACATCGCTTTCAACAATTATGAATATGCCTGTTTCTTTTAAACCATTTTCCTGTGGCGAAACGTTTTGCAATTACTATATCCTTAAAAGACAATCGACACTAATTATTGGCTAGTAAAAAATGTAGTACAGCTTGTTTTGAATTATTGTGTCTTATGCCTGCTGGAATAAAGGGCACAGGACGAAACAATTTTTAATTAAAAACAAACAAAAATACGCTGGAGTGCCTAAAATCATGGGGTAGGAAGATTCATATGTCCAGATGGCTATAGCACAGAGGAAGAAACGAATTAACGTGCTGCTCAGTGCCCCGAAGCTTTTGTCTATACTCTCGCCAGTCGTGTGAAAGGTTTATTATGGCCGCAAGGAGCATTCCATCATAAAGAGTTAGTGAATTCAACATTCCTCGATCCACAGTGTTAAAAGTGTATCGTCAATATGTAATCCCAATATCACCTCCAGCCATGAAACAGCGTAATGGCCGACCGCGTGAACTTTAATGATCGAGACCAGCGACGTCTGCGTCGAGGTGTTAGTGTTGACAGACAAAGAACAGCAGCACTCAATGCGGGCCGTATGACAGACGTGCAACGAAAATTGTCGATGGTGGGATGTGGCAGCAGAAGACCAATGATAGTATCTCTGCTAAGAAAACGCCATCGGCTGCAGCTCCTCTCCTGGGTCCGTGAACATATCGTTGGGACCTAAAGCCTTGTAAAAAGGTTGCATTGTCAGATGAGTCACGATTCCATTTGGTAAGAGCTGATGTTAGGGTTCAAGTATGACACAGACCCCCGAAGCCATAGCCCCAGGTTTGTAAAAGGTACTGTGCGATCTGGTGATGGCTCCATCCTCGTATGAGTTGTGTTTACATGGCATGGACTGAGACGTAACCGACCATTCACTGGAAACAATTATGTTCAGCTACTTGGAGACCATTAGCCGCCATTCATGACCTTCATGTTCCTAAACAACGATGGATTTTTCAGGGACATGAAAGCATCTTTTCACCGGGCGAAAATCATTCACGATTGGTTTGAAGAACATTCTGGTCAATTCTAGCAAATTATTTGTCCAACTAGATCGCAAGACATTAATCCAATCTAACATATCCAGAACATGATCGAAAGGTCAGTTCATGCGCAACGTCCTGTACCGGCAACTCTTTCTCAGTTACGGACGGCTGTAGAAGAAACATGGCTGAATATTTTTTTCAGGGGACTTCCGACGATTTGTAGAGTCAATACCACAACGTGCTGCTGCACTTCAGTAGGCCGACAGGGAGTTCGACATATTAGGAGGCATCCCATGACTTCGGTGTAGTATATTACGAAACAGTAATTCAAGTACTGTAGAAATATGTGCAGAGAGGCGAATGGGATTGTATGTGATTAGGAAAAGTATACTTTCATGAATTACACATATTAGAAGGATACTAGTAAATGATAAGCCATTTTCTTGGAGGAAGCACTGAAATTAAAAGAAGTGAGTTCAACTAATAACATAAGTATTGTTTGCTATTAAAGCAAATTTAATTTTCAATTAACTCAGATTTGGATATTTATTTCTCTCACATCTTTTTTCAAGTATTAATAGTTGTCTAGCACCTAATAATCTTTTTATAGTGCTGAGATATCGTGGTAATAATAATCTATTGGTAAATTACATAGTAATATATATATATCTTATTTAAATATAGGGATAGTAATTACTTAGAATTGTAGAAGCAGAACATTTAGGGGTATGATAGTTGGCTGTATTGAAAAACTACTAGCTCGGTATAAAAAAACGGTTCTCTCACATACTCGCGAAAGCACAAAGAGTAAATAGCCTTTAAAATATTTGGAGGCAGTATAAGGATATTCGGATGAGGCAGATATTTGGGAGAAATGGTAAAACTGAGCGTCTGACACAGTACCATTGAAAAGTCTATGTGCATTACAGCACTAGTCCGTGGGTTCAAATGGTTCATAATCTTTATAGAGGATGGTTACTTGCGTCTGATGCTTTTATTAAATGCGCATATTTGTTAATTATCCTAAACGAACGGAAATGCTTGCGAGTTGGAACTTTCCTTGTATCAATAAAGTAAGGTACTATACGAATGAACTCATGGTAGAGGACTAGCTATCTCAGTCGTGATTTTCTCACGGAAATAGAATGTTTATCGAGGGAAGCAGATACATCGGGGCCTTTACATCTTTCCTATTAGAAGAGAGATCAGACACCTAGGACTCCAGATGGACAGTAAACGGACATGGAGGGGGCATATTGATCACATAACATCTAAAATATAACGCTGCTTAAACACGATACGATCTGTATGGTGGGGAGCTGACCCCGCTACCTTGCTTACCTTGTACAGAACTCTAATCCGCCCCATCCTGGATTACGGTAGCTCATACTATGTGAATGAATGTTCCAAGGTATATCCTCCGTAAATTGGCAATAGTGCATTACCGCGCCATCAGATTGTGCGTCGGAGCGATGAAATCCACACCAACAAACGCCTTTTTAGTCGAGGCGAAAGAAATGCCACTGATGATACGTCGACGGCTACTGTCTAGCGTATTTTTAATGAGGCATGCTGCCATTACTAATCACCCTGTGATCCAAAAGGCTTGCGATTACACAGCAACGAAGAACAGGACAGGCATCACTCTCGGCCCCAGAACAACTTTGCCGGCCCTCAGTTACATCCAAATAAAACACATGATTCCATTAGTAATTCATGATACGAAGCTACCTCTATTCTCATCCCAGTATGATATCTTGAGATACTAGCGAAATATATGTTATCTACCAAATTGTATAACAAGAAATGACAAGGCAAACAGCAAGTTAGAGAAATTTTTGGCCTTAACTTGGCCGGAACACTTAAAAATCTATACTGACAGCTCAAAAACAACAAATGGGATTGGCTACGCCTTCTTCTGCCCCTAACTCAAGAGACCACAGTATATACCGCAGAAGCCATGGCAATCAGAGAGGCCATGAAATACAGCTACGATGGCTTCAATAAAATCTTGGTATTATCAGACTCGAAAAGCTTGAAAACATGAAAAGACTCAATGGAATGAACAAGATTTTATTCGACGTACTAAACTTGATGTACTCAGTTACCGCTGATGGGAAAAAAAGTACACTTATTATGGATCAAAGGGCATGCATCCATACAGCATAACGGAAAGGTAGACCATCAAGCCAAGGATAGTAAAACGGACGGAGAGCAACGTTATACGTTGCCTCACGCCAAATTTATAACAATCATTAGGAAAGAGCATTTTCACAACTGGTCAGAATTATGGACTTCATCACAAGCTGTCATAGGAAAGTAAATCCAACGTCATACACCTCCTAATGTCTGGTTTGAACACTCAAAACTGGGCAAAAGATTCGAAAATCCATAATACGCATGCGACTTGGAACATGCTACCCAGAACATCTTCACAAAATCGGCGTAGCACACTCGTCGTTTAGCCCGTCAGATCAAGAAGAAACAGCAGATATCAATCATATCATACTAGCATGCTCCCTTTATCGGATTCCACAGAAAAAATTATACAGTATCATGGTAAAGTTCAAAATCTCACTTCCAACATCGATAGATATCCTGTTGAGAGGGGGGAGACACGATGTGTATGGGGCGATAGCCCGTTATTTAAGAGAGGCAGATATCACTCATTAAGGAAATCGCCTACAAAAACAAAGGCTGTATAAATCCTGTAATTTACTTATAACTGTGCCAAATTTGATGCTCGATACTGTAGTTTAGCTTGTAAGAAATTATCATAAAATCTCCAGTGTCATTATGTTAAGTAACTTCAGCGCTACCATGTCAAAAAAGTTAAATCATATATCAATCTCTACGAAGTCAAAAAAAACTGTGCATACCACGTATTCAGTACAATACTTCAACCAGAAGTAACATTTTATTCTACAGGCTATACAAATTTTATGTGGTAAGAAATGCTAAGAAATTTTAACTGTCATTTTATTATTCCATCATTCTTATCACTGTTTTATTTATGATCAAATTGTGAAAAAAAGGCTTGATTATATTACTCTGAAAGGTAAAACAGCACATGTAAAATCTTAGGCCATCATAAAATAATACACATAAAAAAATAAATGAAAGGAAAATAAGGTCTTCAGAGGTATTTAATTCGGAACAGTTTTTGGGTCAAAATATTTGTTAAAACTATTCTTTACATGCAGTCAAAGTTCTATAAAGGGAACAAATGAAGTGACGGAACAGTTTATTCGTGTAATTTGCCAGTATGTATTAATGGAATGGAAAATGTGATTTTTAAGGACCAGAGCAAAGTAAACGGACTTTATCAAGTATCACCTTGTTTTGTAAGAATTATTTTACTCTAATGGTATTTCTTTTACTTATTATGATAAAGTGAATAACAAATTCGCTTTCATGATTACTTCCACATGAAAATAGACAAAAACCATAAATTAATATTGTGGCTTTTAATTTTCATATAATTACTAACCAAAATAATTAGGGTAATTGTTCAAACTGTTTAAATTGGTTGATATGTTTCTGAAAGTTTCACAATTTACGATCGCCAATAATTTGTATCATTAAAAAGAATATTCACCTAGCAAATGAAAAAATTCTTTGCTGTAAATGAAACTTGCAGAAGATAATTGCTTATTGGTGGTTTAATAAAACTTCATTAATACCAAAAAAACCCGAAACAAGAAAAATCTGACTTTAAACTTTACACAAACTCAAATTAGGAAACGGTATTTTTAAAATCGTGAATTATGACAGCGCCTCGTATTACCTGTAGCTCCACTCTCATTCATTGTCGAATTCACAGAATTCTACGAAGGCGGAATCTGTATAGCGCGGGCGAGAAGTACGTAGCTATCTTCTTGAACACGACTGTCTCTTAGTTACCTAAAACACTAATTCGTGAATATGAGTGATCGGCTCTCAGTGTTTGGTCGCATTACTGTTAATTTAGCCCACCGAGGCCAGAACTTGACGAGCGAGGTAAAATGACTCTACTACAAACAAAATGTTGAATGAATACAAATCAATTATATAAAATGTTTTCGGGCCTCCCATCAATTTGTTGCGACGTTTCATTTCCTGGCGATCATAAAGTAACTAATTCAATGTTGTTGTAAGACATTTTTTCGCAGTAAATGTTAAAAATAGTGCCAATGCAACAGTTTTTTGTATAATTTAATGCCGTAAGCATGAAAACACCAATGTAAACTGTAAGTTGTAAAGAATCAGAAAATGTTTCTATTTAGAATTGTGTAAACATCTATACTTCTATACTATTATATATCTGTAAGCAAGCTGCGTTTCTCTCTTTACTGTAACGGGTATCGCGCAATAAGTACCGCAGCAATTTGGATGTATTTTTCACGTTTTTTGAACTAATGGTGCCAGTTAAAATCTGGGAAAATAGCTAATGACTTTTATGTACCATGGAAAGGAGCAAACAATAAAAATAATTAAAAATCTTTCTATATGTAAAATTGTGAGCTACAGATCATTATGCACTTTCAGACACGCACTACTTTCACATAAATCTAACGAAAATTCACATAGCTTAACTAATGTTTGTGTTTAATATTTTTACTTTGAATATTTAGTTCTTCAGTTTTCTGGGCTACAGTAAATCAACGGAATGCTTGAATCAAACGTAATGATCATTACTAATATTTAATTTACCAAAGATAAATATACTAATCTTTGAATGGTTTATACAGTATTCATTTGTCTTTGGCTGTAATTATTCGATTTTCGGAATTAGCTATTCAAACAGCTACATAATATATTAAATCTTAAATATAATAGAATTTTGATATTTACGGTAAGTAACTTATTGCTTAATATGTGTATTAAAGGGTTTTATTGCCGCTGCAATTTGATTGTGAAATCCAGGCCGCATTTCAACTTAACCACAACCGCTAACTTTACATTGCAATACAGTGGATTTATTATTGAGAGTGTTTTAGCCCTGTTGCAGTTCAAAATGGTGTATTAAGAAATTGATTGATATAATTTATGCTCCTAAAATAGACAATGTTATCATTACCCAAACTGGGTGATCCTACGACATCCGAGCTACTGAAATTTGATAAATTTTATGATCGATTCGTATACGTATATCTCGACGAGACAAATCGAAAGAATATTTTTTTTATAATATCTCACTCAGTTCTCGAGATATCGTGTGCCACACTTGAGGTGGTTAGGTTGAAAAGTGGCCTGGAACTCGACGAGACAATTCGAAAGTAAAGAATACAATTTTTTGATACTTCTCTTAGTACTCGAGATATCGTATCTCAAAATTAAGGTGATTAGGTTGACATGCTGCTTGGACCAGAAAACAAATTCGCACTAGGAACTACACGGTGAACATGCACAATACGTAAGTGTTTTGTAATCTTACGAGCTGTGGCCGTAGGGTTGAAATACGCCCCGGAACAGAAGAAAAACGTCACCAAAAGAACAAGGAATTGTACCAATAAATGATTTTTAACATTCGATATCTCGATAATTAAGCGAGATATCAGAAAAGTTTATGCTTTGCTTTCGATTTGTCCCATTAACATATTTAGGAATCAACCATTACATTTATCAAATTTCGGTGGCTCGGATATCGCAGTATTGTCCAAAAATGTAGTTAGTGAAACATTTAATGTTTTTAGGTGTATCTGAAATGTTTTATTTTGTAAGGGCCATAGGTTGAAATATAGCCTGACCTAGAATGTTCTTGCAAAAACATATTGCATGAGAAATTCAATTATTGTTAATTAATAAGCTGTTTAAATGAATGCCATGTTAATGATGACGTGTATCGCGAAGTAAACTACTCACGAAAACAAAACAGCTATGTGCTTGTCCAGAGTGTATTTCCAGATGGCTTTGGCGAAATTTGTTTATGGTCCAGGCTACATTTCAATCTAACTACTTCAATTTTTAGATACGGCGAAGGAAAAAGGCTCGAAATGTGGGTTGTTGTATAGACGGTATTAAGAAAAAAAATACATGTTATTAATCACGGCATATGATTGTATTCATATGGAATTACAAAATCTCATACAACCTAAATTCTGGTTGAAAATAATGGTCCAGGCTGTATTACAATGGAATTACTGCTTGTAAATAATATGTCTTGCAACTGACTACAGCAGAATTACAATGATATTATTTAATGTTGTAGCGGAATCGCGAACTCCAATAGACCCGGCATTTCTGGGGGGTGGGAGGGGGGGGCTACCTGCTACTGGTACTAACCATTTGAAATTTGGATTAACTGATTCGTTATAATGTTCACGTTTTGCACTCACCTTTTTTGGCAAGGATACCACAATTTAAATTAAAAGTGCCAACATATGAGAGCGACGCCCAGAAGGAATTTCCCGTAAACTTTTTCCTCGTGGTTCAGGCCGAATTTTAACCTAGACAAGACCTCTATAACAAAACGAGACTGTTTGGGTACCGATAATTTTTGTGTCAATTTTACAGTGCTGGCAATATTTCGCGATTGCGCACTTATATTTTGGCATTTTTAATTTAATATTTGTCAATTTTTCCGAAAAAGGAGAGTGCAAAACGTGAAGAGGACATTTTGTGGAAGAAGTTGTTCCGAATTTCAAAAGGTTAGTACCAGTTTCGGAAAGAGGCAGACAACACGAATTTCTACACACCTTTAAGTTCCGCACCTGCGAAGCAGCGGGTAAATTCTAGTTATATAATAAGTTTGAAAACTCACTGTAAAATTTCAACACAGATTAGTCGTTGATGATGCCTCGATGAGAGGCGAAACGCGTACGCCATTAAATCATACAAAAACAGTTGCATTTGCGTTATTTTAAACATTTAATTAGCAAAATAATTATTTCACTACTCTTAAAGTGGGTCAGCTAGAAAGCTGGGAAAAAATAATAACACATGTAATGACAGAAATACCTAGCAAGTAGATTTTAATTAAATGGCTAGTGAAGATGCAGTATTCAGTCAACTAGCCATCAGTTTAATTTCGAAATAATGCGTATCGTGCCACTTAGACCCACTAGGCTTCCTCTGGAGGGAATTATTGTAAAGTCAGTACTGAATACCAAATGGTTAAACTAGACAAAATAATTTGCTTAAAAATAAATATGAAATAACGGAAAATATTAAAACTATTTTTAGCTCCATTTAAAGGAGAAATACTCTGAAATATGGTTCGATATATAGTACTGTCACTGTATGAACTGACTTATACATCTAAATTTGTTGAAATTGAAGATATAATTACATCTTTGCGGAAACTGTGGCTGTTTATACATATATAAAAGCAACGAGAAGGTTAAAAGTTCTATCCACGAACTACCACTTTTCTAATAAGCTTGTCCCACTGACACCCTTTTATTTGACATACAGAATATCTAAAAACATTATCTTAGACTTAGAAATATCAGTCTTATCTCATAAACGTAATCATCGATCGTGTTTCAGAAAAATAACCCTAGAAACTAGTCGGTTTTATTTTAATTCTATATCATATAAAAACGTGAGATGTTTCAAACTTCCGTCCGAAAATAAAAGATACACACATACAGAATAACAAAAAATGCATTAACATAAAATTTACACAACTCGCCATCAGATGGTATCGCTCACGTGTCTCACTTAGATAAAATCATCCTCAACAATCATCGGACTATCGACAAGACAAAAATCAACCGCATAAAAAAAAAAAAAATGAGTACTGAGTCCAAAATACCTCATCACCTATTGCAGCTACCATTCTTCAGTCTCTGCAACTGGTTTCCGTGATGCATTTCGATTTAATATTTATCTCAACATAAGATCACAATTTCTTGTGAAGTATGTTAGATGGTAACGGCTTTCATCTCATTCGTTAGTAACAACGAAATAACCAACAGCATTCATCCACTATCATATAATACGGAAACATTTTATTTATTTTCATTAGTTAGAGTGTTTATTCATATTAAGTTCTAGCTGTTACCCGCGACTTCGTACGCGTGAACATATAATTCTATTGCTTGGATTGGATTTAGAAAGCTGTAAGATGCGTAAGAGATGCCCCAAAATGCGGGGAGTCGCGAAAATATGACGGAAAGCCATCATTATTCCTTTGTAGTTTCACTGAACCTGTCTCATGAAGAGAACCAATTTGCAACATCTTTAAAAATAACAACAAACAAGGGGGGGGGGGTGTTCGTGTGTAAGTTTCTCCAGCAGATTTTAAAGTAAAGTCTGTACATGAAATTTATGAACAGATCATACACAAAATGACGGTGAGAGAAAGAAAGCCTGAGTGACTGATATAATATTACATAGACTTGCATACATTATCCATCTGTCTGTCACTGTTCGCATAGTTTTCAAAATTTCATGACGAAGTATGTTATTTATCCAGAAAAAGTATCCTCATGATTTCCTTGACAAAATTCATCAAGATTGGTTTAGCCGTTTAGTCATGAAAACGACAGAGAGAAAGAGTTACTTTTGCATTTATAATATTAAGTGTAGATTTGACGGCAAGTTTAATTATTATTAGTTTCAGTGTAAAATATTTTGCTTCCTATGATAGCTACTCACTCACCTGCGGAATGGCAATTCAGATGTGTGTGTGTAATAGCGAGACGGGAGGCTAGACATGACGAAAGACACGGATGTCGACGCTTTCTGGAAGGCAAAAGGCACCGCCAAAGTTTCGGCGAGACCGCTAAGTGGCTATTTATTCAGCTATAGGAGCCTTTTTTGCGCTGAAGCCACTCATTTTAGATCACAATAACAATAATTTCCACCGGCATTCTACGGCCCTTATCCCGAGGAACGCAAAGTGATTTTAGGGTTGCGGTTGTCTGTGTGTGGCGGTGTGAGAACGAGGCGGATTTGTCAGGGAGCAGCGCCGCTGTGGTCTGATTGCAGTCATTTGCGCTACGGCACCTGCACGCCGAGCCCCCCTAAAGGGGCCGTGCCATTCACTTCATTTAGTCACCTTTTCTTAAAGAGGATTTCTTCTCTACAAAAAAAATGAAAGAAATTCGCCCTTTTTAACCATATAGCCCACAGCAACTCTGTTTTGCTTTCTTCCTGCAAACGTACACTTGTTCTTCTTTCCGACGAGATCTACCAGTACCACGAGCCAATTTCAATTCTTCATCCTTTGCTGTAATTTTTTTTCCGTTCAGTCCAATATTCCTTCATCATTTCACTGTTCTCTTCCCAGAACATTTCTAACCAGATCTCTTTCCTCTTCTGCCTTGGAATTCTTTCATACTTAATATGTTCATTGTTTCCTTTTTTCTTCTATTATTTCTTTCCTAATCTTTCTTTAGCTATAGCATCCAGCTTCTTGTTGACTTTTTTCCCAAAGGTCTAAGTATAGATATATCCAAAAAACATCAAATTTTTCTTATCGATTCTGTTATGTTATCTATGTTCTAGAATATTTCTTTATTAATTGTTTTTAATTTCCGTAGTTCTGTTGTTTTCATTGGATCCAAAATTGTTGTCATGATTCTTCTTTCTAGTAATGTAATCTATAATTCAATACGAGGCATTCACTCGCGTATAGACATTCTGGTTTCACGACTGAGTTATAGTGCTTTATTTTAAGATTTCTAGATAAGCATGTTTTGCTATAAAAATTCTTAATAATACTATAAACTCTTTCCATCTTGTATATCCTTTCTTCTATGGCAAAATCTATACCATTTTCTTGAATTACTTCCCCCCCCCCCTCCCCCCGTATATACGAATTTCCTTACTTTTTCTATTCGTCCAACATCTGTCATTAAAAATTTTGGATCGTTTTTAATGTTTTTAATAATTTTGGATTTTTCTACAGAAATTCTGAAACCTGTCTGGTGGCTGTCTTCGACGGGATTGATTTGTGTTATCGCATTTGTAATAGTCTCTGAAAGTATAGTGAAATCGTCCGCAAATGCCAAGCAAATTTCAACGTTGTTTTTTCTCCCCAAAGTTATTGGTGAAATATTGTGTTCATTCAATTTTTTATTCCAAATTCTTACAGTTGTCTCTAAGACATAGTTGAACAAAATAGATGATAAACCATCGCCTTGCCGTACGCCTGTATTAACCTGGATGTACACTTCATTTATACTGTAATCGTGTGCGTTGAAGCACCACTGCACTGGAGCGACGAGATAACATGATAGACTCAAGTTCGAATCCCTGACCCCGCTGATCGCCGTCCTGATTGCCGTTTCCCACAACCCTAGGCCAGCATTTCTCGACCTTTTTTCTTCCCGAGGACCACTGACTTACATGAGACTAATATTTTACCCATATGTGTATTACTAACATAGTGTTATCTGCACATACTGCGATCCCCTAAGACCTTCACTTGCAACAAGGCCCTCATAAAACGGTCATTAAGTTAATTCTTGAAGGGAAGCCGTTCTCCTTGATGCCAACTGGGATGAAAGTGGGAACAAGGAAATCGGCCATGGTTTTTTTTTAAGGAAACATTCTGAAATTCGACTGGAGTGATTTGGGGAAACCATGGAAAACCCAATCAAATTGCTGAGTTAATGAGACGAGTAATGTCACTCAGCGAGTGAACTGTAGTTATCAGCTGCATTTTAGATGATTGGCTTTAGACTGATACAGTAGATTCCGTTCCAGTGCGCTGTTTTTGAGAAGTACAAGTTTGTTCGCTAGTTCTCTTTACGAACAGTTTACGCTGACGGAGCGTAATAGTTGAGCAATAAAACTCTGGCCTCGCATTCGGCAGGACGCGGGTTCGAATCCACGTCAAGCCATCGAAATTTGATTTTCCATGGTTTTCCCAATTAACTCCAGGCAAATGCCGATATGTTTCCTTCAAACGGCCATGGCCGAATTCCTTCCCTTTTTTGCCCACATTCCTATCCCGCTTCTAATGACCTCGACGTAAACGAAGCGTAAAGCCTTGTCTTGATAATCTTTTCTCGGAAATACTAAAGGCTGGTCTACTTTTTTTATGTATAAATAAATCCGCGTTCAGGTAGATAAATCGAAACTTACTACTTAGCTTACGACAGATCAATGAACTGCTGGATACTCACGTTTAACGTTAGTAGTACTATACACTAGTGACTTTTACCAAGAGTTTATTTATGCCGTAACGTGGTATGTGATCGTTAACGCAAACAGCGGTGAAATAGTAGGCTTTATTACGAGAAGTGTTTTTAAGTTTTAATTGCATCATGAAGCTATTGTCCTTTCCAGGTGTGATTTGGTCAGGTAAATTATTGATCCTTTCTTTTTTGGCTCCATATTTACCATCTTGTTTTATTTCTGGAAGAAATGCACTGGTGACTGATAACATAGCATTATTAATTTGGTTGTAGGCCATTTTTTCGTAGTTACAAAATTGATATAAAAGCAGCCTGCAGGTTGCTAACAGCTACACTCACAACTATCACAATTAAGCAACTCGCAGCAGAATAGCTCGGCTACCCGACAGCGATAGCGAAGTCTCCATGATACATCTTCGTAGAGCTAACGGCGGCAAATCAGGTGGTCAGCATAGAATTTTATGCTGAAATCCCATTTTGATCGAAAGAAATCTGTTTCATTAATGTATGACATTAATTAGATAAAATTTTAAATTTGGCCTTTCCTTGGGGATATATTAAACGATAAGTAATTTGTGAATTTCAGGATTTTTTTTTAACAAAACATCTCTTTGCGAGCTTATACTTGTTCCAGTCTGCAAGGCGCCTTTTTGTAGAAATCCCAATATGCAATTTCCTTCTATCTTTCTTTTTAACGAAGACTTCCACTTACTGACTTCGGTTATAGAACTAATCGAAATTCAATTTGATTGAATGAAACGTTGCATTAGCATTTATTCAACTAACGATAGATTATCGTAAATGGGTTAATAACAGCATTAAACTAAACACAGAACCTATTACGTTCAATCCTCGGCCTAGTCATCAGTGTTTCGTTTCCCGAAATCAATCCAGGGATGCCATTTAATTCCTTTTTCTTGCCACAATCCTGTCCCAATTGTAATCATCTATTCCAGAGTTTCTCAACTTTTGGTCCGCGAGCAGAATATGAAAAATTTAATTCTATCTGAATTAAAGATATCGTAACAAAAATAGGTCAGTAAAATTTATTCACATAATATGGCACTCTGTAAGGATATAAGAAAGTATAAGCCATGAACCTATAAATGAAACTTGGTAAAAGCTATGAATATTTGAACGACGAGGTAAAAATCTGGTTTTCCCATGATATGAGATGCGGCGTTCCTTTAAGTATTAAGTTAATCACTGTATTGTGAAAGCTAGTGGTCCGTAGAATTATTTTTGACAGTTTAGTGAACCTCAGGTTGAAAAAGGTTGAGGTACGTTGAAGTAGTCGTCGACAAGCCATTAAGACCCCCTACTACACCAAAACTGACAAATTAAAATTAATAAATGTTGCTAGGTAGACACCGAAGTTCTACGCATCTCATTAGGCTGTACCACTGCAATGTATAACACAACTTTTATTGCAGGGCTACTTCCTCCAAAGATGTCTTCAGTTCGGTCGCGATAGAGTCTCCTACAGTATTCATTACACGCAGGAACTGTATCGCACGCAGCTGTCGGATAGAGGGTTTAACAGATTGTGCTTCCCTCTCGGGTATGTCGCAGTGCTGATGTACGGCTGAGCGCTTGCAGGCGGACAGCAGAATGTAATCTCCGCCAGTCTGTATTAACCTGTTGGGACGGTGGCGCCTCGAACAATGCGGCCGGCCGGGTACTTATTACAACACAAAAGCTGATACTCTTAGCACCTCTGTAGTGTCTGCTCAAAGCCGACGGGCCCACGCAGCCCTGCCACCGCCGTGTTGAAAGAAGCTTGATACAAATCTCTTATTTATGAGGCCGAGGTGCGTTTAGTTGTACAGTTTACTGCTAAACATTTCAACCGACGGTACGGGGCCATTCATCGCCAGGGAGGCGCAGTGTTTGTAGGAGCGAGGATTTATATGGGCATACTTATCGGAATGGCGTGGCCAACAATTCATTACAGAACAAAGAGGTGATTTAGGACTGGTGATGGCCGCCAACAGCACAGATTATGATATGAAAGTGTAGTGTTGGTGTTTTATTTGTGGGCTGGGGTGACCCGAGCCGGCGACCTATAGGTGTGGCCGCAGAGGCATGGGGCGGCATGAATCACCGAGACGACCATCAAACTATAGATAGAGAAGGGTATCGCACCAATAGCACCGTGCCCAAAAAAGACATTTTATAATTAGTATAAGTCCGTGACCTTTTTTGCATATAGTCATGGATCTAGCATAGTTCCCGATTTTAGTATCGATGGTTATGACTGGATGACCTGTTCTGGCCATTACGAACTTGACCTGTGTTTTACACGGAGGGTTCACTCTGCAAAATTTGAATAAAATCTCTTGAGCTTGAAGATCTTAGAAGTATTAACAGACGTATTCAACACAGACGCAGACGATCGCGCTATTGTATAATTGTTCCAAAGATCCTAGTTGCTTGACTCTAACTGGCTTAAATATAAATCTGATTTTTATTTGACCCTAAAGGTTCACTTTCAAAATTTGAAGAACTTCTGTTTAGTTTAAAGGGAGCTAGACCATCCATCACAGTAAAAATTGTTTTGCAAGCATCTCGTTGCTCTTGATTGTTGCTGCCCAAACATTCATAATGTAATCTTTGGTTATTGTATCCGTAGCTGCCAGAGAACTTACTAAGATTCCAGATTATGAACGTTATTTAGAAGTTAAGCAACTCCGAAGAAATGAAATGCCATAATACTTGCTTAGGTAACATATCTGAAATGATGTGCACTTTAAATAACCTAGTAACGAACGTACAGTTAACACGAACGAAGACCGTTAAAGAAATTGGTTAGAAAAACACGTAAAAAGTAGACAAACGGTGACATTAGTCATAAAAATTTAGCGTAGGACGGAATGACAATTGGCATTCGTTGTTACAGCAAAGGCCATGAATAATTTAAATTTCTTAATTTTTTTTTTTTTTTAAGTGCTTGCATTAGCGACATGTTATTGAAAAGTAATTCCATCTTTTTTCAGCCAAACATTTTTACCATATTTATTTAAGAATGAAAAACAAACATAATTAAGTTATTCTGGCAATTAATTTCATAGCAGTTGCTTAGCTATTAAATTGTGCACATAACCTCGAATTTCTAATAATATTTCTGGTCACTGTTAACTTGCGAACGGTGGTTGGCGCCTGAGGTCACCGTTCTTCAGACAATAGCTATCGAGATGAGTAAGTGAGTGAGGTTGAGAAATAATTCGGTAGTTGTGAATACTGAAACCCCAGTAACTGAATTCTAGAAAGGAGTGTACCAGTTAGTATGGTACTAGAATAAACTCTACTGTACGACAGGGAGAACATACAGACAGATAATAATTGAAGAGGACCAGACTGGTTTTACAGTAGGAAGATAATGTCTGTATTATATCTTCTTGTCACAGAAAAAGGGATAGATGGTGGGGATATTCACCTTACTGAAATGGAAGAGGATAATGATACTATGGCCAGTATGAAATTTTATCAGGTAGTTCAGAGGACTGAATTCCTAACAAAATTTTAGTTATATTAACTTTGGCGATCCAATATAACTCTTCGTTAACTAAAATAAAAATAAAACACCGAGTGTGGTGGTATAATGGTTAGCGTTCTGGCCTCGCATTCTGGAGGTAGCCGGTTCGAATCCCCGTCCGGGCATCCATATTTGGGTTTTCCATGGTTTCACAAATCACTCCAGGCAAATGCCGGGATGCTTCCTTAAAAAAGCCATGGCCGAATTCCTTCCCATTCCTTGCCCCCCCCCCCCCCCATCCTTTCCCGTCTCTAAAGACCTCGCTGTTAAGAGACATTAAGCAGTTAAAAAAAAAATCCTAAAAGTTTTATGAAAAGAACTTTAATCTTCTTGTGTAGTTGTATTCATTCTGATGGTCAGCATGAGATATTCGTTGAACGTGTTGTATTTGTAGCTGATACCTGTACTGCTGCGACCATTTAATTTTTATTATGTTCTAACTGAATCTAATAAACAGACGAGGTTTCATAGGCGCGGAAATTGTAAAATATTTTAATTTCAGATATGGAAAGAATTATGAAATCAATAATATTTTTTCCTGTCATTATGTCGACTTGTTTAATGGAATTTTCCATCTATTCATTTCTTAAGCTAACCTCTTCATCTCAACATTCCCTTTAGAGCCTACGTCCTTAATTCGATTAATCATTCATTCTAATTTTTGTCTTCCTCTGCACTTTCTTCCTTACTGTTCCCGTCAATAAAAAATTAATGAATTCACATATCTTAATATGTAGCCCATTATACTGATTCTTCTTTCTGTGAGACTCTTCCACAAAACTTTTTTACTTGCACAGTAAAAGGAAAATGAATTATGCTTTAAAGGGTTACGCGACTTCTATCCGCAGAGGTGCAGCATACGGCAAGAGGAATACTACTAACTGGAAGAAAACCCCATAAACCTTATGTTATCTGAAAATAATTGGAGATTTTCTACGTGAAACAGTAACTCTGTATTGTGTTTATCACATTGTAACAATTGTAACTGTAAAATGTAGTTAAAAAAAGTGGCTTAAGCAGTTTCTATCAAGAATTCGGGGTCCAATCCTGGGTTCAAATCCCGGAGGGACCAGGTTTTTTTAAAAAAAATTGTGTTCGATCATATGAGCTACGCCAGGATGTTACACGGTTCGGATTCCTCGCTAAGCTGTAGGTCCTAGAGCAAAGGAACTTGGCCGTCCTATCTCTGGCATAATGGCTTAACATGCTTCCTTCGGGTTGCGGATTGTTTTACCATGGTAGAGATTACGTTAGGCTTATATGCGAAACTCACTTCAATTTGTAATCAAGCGTATTGATTGAGCAGTGAAGGCTGTCACGACGTGACCTATTTTTGTGTTCAGCAGCACGTGTTTCCTGAAAACGGCCGGCACGGCAGTGAGTGTTTCGACAAACAGATAGCGACTGGCGCCGCGTCTGATCCAGATAGATAGCTCGCCGTACGCCTGCATCCTTCCACGGCTCCTGATACGACCTGCACCGGCCGATGACTCAACAGCCCGGCCAGGATGGCCACATTCATAAAATTCCCTAATGGCTCTGTCCACTGCCCTTATCAACCAAGATACCAGCTCACTAGGTGTTAAAGCGCAGCTTAAAAACAGTAGTTTTTCTCAATTCTCATAGCGCTTTTGTAAGAATGACTGCTAACAGTATGTATTACAGAAAATAATTTTGTTCAGTATTCTTGAATTACTTTATTACTATTATCTCTCAGTTGTTATAAAAATTTGAATCCAGAAGAGAAACCAATATTTTTAGTCACTGATTTCTCTTCCTTTCCTAGCGAGTGGTATGAAGTTTCAATTGATGCAACAATCGTTTGCTAGAGCCAGTTGCAAATGCTGTTCCATACGGATTTGTTTTACGCCGTATCGCTTGTGAACCTGAACAATTGGAACTGAGGGTGAACCAAGTAAGCAATTTAATGTTTAGTTTTGTTAATGACAGAGCCGAACTACGAAAATAGTTTATTATTAGGATAAAATGGCTCTTAGTGCCACTGTATTAAGAAAATGATGGTATGCTTGCATTAGAGCACTCTCGTTTACTAGAGAATTAAAGGATGATGTCCCTAGTGGAGTGGGGAAATTAATATTCTCCATTTTTTCCTCGGTTTATTACTCAGGTGATTCGCTTTCCCGAATGCATTTCACTTCATTCTCTGAAGCATCTTCAGCGGTTCTATCGTTGAGTATGTATAGACGTAATTAATTTGTTTTTTGCTACATTTCACACAACGTATCTATGGTATAAATATAAACTTGGTTTCATCTTTCTTTGTTTACATTTCGTTGTATTTATACACTATTTCCGGCGTCAGGTTTTTTCTCTAAACACAAATATAAGAGAAAATAAAAACACTATTACTCAGCGCTACACATTCTAGGGTTAAACAAATACCAGCTGATAGAAATCTGAACACTGTAGTACAGTTCAGTCAATGAAGTGAAGTGAACATAAAGATATCGAAAAAATTACCTACATTACAAAAAAAAAAAAATGTTGAGGCCCGACATAAATTCAAACGATGATAAATGTAAGTAAATATGTAAGTTTATATTTATACCATAATTTCGTATTGTAAATTGTAGCATAAAGCAAATTAATTATGTGTATACAAATTCAGAAGTTACAACCGCCCCAGTGAAACGCTTTAGGGAAAAATAAATAATTGCATTGGTGTGATATTAATTATTCACACAAATAGAGAATTGAAAACTTACAGTGTAAATGACGAAATCGAGGAACATAGGAACAGGTAGAAATACCGTCTATACTAGTGTTGCCCAATTTCGGTCTTGGTCTTGCAGTCTTGGTCTTGGTCTTGCATTTTTGCAAGACCAAGACCAAGACCAAGACCAGGTGTATTGATGCAAGACCAAGACCAAGACTGGCCAAGTCTCGTCTTGTTCTTGCATTTGGGCAACACTAGTGTTGTCCAAAATCGGTCTTGGTCTTGCAGTCTTGGTCTTGGTCTTGCATTTTTGCAAGACCAAGACCAAGACCAAGACCAGGTGTATTGATGCAAGACCAAGACCAAGACTGGCCAAGTCTCGTCTTGTTCTTGCATTTGGGCAACACTAGTCTATACGGAATAAGTGATACACAATTCCCGTAACTGTGACCCAATTTAGACTGAAAAGTAGAAGATGCATAAGAAGATCACAGTGAAGTTATGAATAAACCCTGAAGCCGCTAGCGGTGAACTGAGCTAATGTTTGAATGGTAAGACGAAGAAGATTGACAATTTTTGTTATTAATCTCAAGGAGGTAAGAATGAGAAACCATGGGATTTAGATATTTTAGAACTTGACTCTTTTAGATTTTGATTAATTGATACATATGCCGACAATGTATTGAACATGGAAGTTTGGAGACATGCTGGTCTAAAATTACTTCAACATTAACGAAGCATGGCGCGCTGAGTAGAGCAAATCCAATCTGACTAAATTAGGACTAACCCAAAACCCTACAAGACAGCCTCCTGAACTCAATCTAGCAAGAAAAACCTGTACGACAATGAACCGTGTGAGAACAGGCCACGGCAAATGCAACTACTGGATGCACAAGTGGGTAATAATAGCGAATCCTCCTTGTTCTGTGGTAACCACCAGTAAACAATGCACCGCATCGCCGTGAAATGCCGTCTGTGGTACGATCCAGCAGCTTCATGAAGCAACCACAGAGGCAATTGAATGACTGCAATCTCTCGATACCAATCTGTAGAAACAGCTATGTTTGATTCTATCTATTCTAATGTAACATAAAAATTCGTTACCTGTTCAAACTCTAATCATATCTTACTTTCAGACCATCAGACATTTTAAGAACGGATTGCGATCTCCTTCATATATGTTGAAGGGTACACAGCTTATTAATATGACAGGTATATAGTAAATTATTGCCCAACTTTATCAAATGACGGCCTGGTCTATGCGGTAGGGTGCTGACTTCATGATTTTGTGATCCGACTTCAAATCCCCGCAGAATCAAATATTTTTACTTATTTTTATCTTCAAAAATTGTCAAGCTTCACTTATTTATTTTTGTTAAAACTTCATTTACATACTTTTATACCGCGAATTAAAATTTAAAACAAGTCACATTGCTTATAACAAATACACCAAAAATAATTTCGGCCCATTTATCAACAATGGCTTCCTAATATGACTCGCTCCATACCCAATGAAATTAAGTCATGAGGCGAATCTGCTAGTAAACTGGAATCTGAAACAAGAATTTTGCAATGTTTATAAGCATTTGTCACTTGTTCTTCCATTTCCTTGTCGAGCTCCATTTTTCCTCACGGATATGCCTACTATTTTATTTTCAACCATTTACATTCAACCGTTCTTGTAACAAATCGAGTGTAGAAGAAAGAAAGAAAAAACTATCTTCCCAATGCTACGTATTTCGTTTAAAATACCTCTTGATGATATACAAGTAAAGAAACGACGAAGATGAAATAAATAACATGATAGGAACTATTTCAATTGAAAACGCACAGAAACAACTTATTAACAAAAAGTGAAAAAAATGTAAGTATGGAGACTTTCTTGACGAATGATTGCACGGTCGATTTGTGTTGTGAAAAGACAATCCGTCGGTATACACGTGAATTCATTACGGAAAAAAAAAGAAATTCAGGAAAAAAATGACGCTGAATTGTAGGTAATATGATTTGTTTTAAATATTATTTCATTCAATAAAAGAACGTAAATGAAGTTTTAACAAAATAAAAAGATCAAGCTTAACAATTTCTGAAGATAAAGATCTTTAATTCTGAAGGGATTAGAACGCGGGTCAGAAAATTATGTAGTTAACACCCTACCGCATAGACCACGCTGCCATTTGATAAAAACTGGTAATAATTTACTATATACTCGACATCTAGAATTTTTTGTTTATTTGCATACGAATGTTGAAATATCTATCACTTAATTACCTTGCAGCTTTCACTGCTCTGAGCTGAGCGGCCGTAAAATTTGGATTTGTTGCAAAATTTCTTGTCATCATGAAATCATCAATTTTTGGAAGATTATCCAACTGTGCTTTCAGAAAACCGCTTTCAGTTATTATTTGGTGTATGTATTGTAGCAAGAATACAATATCCCACCAGATATGTTAATATAAATTTCAACACAATCGCAAAACTATTAGAACTCTCAGCAACTACGCCTTTGTTCACAATAATATCGTGTACTTGGTCGTCACGATTCGATTCGACCAATAGCGTTGCGTTTTGCGAAGTTAAATTTCCGTTGTATTTTTAGCACTTTTGATTAATTAAAATCAGTAAATAAAAATCGAATAAATAGGGAAAAACGTTATAGCGGTAATTCTACACTAATAAAAATACTAGACGTAAATTTGAATTTCATGCATATTCCCTATTACTAGCTTTCAATCATTGTTCCATACGAAGAAAAGGAAGTATACCCAAAATTATTTACTACTGGACGTTGCTTTGTATCCTAATTTGATACACGTACAATCCGTTTTTTCTATTCCGACCTGACGTTGATATGGAGGCACGCAGTTGGCGCTGTGATGAGGCGAGGACGCTGCAGAATCACTGTGCGGGGGGCGGGCTGGTCGGCAGGTAATTTACGGCGGCACTTCCCGTTATCGGGGGCCGCCGGACCACAGTGTCGGCTTTGTGCTGCCCCTACTTGACACGGCCCGGCGCGGAGCAAGCGCACCGCCACTCCGAACAAAGTGAAATCGAACGCCAACGATACTTACACACGAGAGTCATCTGATGTATTCATTACAGATAACACATAATCATCACATCCTACGAAGACACAAGTATGTGCTTTTCATTTAAGGAATAAAGAAGCAACTCGTAGGTTAAAGGTAACATGGTCGGGGGTCGAACTTGAACACTGTGACACTTCAAAATATCTAGGAGTGACCCTTGACAGATCATTTACATTCAGGAAACATTGCATGAACTCCAAGCTGAAAGTTTCCAGTAGGAACAATCTCATAAGAAAACTGGCTGGATCGCAGTGGGGGAATTCGAACTTCTGCCTTAGCACTATGTTCTTCGGCTACAGAGTATGCCTGTCCTCTATGGCACAGTTCAACCCATGCCAAACAAGTAGACATTGCACTTAATGACACGTGCAGAATCATAACAGGCTGCTTAAAATCAACTCCAGTCGAATGGCTCCACCGTCTAGCAGGAATAGCACCACCTACTGTTCGAAGGGAAATAGCAGTGAACAAGGAAAGGAGGAAAGTGAACCATGAAAAATCTCATCCACTATATGGGCATATCTCTCACAGGCAAAGACTGAAATCCAGTAAAAGTTTCCTAAGAATATCTCAAGAACTTACAACAACAACAACTGAAGAAGCCAGTTTACAACTATGGGAAGCTAAGGCTCCCCTTCCGCATGGCTCGGGAAGAGTGTCTGAATCTTTGCACCTGGTTATGACAAAGTGAACTTGGCATCTGCGATCAATGATATCAAGTGCGACTGCGGTGAAGACCAGACTGTCGAGCACATGCTCCAGTGTCGACTGCATCCTGTTCAGCAGCTGAACTGTATGAAGCCTCAGAAAATACACTGAAAGTGGCCAAGTACTGGTCCAGTATAATTTGATGATTGTGATTGTGTAACTGTATGTTTCTGATACGAAATAATAATAATCACATCTCGAAGAAAATATTTGTTTGCTGTTACAATATAAGGATGTCTGTTACATTCTTCACAGGAAGTCAATTTAGTTGCACCCTTTCCCAGTTTATAGGAATTATCCAGTGCTGACATTTCTACCTATTTATCCGTAGATCTACGGATTTTTATGAAAAGTTAGGATTTTCGGATTTTCTTAAAATATCTATGGATTTTTGATACTTTTTATCATTTGTTGATTTTTTCTTATATTGGTGTTTTGTTAAACTTTGAGCGCATAGAGTTAATGCATTACAGAATTGTCAATAACTGTGAATCGTTTCCTTCAACCGCTCGTGTGAACTGTGAACCAACGTTTGAAATAAAGCTCATCTTTTGTTTGGTTACAAATTTTATAGATCTTAAAAGACCATAATACAAAACTATCGGCGCACACTTTATGCACAGTGACACGGTCGTTGGCACGGCTTACAAAGCACTGGCTTCCGAGAAAGCCTAATCAATATCCGAGAATCAAAGGGGTCTCAGTTTTTAACATTTCCTGTTACGGAAGATATGCTAAATTTAATGTCAACAAAGAACTAGGCTCACTAGGCAAAAATGAAAAATCTACTAGGCACAGCAGGAGCAGTGATGAAAGTGACGATGTATAAAAGTTCAAGATATTTCTTACTTTCAATTTAGAATATAATTTTTGTAATTTTAAATACCTGGAAATAAAAAGTATTCTTAATTTTTACTCTCTCTTCAATAATAATTGTTTCAGTCTTTCAGTTAGTGAGTCTCCAGATTTTCGTACCAAATCTACTGAAATTTTGGCAGCCTTCTACGAATATTCAGAGCCAAGCGACTGGCAGCACTGGAATTGTCTGTCGTGAGTACAAATTTAGTGGGCTTTCACAGACGCAATTTAAATCACATTGAATGGTGCCATTGATTGAGCGTTACTAGTAAGGTCTAGGATGCTCGAAACGATTCAGGTGACGTGTTACTGCCACTTGAAAATCAACCAAGTTCACAAACAAGTCCGATGGGGGCGGCTTCTGTAGCGTAGGGGCTAGATAATAAATACGCGTGCCGAGGGTCACCGGTTCGAGTCACGCCGAGAGCATCGCTCAACGGGTTAAAGTCGCAGCTGTCCTTGGGAGGTATAATTATTTGGAGAAATCGAACACACTGAACGATTCGCAATTACACTTGAGCTTTCCCAGAATTTTTTTTCATAGCGTCTAGAAATTTTTGTATGGCGGTGATTTTCCCTCCTTGTTTCCTTTTATCGGTAAAACTGTAAATCTCAATAGAACTCGCTTTCTTTCCATTAACAAACGTCAAAAACAAATTTTTATTGCTAACTTAACACCACAGCTATTTATTTAGAATTCCTGATTTTCCCGAACTCAACTTGCTTTTCGTCTTTTCAACTTTTACTTCGATTTCCATCCTTCTTATTCTCGTTAATTGATTTTAACTATTATGTGACTAATTGATGAGACAGTAAAGCTGATGTTTCAGCTTATGATTTCTTCGGGGAAGCGAAGCTAATAGATTAAAAAAAACCATGGATCCTTATTATGTTGGTAGTATTTTGAATAACTTTAAACACTCTCAATATTTAATTGTTGTTTCAGTTAAATGTTAATCTGATCTACTACTACTATCTTATTTGAAATTAAATCTTTCAACGCCCAGCTATTTCTATATGTTTAAGTGCAGCAATGTGTGTGATTTTTTTTAGTTGGGTTGTTGTAGGGTTACAAGAACCTTTTTCAGCCAAAAAGGAAGGGAAGTGATTGGGATAAGGATCGGGAAAGAGTTCGGCCATGGCCTTTAAGAGTAACCATCCCAGCATTCGCTTGGAATGATTTCGGGAAATCAGGATGACATATTTTGGGGTCAGATCTCTCATTGAAGATCATAAATCCTCACCCATACCAAAAAAACCAAATCACAGGAGATGGTGGTCCTGACCAGTTCGCGACGCAATTGCCGCGGGGGTGAAGAAGATCAACCCCCTCCCCATCAAAAAAAAAAAAAAAAAAAACAACAACAACAACAACAATGCAGGGATTACTTTATTCGCAATGGATAGTTCACCTCTAATGATGAACCGAGTCGACCATACCTGGCTCGGTTCGCAGTGACCCGAACATGTACCCTTTTAATAATAAACCGAAGGAAAAATAAAAAATTACTTTCCACATTTTGTTTATTATGTACGAATATTATGTTTGTTCGAACAGTACTCGTAAAATAAAAGTGTTGAAACAAATTCGTCATATATGAAATTATATTACAATTTGTGTGTGTGCTCTTTCAAATTATATAGTAATCTCTTGACTTTTTGACTGCGAAAGGCAGCTTAGGTTTCGTTGACCGCGATTCATTCAGAACCGTGTGTACAGATTTTAATGTGCAGGGTCTCAGCAGTATAATGAAGTATGCTTCATATTCGTGCCTCAATGGGAAGCTGAGAAATGATGAAAATAGTTCCCCTATAGTCTGTGGTCCGAGGAGCAAAGTAAGGCATTCTCCACTTTGCTGTGACGTCGTAGAGATGAGAAATGTCTAAAAATTAGTATCCATTCTGAGACTAGTTTCTTAACGCAGTCTAAATTATACTGAGATACGTACCAACGGTATTCTGAATCGAAATAAAACTATTTGAAATTTAAACCAATTTTCAACTCTGGCACGCTCCGTGGTTCAGATTCCACGTTATACTGTACCTGTCCCTGTTAATTGGTGGGATTGTCGTGTTAGTTGAGACAGAAGAAGACTGATCAGCAGGTAACTAACTCTATCACTAAAGGCTCGTTCACACTAGAGATCAAGTCAGGTCAGGGCAAACATGAAAATCGCTATACACGTTATCCAATGGGAGCATTCTCACTACTTGGTCCGATCAGGAAGGCCAACTTGAAGATCACGCCGCGAACGATCAACAACGGTCAAAACCTGAGCGCTCCTGACCTGACCTGATCTGACCGCTAGTGTGAACGTACAGCAGTCAGGTCAGGTCAGATAAAAATAGATGACTAACGTCTCATAACCTTGATATAGAGATTCAGCTTACAAAACTGCACTATGGAAATAATCGTAAAAAAATTCCTCCAATGTAAGAAAACAAAAATTATAAAATATTGCAAAACATCGCGCAACAACAAAAATTATCGTAAATATTTGTTTATTCTATATTAATATTACATATAAATTATTCATCTCGAAAATAATGAAATTCGATTCATGGTTCTCTTTTCTTTGCAAATAATCAACTATTTTGTTAAACTTTTTTACCATTTGTACGGACAACAGCTAGTTCTTTACTTGCGACATAATCAATTGAATCATTTAAATAGAGATATTTCACCGTTTACAGTAAAGACTCCACCCAGTATACAGTACCTCAATTACTGTGTCAAATACTTCTGCTCATAAGAATTTTACTTTAACACTATGGGTGTTAGTACATCTTACTTTCACTTCAGAAAAATAATTGTGATAGATATTCCTACCTATTTCATCTTCTTTGTCTACAAAAATTTCTTCCGATGCTTCCTTAGACTTCTCTTCAATCCATGACTTTTTAAAAGTATTATATTTCTTGCTTATTCCATTTATTTATACATTTTAAACGTTTGTCTTCCTCATTGTGTTAGTTCTATGTTTGAAGTATTTACATGAATGCTTTAGTTTTCCTCACTTTTATCGTCTTCAGAGCTTCATTTATATTACTTTAATTTCTTTTTTTCCTTAGAGGCTTAGACAACCATTTAGATTTTCTGCAGGGCTTCCAAGGCTGTTCTTTAGTTTGTTCTTTTTTTCATCCCTTTATCTGTGTTGTTTCGTTGCACTCTTAAAACTCAATCTGCGCTTCATGATCATCAGTGTCAATATCTGCTCTGGAGATTCGTTAATTCCAAACGAATTGAAATTTTTTTAAGCTTAACGCAGTTAGTTCTTTGTGCATTTAGTTTATCTAACTTTTGCTTATTTTTCACAATGATGTATAGGTATGATTGCTCGCTGTTTTCTTTCTTCTAGAGCAAAATTCACAAAAAATATCTCTTTTTACTATATTACTCCTTTAGTGCAGGATAATACTTATTGCGAATTTGGCACTTACGCTTGTACTGTTGTACTTGTTGCAGTTTTACTTTACTGTTCTTAACACGTTGCTATTTACTAATTCTTTGTAAAACCGTTGGTTGTTTGTGTATTAATTTTTGTAATCTCAAAGAAAATGCCATTCACGTCAGCTCTTTGGCCTCTCCAATATCTGCAAGAAATTTCTCCTTTTCCCTCAGTATACTGAACAGCCTGCCTGCCAGACTCAAAACTTCTAAGATCCCGCTTTTTGCTAACATTTCTTCTTATTGTTCCTTATCAAGCGGCCCAGATACGTAGATTGGATTTGGGGTATTATTTTGCCTCTGAATTGGTTTGTAATTAGGATTATGCGGAGTATTGTACCCTGGACGAACCCATATTAATGGGATTGTAGTGGCTGACTTTTCGTCTGGCTAACTTTCACGTTTCCATCGCAGATTTTCACAGAGCCTTTGCTGTGCTTTCTCATTGTTTTCGCTATTCCCATACTATTGTTCACTTGTAATCGCCGCCTTTACGGCGTGTTTGAGAGCTCAAGGACGTGAGGTGGCGCAGACCACAGCACGATTCCGCACCTCAGCCACCGAGAAGCAGCAGCCGATTCATCATACTATAGCCATCACCAGCACTCGCTGAAAAGTTTAAATTTGGTTCTAAATTAATTTATCATGGTCACAAATCTTATAGCAAAGTCATCAAACTACAAGAAGCGGCGTTGATGCTCGCATATGGATCTTCGATCTGTTCGTTTTAACGTCAGTGCGTTGGTTGGGCCGTCATTGTTTTCTTTTGCGTTGCAAGCAGTGAACTAGGTTGTTATGAAACTGGGTTTTGTATGCGATTGTAGGCTTCCTGGCCTCTCTGTACCAGCACACAAAGCGCTATCTAATTAAACTTGCTTCACGTCCGTTGTATACAAAACAAAACGATTTATGACGGAGTTGTCTTCTTGATTACCCGTCTTATTGAAAAAAGTAAAAGATGTTTACATAGAGACGTCATATCTTCTGGAGAAATAAATTTCTGACGGGCCAACTTGTGAAGTACCACAATGGAATGAAGATCGTTTATCACATGCTGCACTTTTAGACGGAATAAGATATTTAATTATAGACTTAGATGTTACTGCGGCGAATGGAGAAGCAACGCCTTATAATATATGCCACGATGATTACAACTATTATAAGATCACTGGAGTGCTTCAGTTTCTCAGTTATTTCTTTATTATTGCTGCGAAGGTGTTTAGTTACATTGCAGATGATGAATTTCTTGTGATTATTCACTCGAGAAGTAACTACTTTAGATCAATGTTCACATTATACTGTACCGAAAATCGGTTTAGATATTGCTTAATTTAACTGTTCAACAAAAAACCACAAGTGTAGATAAGAGTTAAGCACTGCGCCTAGTAGTTAAACATCACAGTACAGCAGGTAGGGCAAATGAAATTGTATTTCCTTATAAACATTCTACTTCAATATTTTATGTTTAAGCCGTGAACATATAGATCATAGAATGTTAAACATGTTTGCGAAATTTTTCTTATTAAAGAGAGTACGATACTTCAGAACATTAAAATAACATTATTGGGAAAAAAAATCAGGATTAACTTTGACCTTATTGATAAATAATCTGCAACTAATTGTAGCGTTAAACGTTTCCGAGATAAAAAATTGTCTGCTAACAACTACATTGTATAATGTTTATAGGCTGTCTTTAACTGAAGCTAAAAAAGTTAACAAATAAGTTATTAATGCTTTTAGATACAGTGATGATTTAAATTTAGTTGCATACAACATTGGTGATATGTATTTTACGTTTGCTAGCGCTCCATTTCAGTTGATAGGTATGAGTGCCACGAAACAACAAAGACAACAAATTTCTTACAAAACACTGTAATCATGAAATAAAATTGTACTAAAAGTAAAAATACACATAAATCTGATGGTAATCATAACCTATACCTACAAATAATAAGTCAAAAATACTGGCCATTATCCAACATAAATGAATCATAGCTTAAGTTTACCTTGTAATGGACCAGCTTATGAAGAAGGAGGGACGGGGGCGGGGATGCCATTACGTTGAATTTTTTATCAGGAATATTAATATTAATTTGCTAATTTGGTTAATTTGTTGAACCAGAATCTTGAATGCTGCAAGAATTACAGGTAAACAAAAGTATTGCATTTATTTTATCTTCTGGCTTATACACTGCCCGGTATATTTAATTTTAACGTTAAGCACAAGATATTCAAAACAAGCAAGCAATACCCGGGGCATATAATTTGCTGGATAAATGCAAACATTAATAGATTTAATTATTTCAGAGATTTGCAAAGTGAATGCAAAATAATGTGGCGTCGCAGGCCAACAGAATAAAGTTAAGGGGCGCCAATTAAAGTGAAATCATCATTTGAATTACGTTATGATGAGCAAGATGCTTAAAAGTTCAATATTGGTGAATATGGAATGTTAGCTAGCTCAGCAAATATTTTCATGATCAGAGCAGAGAGTCTATTCACAGGGATCGCTTACGGGTTTGTAAGCCACGTCAAAACCCATGGAACCAGTGACCTTGCATTGGTACATTACCGTTTTAGCAAATGCTTGAAGAATTGCGACACGCTGTGTCGCAGTCAGATGCAGATCCACGGATAGCCCATCCGCGCTAGTGCATCAGTGATGATGGCCTTTACGAGATAAGACACTATGCTTCCGGCAACGTCTCAGCCAGAAAGCGTCTATCTCCAACCATGGACGAGCAGCTAGTCGAGTGTGTCGGACCACACCTGGACAGTACGTCTATACTCCAGCTCGTCTGGACAGCAAGTCTCTCGATGGCGTCCTTTTCTCCCGCCACGAAGAAGTCAGCTTCCCCCTCCCAGCACATAGAAAAGAAGCCTTTCATCAACAAATGTAGACCCTGTGGCTATACACGATTGGTGAAACGACGTATTCCACAATCACGTGTGTCGTGGCGTTGCTATCATTCGCCGTTCGTTTTGTGCGCATTTTCAGTGACCTTGCGCCCTCAGCCTAGAGCCGGGGCACATTGCTCTTGCCAGCTAACGGTATCTCTAGGCCCTCCACCGGTCGTTTCCATTGTGTACCGGAGCGTCTGGCTGCCGCCAGCGTTCAGCATTGTTCGGCTTTTTGAATGTTCAAAACTGCCACTGAGTTCTAACATTTTCACCGTTTAATTCTTCCCTAACAACAATCTTGCAATGAATTAAACTTATACAATAATAAATTCGGCCACCCAGGCTTAATACATATTTACCTACTAATTGATTAGCCCTACACAATTTATATTTTTGAATAAAATAAATATAATTAATCTGAATGTTAATTATGAATATATTAATATTCATTGGGGGATGACGCTGTCATATCACAACCTGATCGCTCTGAAACCCTCATATTGGTCACTTCTACCAGGAATAGTAGGAAAAGCTTTAGGAAGAGGGGTCAATAAAACACATTGAAGTAAAATTGAAAATACCAGCTTCTAATCACTCCTGAGAACCCATAGCAGACAACCAGAATAAAAAATGTCAATCAGATTCTTGAAACACTCCTGTTAATAAAACGTCTTAACAGACTTACACAAAAATGGAAATAGTAAAATAAATCTTCAGGAGATCCTAACATTTAGAACTTGGATGAATTTGTGAAATAAAAATAAAATTAGAATGCTTTCTATGAAAAAATTAAAAACTCGGAAACAACTATTTGATAAAGAACTTTTTAAAATGATAACCTGATACTAAACAAGAGGTAATGTCTTCCAGGAAAATTGATTTCTCGTTGGAAGGAGTTCTTCAGGAGGGCCTAGATCTAGCGTGGAAATAATAGATGGATTATGTAGAATTCGGTATCAAGGAATAAAGCCACCGGTAGTTAATATTTTCAACTCTCTTTAAATAATATAATCTCTTCTAAACGTATCTTAAATTAACAGTCAAGGGAATGAGCAGATGATTTAGCCCCTCATTAAAGGGTTTATGAACTGAACTTGAAATGATACTTCATCCCCTCTCGTTTTATAAATTTCTTCGACTACTCCGCTTGCAATTAACGCCTTAGAAACGGAGCTGTCCTAAGAGACGCTCAGTGAAGCACTCTTCAATGCAAACGATCCAACTCTTTAATGAGTCGTAAAAGCAAGCAGCCATCAGCAGTTAATGAAGAGCAAATATTTTACTGCGACAACTCGACAAGGAACAAACTAAGCGTCCAATACATTTCGTTGAATGATATCCCATGCAACTGAGACATCTTTACGCCCTTTCGGTGAGATGAGCTGTTGTTACTGATGGTGACTAATTAAGCTGTTACTTTAGTTTCCTACTTGAAACGCAGAGAGTTACTTTACAGCTGAACTGTTATATACCCACAGAGTAGGCAGAGGGGATAAAGAATACTGCAATGTATTTATCAGTCGACTGTCTCCATTTCACGCTGTTAGAAACCATAGTAAATACTTTGAAACGTGTGAGCTCTAAAAGCAAACAATAATGTTTCACAACAGGTTATAGAGGTGTTAACGTTTTATGCAGCGGAGGTACGCATTTGTAATGGATTTTGTGTGAATTGCGTGCGGCCGTGGGACGGACAGAAACTGCGGCGAGGCACGCAGAGGACGTGGCTCGAGACACGCGCCACGTGCTGACCTTTCAGCTTACAACTCTAACCCACGCGCATTCAGAAAATCACTTCTCGGAAGTCACTCGTAGAATATAATTTACATGATTCGGCAGATACGACGGAATCGCCAGACCCAGAAAAGCGTGCCCACAGCCGTACAATTTGCTTCTGTGTATTTACCCGGCGAATTACCAGGCTGATAGCGTGTTCGAAGTAACCTAGCTCACCCCTAATGTTCTTTGTCCGTGACTACTTCCAAACAGAAATCAGGAAAAAGTACGGCTTTCAGAATCCGAAAATACTTCTTCTTGTGAAAAATATGTGAACCTGTTACCCTTATGGAACACATTTCTTGTAATATTAATAACATCATTGACCCATGAAGTTTGGTGGTGAGCAGATATTTCAACTCTTGACACTTTATAACTGATTGGCGAACTGCTTCAATAGAACCTGCGTTCGAAGCCTTTTGGAAAGAAAATTGGGCGTGCCACGCACTAAGGAATATCCGGATAACAGCTGCAGGGATATGGGAGGAAGTGACAGGATTTTGATCTGGTTGTTCACACTGGGTTCCTACTAATGCAAGGCTCTAATCTTACTGACAACCCACGCTGATTAACAACATATTGTTTACAAGGAAAGATAAAATCAGAAATGAGAGAAGGATTACAAGTTGAAGCTGCGGAAAAGACTGCAGTGGCTAGATCATGTTATGGGGATGGAAGAGGGTAGAATGCCGAAGTTAGCACTTAAACTTTGGAAAGGGGAGGAGACCAATTGGAAGACCACGGGCAAGATGAATGGACCAAATGAAGAAAGACGCAGAGTGGAGGGAGTTGTTTGGAGGGGGGAAAGTCTTGGAGTGGCTGACGGAAATCGAACAGGCTGTGCTGGACGCCGCGCAAAATCGGAAAAGTCTAACAATAATGATAATCTTATAAGGGTGGATTTAACGTTAGCAGTACTTCCGTTTTGTTCAAACTATTTTCGTGCAAAATCCAAAAAGTAAACATGACCGACAATATTTGCCAAAGTCACTGTAAACCACTTCCAATTCTTAAGATTTTACAAATTGTTGGTTTTATACCTATTCGACGTAACGCCTAATAAGCAGGTATGTCTTGCATTCCTTCATCTGAGTAACGAAGACCGTTGCTCCAATTTCAACACCATAGAAATATGCGATATAAGTATACAGATCTGATTTTTATATTTGTTAACAGCTTCTTACTTAATCAAAACGAGGTCTTGGTGCACTTTTGCCTTTGTTGGCTTTGTTTGTAAATCTGCGGCACTGTGGGAGCAGGCGCCGCACTCAGCAGTGATGCAAGCCCTGCTCCTCTCGCAGTTGACTGGTGAGGTCAGCTTGTGACGTCACGTCACTCACAGCGGCCTCTCTCCACTCCACGCCCACCTAATGTTTCTATAGTTCCGATCGCTACTTTGATTTAACATCATTTCAACTATATCATATTTCGTTGATACCAGGAATGAAAGTCTGGAAATACCTGAAGCTACGAATTGATAGAAAGAGGTAACAAATAGAGTGAATATACTTCTAACAGCTTTAGCATCGGTATGTTTAGTGTTGATCTGTTTTAAAAGCAGCTATTTATATGTCAACAAACAACTTTATGATTTTATAATTACTTTATTTTCATATCTAGTATAGAATAAGTACACAGACCAGCTGAAAATCCCAAATTCCAGAAGATGTGTTTACTCTGTTTGCAAAACTGGCAGCGAAGACACATTCAGTGAATAAGGCTTTACCTATTGATATCATCTTAATATGATAAGCGCATGTTGAATGTGACAAGAGAAACAGTCATGAGTAAAGATAGCTGACAATTTTAACGTATAGTAAGGAAGGGATGTGTACCAAATAATCACTTTACTGTTGAGTGTGTTTTTTTTTAAATTCATATCGAAAAATATAACGGACATTGGTGCTTTTTTTACACGTATAGACCTATTCATCAAATCCTCCCATAAATCATAATCTAGAGATCCATCAATAGAATGATCCAAATTCGTTCAGATTGTTGGTCTGTGAAACTGTCGATTCCAGCAATCGATCGAAAACTAGTATGAAACAAGTTACTTCCGATGCTTGGATAACCCACGATGGTGAACTGCAACCATAGTGCCCAGTTTATTGATTTGTAATTATTTATCTGTTCATTTAGCAGTATCACAGTGCAGTAAATTTTACCATTTCAGATCTCCTATCATTGTTGTAGATACTTTTTATAATTAGATATTGATACGCTGAAGCCACTTGCTGATAAAGAATTATATTTTCCTAAATATACTCAGATTTCTGTAAAAAAAAAAAAAATATTTTTTTAAAACTCTATCCAAAAATTTCTGATATTTTCCAAAGTGCATTTAAATTACTACACAAATATTTAGATAAAGTACTGTGGCATGGTCAACCAAATATCAGACTCACATCAATGTCTCAGCATTTATAGCAAAATGATGATCATAACAACCGCACGCTTCGTCCGATAATGTAGCTGACATTTCGATGCGAGTCAAATCTCTCCATTTAGACACCTAAGACAAAAATTTAAAGTTGAAGCTCCAAAGGAGAATGTATCGAGAGAGGTTTACAGATGTTACCCAGTAATGACCGCCACACTCTTTCTGCTATTTTCAGTAAGCAAGTCAAGTCTATCACTTTATCTCCTAAAATATATTTTTCGCTTGACACCAGTCCAGGGTATGACATGGAAACCTTCTTCCCGACATCGGTGGCTTGACTTTTTATGTTAAGCCGTGCGCCTGGCGCTTTTTCGTTAACTTCCGTTATGTAATTTATGCAAATAATTCTTCTCTATTATGCCGCCAACGTCATCGGCATATGTTACTTGTTTTAGCTCAGTACGCCGGAATGTTATTCATGGTATATTCTCATCTATGTTTCTAATGCATCCTAAAGTAATGACAAACAGAGTTTGACACTGGGCACACCGAGCTACCAGATTGCTCATTATACCTACTGACTTGGCATCACAAACAAATTAAGGAGTACTTCGAAACAAAATCGTGACAAACTACAAAAATTACTTATTTGTTTTTATTGATGTGCTAGGCGGCCGGTGCGAAATTTTCGCGAATGATATACGATGAACAGCGAATTTGGCGGTTTGTAGTAGAATAAAAGAAGAACCGACTCGTTTGTAGCAACTGTTTTTCATCTGAAATAGCTATGTAGTTGTCTATCTTGGGTCAAAGAAAATCTTAGGTTACGTCGTCGCTTGGTTTCAGTAACTGCTACAGAGAATTCAGCTCAAACGTCGGATGCTCTTCTCCTTATAGGAATTTCATGGGCCTATTCCTCGTAAATAAACAAAAAGGAGCATTTAAATTTAAAGACACATCACATTACAGTTTTTTTAAATTTATTTCTCTTCATTACGTTGTGATTTTTATCTCTAATACAGGGCTACTCAAAATTTTTGCAGTGATTTCAGAAAATTACTACAGATTTATTATTTGACATATAGCTTACAAGATTACACAGATATATAAACAAACTGTGAAAGTTTTTTGTTTTTTTTTAGTGCCTACAGATGCTCAATATGTGCACCTTTAGTTATTCTGCACACATCAAGTCTATAAAGAAGTCGCAGGGGGGTTAGGTCAGGGGAACGAGGAGACCATGCATTGCTCTCATTGACAGAGACATGCTGTATCGGCTATGGGGGGAACTCGATTATAGACTTGATGTGTGCAGAGTCACCTAAAGGTGCACATACTGAGCATCTGTAGACACTCAAAAAAACTTTCACAGTTTGTTTTATATATCTGTGTAATCTTGTATGTATATGTCAAATAATAAATCTGTAGTAATTTTCTGAAATCACTGCAATCATTTTGAATAACTGTACAAAGTTGACAATTGCTTTTTAACTAGCATCGCAGTTATACTTTCTTTTACAAAATAAGTGCAAATAAAATAAAATCAGATTATATGTTTGAAATTTAGGCTTCTGTTTAACAATATAGGCCGAAATAAAGTCAATGTAGTTATTCCTTTGAAATTTCCTGTTAAGCTAAGCAGCGCTGTGGTGGCGAGCAGCGTAACTACTGCGTAACAGTGCTGTGTTTCATCGGAGTTGCCGATGGTTTCCAAGTTATCAAGATGACGTCCCAGCCTCCACGTCAGTGTCTTTTATTAATGTAGATAAACAAATGTTAGCCTACTGCTGCGGAAAGAGAGAAAATCTTAAGAAATCTATTCGTCCGCTAGTGTGAGGCACACACGGCCACGTGTGGGGACCGGAAATACGTCGGTGTGTATTTTGTAATTGAAAGCGGACCCGGCAGTGGCGTGTGAACATTACTACGCCTATGCCGTAACTCTCGATCGCCGCGCCGGCCGGTCGCTAAACGCCTCTCTCTCGACTCGCCCTTCGTCCCGCCAGCGCGCCTATCCAAATTAGCCAGTGGGCGCGACCCACGCCAAGGCGGCGACACGCATACGCACCGCAATCAAAACTTTATACACTCCACTTTCACTTTCATAGGATTCTTTTTAAACACCTGTCACAGTGTCTCCAGTGCATTCGTACTCTCATTCTTTGCCCAGGTAAATAAGTCAGTAGATTTGTTTTTTTTTTACATTTGCGTGACTAGAACCTTGGTATTTGCGCTATGCGTTGTCTTCAGTGCTTCCGAATTGTAAAGTAGCTTTTTAACATTTTTGTCATAAAAATCGGTAACCAGGCGGTCGATCAAAGCATTTATTACAGCTCGCTATCTCAGTGGCACGTCGTAAACCTCACTCTTGAATATACGACTTTACACATTCAAATAATCAATCATACCCTTGTATGGTACTAAACCTCAGATCCTCCATATAACAGTTAACAAATTATCAGAACTTCATCATTTACTTGAAATCCAATATCTATATATTATATATATATATATAATTTTTTTTTTAAATTGAAGATCAATTGCAAACCACAACAAATAAAGTATTTCATTACTCCTTACATAGAAAACTGATTAAGGAAGGTAATAAATACTCTGGTCAGGTGTGAGCGTCGTGCATTTAAGATGCCGTACTCTAATGACCAAACACACAATCTCGCATGCGGCAGTCGCTTCGCACCATAAATCATTGCTTGACACATATTCAGCCTACTGCTATAGTTTAAACGTAATCAAATTATTGTAGATGCAGTATGAATTTAGAACATTTCAATTAAAATTATGTCAGCATAGGGGCAAAGTTACCTCGAAAGAAAAACTTTTGATAATAACTTGAGAAGTATATTATAATTTAAGTGTTTTAGTGTTTTTGATTTTAATAAAGGCTGTAGTCGATATTGTGGACAAATTTCGATTGCCTAGGTAAAAGCGTTCTTAGATATACTAAAAAAATGGTCCAAAACACAATTTTGGCGTCCACTCCTGTCTTTATTTTCGAGTTAAAAACATTGAAAGCAATATGTTACTCCACTACTTGAGGAGAATAATGAAACCCCACATGCCGAGAAAATTTTTTTTCCTATTTGTGACGCCTTTATTGAAAGTAGCCCCGTATATTAAACTTTTGCATAATTTTAAATACGATATTTATTTTGGATCAAGCCAGAACATTACATGTGCAGGTCTGAAGTATTTAACCATTAGCAAAAAGCGCTCTCTCTTTAATGGCTTTACGCCTCGTCGACTTTAAGGTTATTAGAGGTGGGAAAGAGGAGCGGAAAAGCATCCATCCCGGCATTCGTTTGGAGAGATTTGGGAAATCCATGGAAACCCAAATCTAGATGGAAAAGAGGTCAAATTATTAAAAGATAGCAAGAACAGTGTTCAGAATTACACAAAAATTTTGTTAAAAGATACAGAATGGAGACAAAATATTCTCGACGTCATACAAAAGAAACATTTTCTCTGTTGCTACGATAAGAGTAGAATAAAATAATATTAACCTACAAATCAACTGTCACATATATTATCATCACCAAGAGGAATATAGATTCGTCCTCTGCGTCTCTGCAGGTGTTATGATAACGGGCTTAAACCTGAAACATGGTTTGCATATGGTTGCGGATCTAGAGCAGTTCCACATTTATCGCGATATTTGCGCGCTGGAATTCCCCAAAATACTGAAAGACAAATATGTATTTCCCTTAAATTAACGTATTAAATTCGCAGTTGCTTAACTATTAAATAACGCTCATAAAACAGATTTTTTTAGTAACATCTCTGGCCACTGTTACTTCCACCAGCGAAAGACGGATGAGTGACGTCAGAATTTTATCCAGCCAATACCTGTCTCGGTGACCACGCTGGCGGGCGGAGTTAGCCAACGAAATTATATAGTAGATGAGATATTTAACATCTGTGGTCCAACGGAGAAATTTTATCGGTTTGTTTTCCATTGGCTGTTGTTTTGAGGCATAGGACTGTTACTTTGTATGGTTCATGATTTATTATTTTCTATTATCGACTTACATGATAGTGGAAATAAAATATGTAACATGATTTTCAATGTAAAAAATAAAATTTCCCAAAGACCACATTTTCAAATAAATAAAATTTGAGGATAGAAGAAATGTCTGTGTCTATTTTTGTCCAATTTCGACAATACAGCATTTTGTGCTAACCGAGGTATTTTTCTTTGTCGGCTGTAGGTGAGCCGTTGTTAGAGTCATAAAACATAGTCTCCAATTGCGGCGGGTAACTAGCTCCCCGCGACAAAACGCCACCGAGCGTGGTGGTGTAACGGATAGCGTTCTGGCCTCGCATTCGGGAGGACGGCTCTTCGAATCCCCGTCCGGGCATCCAGATTTGGGTTTTCCATGGTTTCCCAAATCACTCCAGGCAAATGCCGGGATTCTTCCTTTAAAAGGCCATGGTCGAATTCCTTCCCATTCCTTGCCTCCATCCTTTCCCGTCTCTAAAGGCTTCGCTGTTGAGAGACGTAAAGCAGTTAAAAAAAAAAAGACAAGACGACCAATGATTTCACGCAAGAAGCAATTTTACTGTTGAGTAATAAAGTGTTTCATTTATCTGAGGTCGAGAGGAGGCCTCTCCTGAATACATAGTTACAGCTTGCACATCCAGATGTTAAGAAAAAGTTCCGATTAATGATCCCTATTAGATACACTTAATATTTTTAACAAGTATATGTTTTCGTGGTAACAATTTCTGAATACAGAAAAATTATTAAGTGTGGATAAGTTTCTGTGTTATATCCTTTAAGGGAAGAGAAAAGTTCTTCTAGTTAACTGTACAAATGCGCAAAGTGTTACATTATCCTGAGAAAAGGGCACTATTACGCGAGGTAAAGAGTCTACTGAGCCAGTGGATTCACATTTGGCAATATTCAGGTTCGAAACATCTCTCTAATGTAAACATCAGGTTTCTCAAAATTAATTCAGTTAAATTCAGGTACATTATTTTTTAATATCAGTTATGAGCGTTATCATAACTTTTCAACAATTTCGCCCCAGTGTCGTTGACAGCAGATGAATAAGTAGGTTTCGCCATCAACGCTTCGTTCGTCACGCTCACAGAAAGGATATCTGACGACGTTATTTTGAGTAAATGACTCTGGAACCAACCGTGGTTGAATATTATTATCATCAGCAGTCTAGAGACTAAATGTTGTTGTGTCAGTGTATCCGCGGGATTAATACAGTATATTCAGCTGCCTATAAAATGTACGTTTATTCAGATAGGTTTTCTCGCATTCCTTGTACAATTCCTTCGTAGTATTGGTGTCTGGAATGATATCGATTTTAACACCCTTTATTGCAGCTATCTCAGCCAATCGGACGGCATTTTCGTTGCCCTTGAAGCCTGTGTACCCTGTCACAGACGTGACATCACCACTACTGCTCACTATTATCCACTGCGAAAGATATGAAGCGTGAAATTTTCTTGAATGTAATTTTTGAGGATAATGTTCAAAAAAATGTACTCAGAAAATTAGCCTATTTATTTTTGTATACGGAAAATAAATAAAGGAGAAGCAATAAAGATTAAAATCAGATTACTATAAAACAAAGTAAGCTGAGCAGCTACATTGACAACACCCATTTAAAGAAATTTCCAAGTTATTTAACAGCTGTCTTCATTTCTAAGTATTTTCCAAATGAGGCTGAATTCCGTACATTGTTGCAAATAAAGATAAGTTGATTAAAGTAACATAATTAATTTGGTACTACGTAGAGAATACATACTGCAGACGAAACCGATTTGGCTGTGATCTCGGGCAATGTTTCCTTTGGCTGGACTGAATGACACAGCGAGTCCGCTTTGGGTACCTACCTACCTGTAGGCTGCTCCCTGTTGTTTGAGTAAGTAATTGTCGTCTCGGCTCGGCAGGGACACATTCCTTTCCACTGACAACCTCACAATACTTGACTCAACGCTATTCATTACTGCGGTAATTGCTTCAAACTTCCATATACTCGTACAATGCTGGCGTCCTGTAATTGGTACTTAAATGAATTAAAAGGTTCGCTGAAAAGCAATTGTTTTGTGACAAACACCCACTGCCACGCAAATTTAACAGTACACAAATACTGCAAAAAAAAGAGAAAATATTTGGTTGAAATTTATATTCAACAGGAGTTTTTCTATAATAATATCTGTAATTCATCGTTACTACTGTTATTTCTCCCAATGAAGTATACGCTTTATTTAAATGCAGCTAGTGTTGCCCAAATGCAAGAACAAGAGACTTGGCCAGTCTTGGTCTTGGTCTTGCATCAATAAACCTGGTCTTGGTCTTGGTCTTGGTCTTGCAAAAATGCAAGACCAAGACCAAGACTGCAAGACCAAGACCGATTTTGGACAACACTAGTGTTGCCCAAATGCAAGAACAAGACGAGACTTGGCCAGTCTTGGTCTTGGTCTTGCATCAATACACCTGGTCTTGGTCTTGGTCTTGCAAAAATGCAAGACCAAGACCAAGACTGCAAGACCAAGACCGAATTTGGGCAACACTAAATGCAGCATGCTGGAAAGAGCGGTTGCAAACTTCTGTGGGCCAGTGTTCTGAC
>JARYHS010013630.1:283019982-283228816 GCA_031002005.1 Vandiemenella viatica | reverse complement strand
TATGATACTTTCAGTATTGAATAAGTCGCTACCTTAGACGAATTACCGTATAGTTAAATTAGATTCTTGAGATTCAGGGTTAAAAAAAGGAAGAAAGAAAGAAATCAGCATTTATCACTGAACTGGTAGTTAAGTTCCATAATAATATAAAAGAATATTTTCTAAACTATCTTAGAATCAAGTGGCTGCTATAAAAGTAGAGAATCTTGAGAGACATGCATCAGTTAAAAAGGGTGTGGGACAAGGTTGTAGTCTATCCGCATTAATATGCAAATTGTATGTAGAAGCTGCAATACAGGAAGAAGAAAAAAAATCATGTGGTATAAGTGTTCAAGGAGAAAAATCAGAGTGCTACAGTTTGGCTGATGACATTGTCTTGTTAGCAGTACAGGCTGAGAGTATTGAGAAATTAGTGAAGGGCATGGAGAAAATACTGAAGGACGGTTTTGAACTGAATATAAATCAAAGCAAAACAAATGTGATGAAATGTAACAGAAATGATACCAATCACAGTAGATTAAATAAAAAAATATGATCGGATGCAATAGGAGAAGTAAGTGAATTCTGCTACTTGGGAAGCAATATTATAACCTATGGTGGAAGCAGGGATGATGTTAAAAGCAGAATAGCACTAGCAAAAAGAGCCTTAGTTTAAAATATTGATCTAGGACCTAGAAAGAACGTTTTAAAACTCTATGTGAGGAGCACAGCACTTTATGGTAGTGAAGCATGGAATACGAGAAAGAAAGAAAATTGAAGCATTTGAAACGTGGGTGCTACAGAAGAATGCTGAAAATTAAGTGGACAGACAAAGGACAAAATGAAAAGTTTTTGAAAACGATGGGTGAGGAAAGAAGCTTACAGAAAGAAGAGACAGGCTGATAGATCATCTTTTGAGACATGCTGGATTGGTTAATTTGTTAGTGGAGGGAATAGTCGATGTAAAAACCGTAGAGGAAGGCAGAGAATAGAATATATGACGCAGATAATTTAGGACGTGTATTGTAAGTGGTATGTGGAGATGAAGAGGTTAGCACAAAACACTAACGGATGGAGACTTGCATCAATTTTATTATTTTATGCGCTTAACGTCTCTCTAACAGCGAGGTCTTTAGAGACGGGAAAGGATGGGGGGCAAGGAATGGGAAGGAATTCGGCCATGACCTTTTGAAGGAAGCATCCCGGCATTTGCTTGGAGTGATTTGGGAAACCATGGAAAACCCAAATCTGGATGCCCGGACGGGGATTCGAACCGCCGTCCTTCCGAATGCGAGGCCAGAACGCTAGCCGTTACACCACCACGCCCGGTCGAAAGACTGTTAACAGCAAATAGTAATAATAATATCCGTACGTAGTTACGTATTCGTCAGAGATTAGTCTGCAGCAGCTTCCATGGATAGTAAACAACCGCTCTATGGTTTTTCAGCTCTGCTTGTCTCTGATATTTAGTCATGTCTCAGAACATTCCATGTGTTTGCGAAAGCTTGAACAACTGCTATGCTTTAAAAGTCCCCCGGTGTTGTACCTTACAGATTATTGTTTCTAAACGGTTCCCATAATACGGAGCCGACCACCTACGACCGGCTTTAAAAACATGTTAAAACTGCGGACATTACACTGGTAGTTTACAGAGGTCATCTGTTACATTCCTCCCTCAGCATTCATAACGTTTAGTGAACAACTCACGCTGTCGACCGAAAAATAAATAAACGAAAAATGTTTATACTGAATCACATTACGGTAGCGGTTACTTAAAACAGTCCGTACTTGAGACGTGTTTGTAACGTGCACGCAACCCCTGGACTGTGCGGGACTCCTTACCTGTCTGCTCTGGGTATCTGCAGAGCGGATAAGAGCGTCAGGTGTAGATAGAGGGGCGCCGCATGTTTGCCAAGTGAAGTTAGTGACGTGAGCGGCAGTTTACGTGCGGAGCGGCATGCATGCGGTCTGATACAGGACCTGCCCCAACCAGTCGCGTGCGGTGGACGACTGGCGGATACACTGGACGCGTGCGGATTGTGTGTTTTACTCTGTTATGCTCTGTGCATGTGCTAAAAACGGCTCAGTGTTGCCTGCACGTATCGGTATCAACTATTCTGTGAAACTGCATCCACAAAACACAGGCAAATTGACATCTAACATCATCCATCTTTTTTGTAAGTACCAATTAAAAGAATTTAAAGTTGAAATTTGTAGAGGGCAAATGTAGGTGGGTGCAGTATAGGGGGAAGTTGGGTGTGTAGGGAAATTGCCACCGGAGCCTATGCTCCATTGCAATTAAATTAAATAAATTTAAAAAAAAGTAGTTGTGTGTATTAAAATTACACACGGTAATTATCGTAAGAAAGTACAACACACAGAATAAATGTTAAATTCAGTGCTCAGTGCAAGTGACTTGATACTCGCAAAAATGAAGATGCAAAATGATATTACCGGCATAATCTATGCCAAATACTGTAATTGATGGAAAATTAACGAACCGCTGAAGATGCTTCAGACATGAAGTGAAACGCGTTCGGTGAAATAAACAAATATTCAATTGCATAGGCGTAATTATTCATATAAATATTATTTATCGCAATTGAGGAAATGGCCCACAACAACCAGATGTTCATTAGAGGCGATACAGAAGATTTTATTTCTTGCAATAACCAGTTTTCTCTTTTAGTGCCTGCTTGATTGTTCCTCACATGTTAGAAACTGTACATCTCAGACCGTTTATGTCGATTGTCCCTTAATTGAATGGAAACAATATTCACCATATCTGACAACAATCTTGAATGTGTTCTGACCGTAAAAAAACTTAACAGATTTGAATTAACTTTGGTGTATTATTCTACATAGCATGCTTTTTACCCATGAAGTGATCAGCAAGGGAACATATTGTTGACAATCTATACTAGTCTGCAGCAGTTGCACACGATTAGTTTCTTTACAACATGCCACTGCGAGTAACAACGAAATATACTACTACTACTACGACTACTATTAATATTACTCCGCGATTCACTAAAAGTGTGTGGCGGAGGGTGCATTGCACCTATCCAGAAAGGCAATGGTTTGGAAGGGATATACGGGATATGGCAGGAGGCACCCATGGGCTATTGTGAGGAACCATCCCAGCATTCGCCTGGAGCGATCTGGGGAAACCATGGAACACCCAAATCAGGATGGCCGGAGTACTTTACCGAAAGCTACTCGAGTCGGATTTTATGTTTACTCGCCCGGTAAATCCTTTCGATTCCACTCCCTAATCACTGGTGGAAAAAATGAGTACAGAAATGAATTGGTTCTGGCCCTGATTTCTCTTACCTCATTTTCGCGGTCATTCCGAGATATGAATGTTGCTGGTAGCAATATTTGCTTACTGTAATTCCGAAATACGTCAGTCGAGAATTTTTCAAGTAGCTTCTGCCGAGAGCAACGCCTTCGGTTCTCCAGGTCTTCCCAACCTAACTCCTTCAACATGGCACTTACGCTTTCCCTCCAACTATATATACCTGTCACGAATCAGGTGGCTCTTCTTTGGACCATCCCTAATGCCTCCATTAATCCCTTTTGATGGGGACTCCATACAAAGCAACAATATTCTAAGTGAGGCTGCACTAGTGACTTGTATGTAATCGATTTAATTTCCGGAGTGCATTTTTTTAAATTACGACCTGGAAATCGAAGCATACGATTTGCTTTCCCAATTACATTTTCGATATGCTTATTCCACCGCAAATAATTACGAATTGTTACCCCTAGGTATTTAGCGGAATCTACAGTTCTAAGGACAGTACCATTAATTGTATATTCAGAGCTAAATGGTGTCACCTTTTTACTTACACGCATGACTTGGCACTTTTTAGCCTTTAACTTCAACTGCCAATCTTTACACCACGCAATTATTTTAATAATACCGTCTTGTAACAAAGCGCAGTCGTCCTGGGTTGTGATTTTACGATAAATAATAGCATTATCGGCAAATAATCTTTTCATTCCCCTTATTATGTCGCACAAATCATTAATGTATATGAGAAACAATAGAGGCCCTATCATGCTTCCCTGAGGAACCCCGGACCTCACTTCAGTAAGTGATGAACGTTCACCGTCGAGAACTACACACTGTGTTCTGCCCTTCAGAAAGTCTGCAACCCAGTCACATATTTGTCTAGATATGCCGTAACCGCGAAGTTTCCTAAGTAACCTAGTGTGAGGCACAGTATCGAAAGCTATTTTAGAGTCTAATAGAACTAAATCAACCTGGGATTGCTCATCTATAATACGGCTCAAGTCGTGAATTAAAAGAGCAAGTTGTATTTCGCAGCTTCTGCCTTTTCTGAGCCCATGTTGATTCGGGTTTAAAAGCTCCCATTCATCCAAAAACCGCATGACATTTGAATAGATGATGTGTTCTAAAATCATGCAAAATATTGAGGTTAACGAGATCGGCATATAATTTTGAGGATCATTAACATTCCCATTTTTAAACACTCGACTTACGATGGCGGTCTTCCATTCGGCTGGAATTTTTCCTTGATCTAAGGAGGCGATATATAATTTCATAAAACACGTCGCAATTACCTTTTCGTACCTGGAGTAAAATCTTGTAGGAATATCGTCTGGTCCGGGAGCCTTATTGGATTTACATTCATAAGCAGTTAGTTGTTCCCTCGACATCGAGAACGAGATCATTCATAATTTTGTTGGTACGATTGTTAAATATCGGAATCTCCTCCGAGTATTCTGTCGTGAAAGCTGTTTTAAATACATCATTCAAAATTTCTGCTTTCTCTATGCTAGATTCTGATAATTCCCAATTTTCCTTAATCAACGACGGCATGACCTTACGAGAACCTCTTATTAATTTGACATATGACCAGAACTTTTTTGGATTTGCTATCAGATCTTCGGATAAATTTCTGACTTGGAATTCTTTAAACGCATCACGCATTGCCTTACGCACTTCCGCTCGCAACTGGACTAATTTAGCGCGATTAGACGTGTCCCCCGATTTCTTTACCGTGGCATATAAACGCCTTTGCCTCCTGAGCAAACGTTTCACTTCCCTATTGAACCACGGGAAGGTCTTACTAACCTTAATAAACTTCTTGGGAACAAATTGATTTAAGCCGATCCATATTATTTCTTTTAAATTAAACCAAAGTTCCTCAACATTTGTATTTAGCGTGTACGTTTCAAAATTTTTCGCCAAATGATCGACCATAAACGCATCGTTTGCCTTATCGAAACAATATACGAGTTTGTCTTTATCATGCTTCAAATTCAGCCTAGATCTTAAAGTTATCACAACCGCCTTGTGATCACTTATACCGTCTTCTATACAAACTATGTCTACAATATCCGGATTTTTTGTAAGGAAAAGATCCAAAATGGACGAGGAATCTTTGACGATCCGCGTTGGCTCTTCGACCATCTGTTCAAGAGAATTTTCCGCGAATTATTCTAAGAACGTTTTGGTTATTAACTTATCTCTTCCACATGACTTGAACCTAAATGTGTCCCAGTTAAATGAGGGTATATTAAAATCGCCTCCAATGATCAATGTATGCCCCTGAAATTTTTGAGATATACTATTAAGTGACTGTCTAAAATACTCTGCGTTATCTAATCCAGAATCCGGAGGTCGGTAAAATGATCCTATTATGAACTTTAAACTTCTGCCAGTTTTTACCTACACCCATATTAACTCGCAAAAATTTTCCGTTTCATTTACTACGGAGCAATTGACGGTTTTATTAACGGCTACGAACACTCCACCGCGCATTGAGGTAGTTCTGTCTTTCCGTAAAACATTGAATTGAGGAGCAAATAATTTGCTGGATTCTACCTCTGGCGTCAACCAGCTCTCGGTTCCTAGTATCAACTGCCGCGTAGAAATCGGCTACTTTCCCTATAATACTCCGACAATTAATGATCATTATCCTTAGCGGCTTAATATCGGTATCGGAGTCTAAATTCGCATTTTTACTATTTGCATTCCGAAAGGAAACGGGTGAAGTATTTGGAGCTGTAAATTTCGATTTATTCGCGCCGTTACTTCCAGCACCAAGATCTAGGTAATCGACGCGTCTACTTCGTTGAACTGAGGGATCCTCGGGCCTCACGGTGTTCCTAAGAAAATAATTCACATCAAGACGGTTCCATATTTTAGCATAATATACTTTTGTGTCTACATCGTCGCCTTTTGTGTCAGTCGATAGCACATAAAGTAAAAAAAAAAAAAACAATTACAAGATGAACACAGAACTTTATTAAAACGCGCATGCGTTAGAGACTCTTCTGGTGTGAACTCAGATCCAAGTAACCAATATCTACAAATAAGATATTGTGAAGCCGCAGTCTCATTATGTATGTAGTACTAAGTGGATTTCAGAAAACGTTGTATTAATCCCTTCGTAGCATGTCATGTCTTGTTTCACCTGCGGCACATTGGTTTGTGGTATATATAATGTGTCCATGCGTCCCGATTTGGGCGGGACAGTCCCGCTTTCAGACTGTCTGTCCCGCTGTCCCCGACGATAGTAAAAATGTCTCGCTTTCGGAAAAAAAACAAAAAAAACTACAATTTAATATATCTATCTATGAAGGTCTGAAATAGGCTAGGCGGTTTTTGCCGCGTGGCGGTAGAGTCTACGCATAGATATTGAGATTTGGAAATTTTCGACGAGTTTTCTGCTTATTTTCAACTACATCACAGATCAAAAAATCACTAGCGTGAATGCTGAGAATGTTTTTACTAAATAATTTATTATGTGATTTCGACCGTTAAAAGTTTCTCTACTACGTTTTACTACTTTCTTTACAACTGCAACTCTTTTGGTTTTGTGTGTTAAGCAAAATAATTTTATTGTTTTTTTCTGTCACTTTAAACACACATTTGTACAGAAGTATAATCGGACGACATACATTCCTTGGGAGATGTGTGCGTTATATGAGGTATCTGAGAATCCAGTGGCTTTTGCTACCGCCGATGAAGTTTCTCCAAAGTAAAAGAGGGTGGCAAGTTTGCATAAAATCTTTGTGATTGAAAGAGAACTTCTGGTTCTAAACGCAATTGAATAAGAAAGCATCAGAAGTGATAAAATCTCAGGATTTCTTGATGTGCTTCTGCCCAGTCGGTTTATGACGTTAGCAGAAACTAATTGCTTGGACGATCGCGAGTTATGTGGGGCCGAGAGCTACTACGATGGTGCTTGAGAGCTTGTGATGAGGCCGCCATGGGAAATAGACTCTTGAGGGAAAATATTCTTTGCATTTCAAGAGGGATGGTTGTGTTTGTGTAAAGAACCATACCGCAAGGCATTGGTTGTGGGAATACGGATTGCGGCCAGTTGCCATCATTTCTCATGCTTACCGATACGTTCGGAGGCAGTCGTGCTTAAGTTAACTAGAGACGATGGAGATCACACTGTCAGGACAGAGTTAAATGAATAGTGTATGACCTGCTGAACAGAAGACTTCGTTAGTTGTATGATATTCTCAAGTGAAAGGTCTTAAAAGCAACTCGTAAATTCGAAGCTCAGTGAAACGATGGATTTTTAGTTCAGAAAGTAAGCTTCTGGATGAAAAACAGATTCGTGGACAGAGAAAAATCAATTCGTTCGCTTCCAGTGTTGCAGTGAGTGAGTACAATATCAAACTAAAATTTATCTCAATAGCTGTAGCAGATCATTGTGCAGTTTACTCCCGCTAATTCGGAAACAGTTCCAGATAGATAATTATCGGAAAATGCTACCAAAATCTATCTTTTCTCCTTCAACTTCTGTTTTGAGTATTAGATAAAGGGTGTCTACACATGGAAAAAATATCCTGACTAACAAAATTCAAAGTTTCAGATCCGTAATGTGTAAAATACCACAAATATCATCGTCCAGTGTTGTAGACATGGAAGTTTTTTCCGTATTCCATTGAATTATGTGGTAATACTGCAACAGGCCAAAAAAGTTCTTGTAGGCCTTCGATGCTGGATACACAAGCGTTTAGCAATAAATATTTAAATAGCAACAGATTTGCAATCGGATATATTATTTCCTAAGAAAATTTGAAATAATGATGTGGTATTACAAATGGATAATTGCTGAGTTTCGTAGAGACGCTAGGTGTTCCACCGGGAACCGCAACAGTGATTTCTGACTTGATGTTTCGAAAAATCTGAACAGTAAACAATTTTCAGTTGGTTGTTTCGTTTATACAAAAGTCAAATTGTAATCCAAATTCCAACTACACTTTGATGCTATTTCAAAACTGCTAGTAATGTGGTTACTAAATTTAAATACCACACCGATACTAAGATAGGCTGAGTACTCTTCATGAGATAATTTTTTTTAGAAATCCAGAAAAGATTTTAAAAAAAAGTGGCAGTTAAGTGTTTAAGGTCACTTTGAAACAGAAAAACCATAACTAGACCTTGCGGGACCATGTGACTTGCATTCGCCCAAAGTCTACTTTGAAAGAAATTAAATGTTTCTGTTCCCTACTTATATGAACTCTAAATCTGACGAATGAGGGGAAGAAAAAATTCCGTAAAGGCACCTTTATGAGGCTTACTGTCATCTTATTCCCATCATTCAGTGAGTGATTCGTTGAAAAGAATCTTTTTCTTTATGTTGGTATTTCATCATTAATGAATGTCTTAGTCAATTGGTAGATCAGTAATTTCCTGAGAAGAAAATTACTAAAACCAAAGTTATTCTCTTAACCTTTTGCAAAAGAGATTTTAAGTCACATATTTGTTTTAAAAAGGTAAGTGCCAGACCTGGGGGGGGGGGGGGGAGGGGGGAAAGAGGTCAAATCAGGGCGCTTGCCCCTGACGGCAACTTCCAGGGGAGGCAGCAAATTCATGTTTGAAGAGGCGTTAAATGGCAAAATTCGCGTGTCGGAGACCTTTTTTTTTTTTTTTAAGCTCTTTTGCCTCGAGCGACAACCATCAGAGGGACGGAAAAATCGAATAATAGCTCTATACTGCACTGGCTGGTAAATTCATGTTTGAAGGGGCGGCAATCTCAAGTTTTTTCCCCGGATCGGAAAATTCGTAGATCCGCCACAGAAAATATACGTAGAGCTAGTTTATACTTTTTTCATTCATTCGGCGCTTAACTTATTGTATTACTCATGAAAACAAAATTGCTACCACAATATAGTTTTAAAAGAGATTTCGTGCTTCTTTGGTTCATTTATTTCAACGTAAAACTTGTACAAAGTTAGAAAAAATTGCGTCTTGGCTTCTTACCGTACTTACGTGTAACGAGGGGTGATGAATATGGGACTCTTGAGTCTAAATTAAATTAGTAGTCACAAAATTCAGATGTGAGCATAGAATGGTAATTATTGGTGGAGATTTAAATTTATTTTGTTTCTACTTGGGAAGAACATATGATTAATATTTTTTTTTAATTGTAGCTATACGCATCGTCAACGTCTAGGTCATTAAAGGCAGGAGATAATTGAGGACAGGAAAGGGAAGTAATTTGGCACTGAACTTTAAAAGGAACCATCCCGGCATTAGCCTGGAGTTACTTCGGAAAATCGAAATCTGAATGACCGGACAGGGATTAGAACCCATGTCCTCCCTAATGTCAGACCCGAGCGTTAACGCACTTCCGGTGTGATCGGTTAAGAATAATAACACACCGGAAGAAAGATTTTCAAATACTTCAGTGAGCGAAGGAAGCTTTACACAAGTGTTACAGCAGTACACAAGCCAACCGAACACGTTGATCGACTTTCTACCAAACCCTGATGATAATGTTGTGGAGTCTCAGACTGCAGAAGAAACAAGAGATCTTAAAGCAGTGATTGATGACTGATATAAGATGGTTCACTAAACCGGTGGCCAAAATTCAGGGAAACTGAAATTAGAAAAAAGTATGAAATATACTTGCATCAATAGGTAAATGAGAAAGCTAAATAGGTTGATAAACAGACAGACAATAGAGATGAATGACAGCAAGGCAATGGGGAACACTTGAAACTACAGGGAATTGACACACACTGGATCTTCCCAAGGTATTTGAGAGAGTGAGCCATAAAATGATGATTAATAATGTAAAAAACATTGGTAGGAGAGAGATAAAAAAAGTGACTTGCTGGATAGAGGAATTCTTTAAAGGTAGGAAGTAAGGAGACAGGAAGTAAAAGATTAAGGTAGATAATCAGAATATTCGGAAGTGAAAACAGTAATGCCAAAGGATTGTGTATTTGGACCATTACTGATTATTATTATAACGTATATGGTTTACAGTCAGAAGTTGTCTATAGACCATCATTAATCTTAATAATATTAAAAATTATAAAATTTGGATGGATAGATATTTGGATGTTTGGACAATTTGCCTCAATTATGCTTTAATTGCTTAACAGATTTAAATGAAATTTGACATGGGGTTAGTATATAGTCAGCGTAGTAACACAGGATAGTTTATATCCCGCAAAAACAAATAGTTCCTTCAGAAATTGTCATTATGAATTCGCATTTTGGCATCACCAAAGAGTTTCCTACTTCGTAGACGGTACTGCCACGGCCAATCTTTGCTTTTTGTGTCAATCGCTAATACTGCTTTTTTTTTATCAAAGCAAAAACGTTTTGACATATTCAATGGTATGCTCAGTATAAAATGCAAAAATAGATGCAACTGGTAAACTACTAATTTTGGAGCAGCAAATATGAATCAGTTCTTAACACTGAAATTTTTTAATGCCATATCTACTTTGTTTCTGATAATTCGCACGTAGACATACAATTCTGTTGGCAGATTGCGGAGATTTCCTCAACCTTTCTAAATTAAAAAAAAAAAAAGCTGAAAATCTATGTGTTAACAAATACTATTAACAATACTAAAAATATAGAAAAACACATAAATTTAACTATTGTTTAAATTAAAGTGTAATTAAGTTAATGTTTTCTTTTCTTTTATGTATTTTGTGGTTCGTTGAAACAATAAATGGTAACTAGTTACTCAAATCATTCAATATGTATTATTAATCAACCTCAATATAACAAATGTAGTAATTGGCCAAAGACATTTATTTCCTTTAACAGACCAATAAATTAAAAGAAACCTATAATAATATTATCAAAGATCATAATGAATAAACAATCAGTTCTATTTTAACATGCAAATTTCTGTTTCAAAGCAGAATTAATTGATCAGTGCGACATATCGACAAAACAAAATCAATCTGCAAAGAGCAAATGAAGCCGTTTATTATTATTAAAGAAAACTGTATACTAGGCCACACTTTCAAACGGACGAAGTCGCGGGTAACTGCTAGTTCTGTCATATGTTTTCACTCATTACACCCTGCAGCGAGATTTTATATTCAATACAAGAATTTGTAAAACAATCTGATGAAGAGGAATAGTGCGTCACCACTTGTCCTACCTTGCTGGAATGAGGAAAATTTCTGGGACAGAACCAGCAAACCCCGTGGAAGGTAGCTAAACGATCATGATGCCACAACGTCCTGACGCAACAGGTGGTCCTTGAAATCCTCTTTTACTAGATCGACTTTAATTTTTTGTTATTTAATGTGAACAAATATTAATCAGCAAGTTTGTGATCATAAAACTCTTTATAGAAACATGCATTAGTCTCCCAATCGATATAAGATGCATTAGTTAGTTACGCATGAGTTTTAAGGAAACCAGCTTTCTGATAGCTCTCTGCAACAACGACATTTTAAAACTAGACTGATAAAATTTATTAATCCTGTTTTTGGACACTATGAAATGAAGCCAAATAGATAGTTTAAATAAAAATGAAAGCACTGGTGAACCTAATGTACAATGTTTAATTTCGACCTGTTAACTCGAGCCTGATGGGTGAAATTAACGTTCGGGCCTCTAGCATTCGGGAGGACGCATGTTCAAAATTTCGGTTTTCCATGATTTACCGAAATCACTCCAGGTCAATACCTGCATAGTTCATTAAAAATCCGTGGTTGAATTCCTTCTCGTTCCTTGCTCTCATTCTCTCCAGACTCTAATGACCTCGATGGCGACAAACGAGTTTTAAAGACGGAAGGAAAACAAGAAATGAGCTATTTACTCTGCCTCCTTCTCATGATTATTCCGTGCTGACGTTTAATGATGGAAGCTCATTCCATATTTTTGTAGTACTGATGATTAATGCGATTTGTTTGCAACTGACAATATTTTCATCTAGGAAAAACACAACTTCTCCTCTATGTCCACTACATACTCATAATTTCTTCACTGGATCCAATACACGACAATCGAATTACACTGAAATACCAAAAGTGGGAAAGGAAAATGCAAATATCCAAATGGCGATAACACCACCGAAGAATGAAATTTTTATTCGTATTCTTGTGAATAGTGTGAAAGGTTTATCATGACTGCACGGCATGAATTAACAGACTTTGAACGCGCAACGCTAGGACAGACTGGCGGCAAAGAAGAGCAGCTAGGTTTGTTTGTGGAAATTGTCACAGGACCCTGTCAGTATCTGATATGATAAAGGGCCTGGATTGGAAGTCATTGGAAGACATGAGGAGGGTGAAGGAATACTGGGAGTGTACAAGGCATATGTTGGTGATGGAGCTTGGAGGGATATTGGTCGAAGAATTGGGAATGGTACAATGAAGGGAAGAGATGACCATGACCACAATCTGGCACTAGAATTGATGCGTAAGGGAGTGGGAAAATTTTCTTTTGTGAATAGGGTTGTCAAGGATTGTAATAAAATGCCAAGTGAAGTGGTCAATAATCTACCAAAAACGTTGAAGGAATTTAAAATTAAAATTCGTAAGTCTCACATGTAGATGGGAGTGGGAGGTTGGTGGAATTTAACACTCAAAGTATACGAGATAATTTTAAAAAATATATAAGAAGGGTTAATTAGATGACTAGTTGAATTGCCGTTGGAATATAATAATAATAGGAAGAAGAAGAACAGCAACACTCAATCTGGGAGGTACGACAGACATGTCCTTGCGGACAGTGCATCGAAATTTGGCATTGGATGGGATATGGCAGCTGAAGACAGGCTGGAGTGCTGTACAGATAGAACGCAATCGACTGCAGCACTTCTCCTGCGCTCGTAAACATATGGGATGTACCTTGGGAAAACGTTGCGGCGTCAGATGAGCTGATGGTAGGGTTTAAGTGTAGCTGTCAAAAAGGAACTGTGAAGCTGGTAGTGGTTCTATCCTGAGAGGTCTGTGTATGCTTGACTGGAACCTCTGGTCAAGATGTTCTCTGAATGGTTATTTTAAGCTACTTGGAGACATTTGCAGCCATTCATGTTTATGTTTATCTTTCAGAATGACATGCCACCGGGACAGAATTGTTCGCGATTGGTTTGAGGAATATTCAGGACAATTCGAGCTAATGATTTGGCCACCTAGTTCGCCAGATATGAAACCATTAGATCATATGTAGGACATGACTGAAGGTTGAGTTCGTGCACAGATTCCGGCACCAACACTTCCGCAGTTATCGATTACTTAGAGGAAACTTGCCTGAACATTTGTTCAAGGGACATGCAACAACTCCTTGAGTCAATGCCACGTTGGGTAAAAAGGGAGTTCCATGCTATATCAGGAGGCATCCCATGACGTTTGGCATTACAATGTATTATATAATTTATGGTTACAATCCGACCTAGTTAATAACAAACTTATCACTGATCGATATGGTTTTGGTGAAGCTGAAATGTATTAAGACAGTGAAAAAAGTGAAAAATCCACTAACACCGTTCTAGAAATTATAGTTAACTGCTTTGACTTAATGCATGAACTTTTCGAAATTGTTTATTTTCCCAGATGTAAGAGTAACAAATTTCAGCAATCTAATATACTTATAAGTAACTACATAAGGTATGGTCTGGTTCTATAACAATTTTTTTGATAAGTGGTGCTAACCACCCTGCAGTCTTACTCGTAACAGCATATTTAACTGCTCGTTATGGTCACATTATGTGTCTATTCTTTCGATGTGGGAAGGACGACTATCTGGGCAAAACCGGTTGCGGATTAGTAGCTGAGCTAGCTAATCTTTGACGGACACCTGCTATCTTTAAACCCGGTATACCTACAGCACAGAGAACTTTGTAATCTGATATCCAACATCCCTTCTTAATTTCAGCAATACGTGAAATATTTAGCTCCTTCACAGTTGATAGTAGAATTAAAAACGAAATAAATCAATATCTCTCCATCTTCATGACTCACGTTTCTTGCATAACAGAAAACGTTTTAACTTTCATAAGAAGAATATGAATATAATGATAATTATTTCGGCTGATATTACTGCGTATTTTGCTTCTATCAGTAAAGTCATCAGTCAGGAGACGATCACCCGGCAATCTTCAAGTGGTTGACAATCCGTAAGGCATTACACGAGTACGAGGTTTCTCTCGGCATTGAGGGTTAGCATAATGTTCACACGATATTTCGGCGATCAAATTCTCCGTCGTCATCTTCTGATGAAGACGGCTACTGTGTTTTCATCGCCAAAATGTCGTATGAAAACACCCCGTTCACTCGCCTGGTCACCCTAGACCATAAGATATTACTGTCCTGCTGGAGATTACTGTTAAGAGGGCAGCTAGTTTCATTAAGAACTGTCTATGGAATGGTATGGGATGGAAGTGAATGTTGCCATGTGCCTGTGATTAAGATTACCAGTAAAGTATGCTGCCTCAATTTGTTTGCCAAATGCATATTTCTCAGGCAGAGATTGGAAAACATCCAATAATCCACGAAGATGATTAAATTCCTAATTAGTGTGAACGGTACGCAGCCCGCTGTGGGGTTTGAAATCGCGCCGGTTGTAACTTCATTTCTAGTTCGGCTGCTGAGAGATGAAGTGGGGTATTGGCAAACTAGATGAACGGACTAAAGCCAATTTTTATGTCAACGTGTATTATAATGTTTTCCTTAGAGCTTACAGCTGTCCAACGTCGAGGTCTTTAGTGCAACTAGAAGGTTGGGTACAAGTATTAGAAGGAATCCAGCTACAGAATTTGAAGAAAACATCCAAACATCCAAACATTGAATGATTTAAGGAATAAAAAAAATTGGAAACCGAAACCAGGATGGCCTACGGTGCGTCAAACCCACCTCCTCCTGAAGGCCACGCCTGATTATTAATCACTCTCCCACCAGGATCAGTTTAAAGAAGTTATTGTGCGCAAACTTTGGTGAATTGCATAGCAAAAGTTGATAACCGGCTCTGCAATAATCCTATAAACCGTTAAATCTTACTGTACTATCGCTTTGTTGACATAAAAACATTTAATAACTGTCCTTAACTTCCTTCTTGTATTAAAATGTCATCATCTATGAACTTATCCGCAAAAAGATTTTGAAATAATTCGCTTGTAAAGAGGATTAGCAACAAGTATCCTTAACACAACAGATTTATCAGAAAATTATAATGTAAAATTACTAAGATCTTTATTTATCGATATCAACCTCTACCATAAATCTAAAAAACAAAAAAATATAGGGTCGATCTTCATTTTAGCAACGAAACTCGAAGAAATTATAGGCCACCTGTACTTACGTGAACATACTCTAACAATTGTCAGTAATGTTGCAGGCGATACAAAGAAACGCGCAGAACTGAAAGCTTGTTAATTAAGTAAATATCTTCTCAATTCGGAAGCTCAATGATAAATTTTCTTTGGTTCGGTCACATTATAAAACTTTTTCCATAAACTATAAAATGTTTAAGGAACCACAAATATACGTTGAAAATTCAAAATCGAAAGTTTTTACGGTTAACAATCCTCCTCTTACCTATTGTAAATAAGACATTACTAATTACCTACTTTTAAAGTTCCCGTTATTAATTGTTGCCATTGCAATGCTGCGATTGTCGTAGCACGCAGCGCGTTCAGATCTCCAGTTGCTAAGCAATTTGTGCACGCAGTGTAAGATTGCTCTGCTAGTCCTAGTGTGTGGTTCGTGGTGACCGATTAACATGTTCAAGGTAATTGACCGGACCGCCGACTATAAAATACGGTCGGTCGTGTTGACATGGTTTGTTTGAATTGCTTTTTCGTTGGCAATGAAGTTGAAGTGTGCCTCTATTTTTTGGACTGTAGCTGCAATTCAGGTCTATCGCCTGTGAAAAAGGCCAATGCGCTGGAAACCCGTTTGGTTTTGTGTTGCTCGGCGAGCATCTTGGGCTACCATGGTGAGCAAAATTCTCTGAACTGTCACAATCTTGTAAAGAACACTCCGTAAAATTTGTGGAAAATTCAAAATTGTGAACCTCTTGTCCTTACTAATTTTCGCTTCGACTGCACTCACCAGTTCATCATAGACCAGAGACGGCCGACCATTAAGCTGTTCGCCATGCACAGATTTGTAGCTCTCGTTAGACTTCCTTGCCCATCACCTGACCATTCTATCACTCATGGCACCTTCACCATATACCTCACAATTTGGCGATAAATATCAGGCGGTTTAACGTTTCTCGCATTCAAGAACAAGATAACAGACCATATTTCACAGTCGGCGGGCGGGGTCAGTTGCCTTCAACATGTCAATCGCTCACCACAAACCACATATAAAGACTAGCAATCTTAAACTGCTTGTACTAGTTGGTTAGCAACTGGAGAAATAAACGCGGATGCACCTAACAACAATCGTAGCGTAGCAACGGCAAAAAATCGATAACGGAACTTACTTTAAAAATACGTCTCGTAGTTTGTTAACTTTATTCAAGGGTATCTGTGCTTTTTCATGTGAAAGAATAGCAGAACCAAATAAAATGACACTAAAGTACGGTTAAACTTACAGTTAAATGTCGTGAAAAATACGGAAGCAAAATACACAAATTTAGTTTTTGGTATGTGTGGTTGCAACTAAGGACTTGTAAGGTATCCCTCGTTCTATTTTTCATAGTTCGTTAGAATCCGGTCAAGTTTAAGGTTAGTTGGAGTACACGATACCACACGTAAAATCAAGTTAACAGCACTTCTGGTATAATAAAGTAAATAAATAACACATACACAGCATAAATAAACTATAAATTGCCATAAAGACATGATGGTTCAGCAGGAAATAGGTTATTTCACATAGGGGTAAATTTTTAATAACAGATACTAACGTTGGTTGGCGAGATGTTTTGAGCAGATTTAAACGAAGTAAATGTTGAATAATTGCAAATAGTATGCATAAATAAACCTCTTATCATGTCTAATACACATTATTTCAGAGATAAATAAGTAATTTCAGTAAAGGAAAAATCTAACCCATAAATTTTGGCATATTCCAGTTTTAGTATTTCTGAAGAGATTTCCGTACAGTAAAGACAATAAAGAACCTATATTACACAGGCCTAGACTCACTATAACCATAACTTCAGAAATAAATATAGTTTAGTAGGATTTTTAAAGAAATAAACTGGATGATAAAATAATAGTCTGAAACAGAATGAAAATAATTCATTGTAATGAAACTTGACCATCTTAAAGCTCCAAAAACAGCAATAATAATCCCTGAGACAGCCTAGTAGATAAATTAATAGATTTCTGATAGTTTTAAAGCATCTAATAACCACAAGAAGTAATTATATTGGATTTTTAATACTCATTTGCTTAAACAGTTCACATATATAATTGGAGGTCTGTTAAGTAATTTCAGGTTTTAAAAAGTAGAAAAACGGGCAGTAAATAAAATAATCTTAATTTTAATAGGTTTTAAATAGTTTCAGTCTGTAGAATATGAAATATCAGTGAGTAAATAGACGCCGGTAATCGATCAGTTTGGTCAACCTTTCGGAATTAATTCTAACACTTTTAAACCATTTCAAAAGCACAAAGAGCATGTAAATAACAGTTAACACACATAATTAATTTTCTAAACACATTTAAAGGCATTTCACTAACCTGTTGTAGGATAATCCAATCTCATAGTGACTTGCTAGAAACACTACACATATAAAATGCTTCTACACTAATTTTAAACACTGCCATACAGTATAAAGGGGAGAATAAATTAAAATAGCCATAAGGCGAAGTAAATTCATCTAAATCTTGTAGTTTCCAACCTTCTAAGTATTTTTAAACATTAAAAGAACACGTAAAATAGTATAACCGACTTTGACATTTTTTCATTTAAAAGCCTACTTAGATTCCGGGTTAAAGAGTAGCTTGTCTTAATAATCCATCCTTTGAGCTTCCTACATATTTATTTCATGCCGTTTGAAGCAATAGTACCGATGTTATGATTTTCCTAAAAACACTCGACATAAAACACACGTGTAAATCACTAAATAATTTATTGTGTCTCAAAATAACAGCTACAAAGATAAAATAAACTTCAGAATACGCCGTTCAATGTGGGCTACACAGTGATAATTTTTCCGGCTTAATATTCAATAAACTTTCAGAGTTATAAATAAAAACATAAATTATAGTTACACTTGATTGTTAGAATTACTCAGTTTACCTTATCTTAACAGATTTAAACAAAGTTCATATTTAGGGACAGTCTAAAATCAGGAATAATATTTTAAACGTAATTTCAAGTTAATTACTAAAGCCGATGGTAAATAAGAAGATAACAGAACACTGACTTAGGTGGTAGTCCATGTAACACATCCATATTTGGTAATTTGTTGAAGAGAGATGTACCACGTGACCCCCAAGTTAATATAAGGCAGCTAAGAGGTGGGAATTTGGTCTGTCGTCTCCAGTGTCTTTTGTAACTCGGTGGTGAACGCACGGTGGCGCGAGGTCCGCTCGGGCTGGCGGAACAGGCTGATCATGAACCAACCTGGACGAAGGAACAGGATATAGCGGCCATGTTGTAGTTTTCAACCGACAGTGACTAACCATGTAAATTGTCAGCTAAATTCAGTTTTTGGGGTTTTTCTCGCGGTTATGCTCTGGAATCTCAACTTGCAACCTTTGGAAAAGATTTAAATCCGATAGCCTTAGCTAACAGTGCTTTATAACATTTATGTGGAAACTTTTGGAGAATATATGACTTTTTGATTTCGACTTGAGACTTTCATTTACTAAAATAATTCCTTTCTTGCAGAAGGTAAGCCTGCAAGTGGCGACTGTGGTCATTTGAACTATTAGCCTTATTAGTTTTACACGGTTTCAGAACTTTCTTATGGACTTATAATATATTTTGGACAACATCTGGTTCAGGTGCATTAGCCGGGTACCTAACCCCAGTACCCCGCAAAGTCCCTGACAGACTCAGTGGGAAGCATGTGGGAGCATGGTTATAAAGTGCAAACCTTGTTCAAACATTTTATTACAAGAATCATGGTCAACGATTAAACTTATACAGAATATCACAAATAATATAATACATAAGAAAGCTTCGATCTTGCAGATTATGATCTTAATAAATCCTGTACCAATACAAATATATGTTAATGCGATGACAACCTTGTTAAGCCATGAGAATATCCCTAATCACAATATCTCCACTTGTATTAAACATGCAAACAGAAAATCCTTACGTGCTTGGAAACGTAATATAACAGGGCAGGCTCTTACCAATTTTCCATCATATAACAAATTTACAACTAGTATCAAACACAAATTTGTACACAGGAGGCAAAATACAGCAATTATTTTAAACAAACAGGAATCAGTTTACCTTAGCGTCCTTCAGTGTAACCTTAAGAATCAAGTTCTTACCAAAAGGTTCTGACACACTATAGTGTGTACACGCCGGCGCATAAGTCGTTACCACCCACACACACTGATAAGGTAGCGGGAACGATTAGCATCACATATCGGGAAATTTTGTCCATTCTCGTAACAAAATTATTAAGCACAATTAACAAGAGTGCAGTAAGCGACGCACTTTGTAGTTGGGATCATCAGGTATTCTACCTCAAATACCCGACAGTGCTAGAAAATGGCAATTTATCATCTCGAAGCCACCGCCAGCCCCGTCCGCTGCCGTGCTCCCCAATCGGCGGAAAACCGCTAACGAACATAGAGCGCAGCGGAGGAATTCCCTCGATTAATGCGAGCGAGGAACGGTCTCGGACGGGTCACAAATCCACATCATGGGGTACTTCCAGGCCGCCGGGTCAAATTACAAGTCCTCGCTTATACCAGCAGACCTCTAAAGTCGCAGTCAATTAGGGAAAATATTAGGCCCAACGAACCAATCCGCTGCTGCCGACCGACTAACTTCCCGCTTTCGTGTCCCCGAAAATCAACTCCATCATCCGGTAGAGGGCACCACCAGGGCCACAGCGCGCTCTCACGGGCGAAACTCGCACGCGGGCCCTGCAGGAACCAGCATCAGAAGACAATCGAGGGCGGGGAAAATAAACAATGCGAGCCGATCACGGCTCAGTTTTCTTGAAGCTGTAACTGATAAAATAACCATTCGTTATATATCTTCTAATGTGTAAGTTTGTTACTATGGTAACTGCCATGAAAAAAAAAAAAAAAAAAAAAAAAAAAAAAAAAAAAAAAAAAAAAAAAAACCTACTGCCGCTGTGATAAAATTTAAATTGGTTTAATGCTTGGTAATATTGGTTCAGACGGTCTCTTCAGAATAAAACAGTTACAAACCACTATCATGGAAGAACAGAGGCAGAATTGCAAAATATGTAATTTTACAGAAGGGCAAAAAAGTTGTGTAATTGGTTATTTTACGCACAGTAGCCACCAGAGCCCCAAAAAATTTCAAATTTTGAGGCATTTCTGTCGTTGTTCTTCCCGGATAGCGAAATGATGTTTCTAGCTGATAAAAGTTATTGAGAGCTAAAAGATTGAGCACTAAAAGGAAAATTAATTTTAATTGTGTTATAGTTCATCTAGACATAAGCTTTTTAAGATACACGACAACGAAAATTATGTCCATTTCACTGAGCAAAATACACAGTCCAGTCACATTAATGTGACCACCACCTACTTTCGACGTCAACGTGAAATAACCAATCACAGAAGGCAGGTGACTGCACATTACAGTGGAGTGTATATAAAGGATGTCCTAGGGCATCGGAAAGCATTTCAATCGTTGGCGTAATGCAGAAACATAGCGATTTATCCGACGTCCAAAAGGGCATGATTATTGGCTTTCGGGCCAAGGATGGAAGCGTTTCGGAAACGGCTAATTTTGTGAACTGTTCACGTGCCGCCGTGGTGAAAGTATACCGTGCGTGGCAAAATGGCACTATTCAAAATCAGCGGCGTGGAACATGTGGTGCACCACGGGCTATAAATGACAGAGACGAACGAAGGCTACAAAGATGCGTTCGTGCAAATAGATGTGCAACTGTTGAGCAACAGACCGCCCAAGATGAAACAAGGGGCTACCAAGAGTGTATCCTCAACAACGGTTCAGCGAACGTTGTTGCGCATGGACCTCCGCTGCAGACGCCTGGTTAATGCACCTATGTTGACTGCTGTTCATCGGCGACGAAGGCTGGAATTTGCACTCCAGTACCGCAACTGGACGTCCACAGAGTGGCGACAGGTACTTTTTCCGATGAATCACGTTTTATGCTCCATCCGACAGATGGACTTTGGCGCATACGGCGCACAGTGGTCCGGAATTGGAATATAGTGGACATTCGAATCCAAAAAAATTGCTTTAGATAGCATTTGTTATGCTGATCAAAAATTGTTATGTTCAATTTTTGATAGACATGATTGCTTCACACTTAAAATAAAAAAAAAAGTATGGGTGGAAATCTATTTTTTTTCACGGCCCTATATTAAAGTGTCAAAGTCAAACCTTATGCAATCATAAGTACCTATCCTACTTAATATTACAACATAAAAATTACTTGCGTATCCTTGCCGCTTTGACAACAGGGCGCAAGTGAATTTCGGCGATAAAATATAACAAACATTCGAACTAAAGTCATAATATCGATCCAAAAAAATTGCTTTAGGTAGCATTTGCTGTGCTGATCAAACATTGTTATGTTCAGTTTTTAATAAAAATGAGTCTTTCACACTTAAAATAAAAAAAAAAAAATGTATGGGTGGAAATCTGTTTTTTTTTTTTTTTTTTCACGGCCCTGTATAAAAGTGTCAAAATCAAACCTTATGCAATCATAAGTACCTATCCTACTTAATATTACAACATAAAAATTTCTTGCGTATCCTTGCCGCTTTGACAACAGGGCGTAAGTGAATTTCGGGGATAAAATATAACGAACATTCGAATAATATCAATACAAAAAAATTTCTTTAGGTAGTATTTGCTGTGCTGATCAAAAATTACTATGTTCAATTTTTTTTGGATCCATGTTATGACTTTTGTAAGAATGTCCACTATTTTTTAACCATGAAATTCACTTGCGCCCTGTAGTCAAAGCGGCAAGGATATCCAAGAAATTTTTATGTTGTAATATAAACTAGGATAGGTACTTATGATTGCATAAGGTTTGACTTTGACACTTTGATATAGGGCCGTTAAAAAAAATGAAACAGATTTCCACCCATACATTTTTTATTTTAAGTATGAAGGACTCATTTTTATCAAAAATTAAACATAACAATTTTTGATCAGCACAGAAAATGTTACCTAAAGTAATTTTTTTGGATCGATATTATGACTTTAGTTCGAATGTTCGTTATATTTTATCGCCGAAATTCACTCGCACCCTGTTGTAAAAGCGCCAAGGATACATAAGAAATTTTTATGTTGTAATATAAAGTAGGATAGGTACTTATGATTGCATAAGGTTTGACTTTGACACTTTGATATAGGGCCGTTAAAAATAAATAAAACAGATTTCCACCCATACATTTTTTATTTTAAGTATGAAGGACTCATTTTTATCAAAAATTAAACATAACAATTTTTGACCAGCATAGCAAATGCTACCTAAAGTAATTTTTTTGGATCGATATTATGACTTTAGTTCGAATGTTCGTTATATTTTATCGCCGAAATTCACTCGCACCCTGTTGTAAAAGCAGCAAGGATACATAAGAAATTTTTATGTTGTAATATTAAGTAGGATAGGTACTTATGATTTCATATGGTTTGACTTTGACACTTTGATATAGGGCCGTGAAAAAAAAATAGATTTCCACCCATAAATTTTTTTATTTTAAGTGTGAAGCGCTCATTTCTATCAAAAATTGAACATAACAATATTTTATCAGCATAGCAAAAGCTATCTAAAGCAATTTTTTTTTAATTCGAATGTCCACTATATTCCAATTCCGGACCACTGTGCGGCGTGAAACGTCTAAAAGCAAACACCCTGCAACAATTGCCGGAAGGATCCAGGGTGGAGGAGGGAGCATTATGGTTTTGGGAATGTTTTCCTGGCATTCACTGGGTGAACTCATCATCATCATTGTGGAAGGCACGATGGATCAGCAAAAGTACGTATCTGTCCTTGCGGACCATGTCCACCCCTACATGCGAATAATTTTTCCTCAGAATGATGGCATCTACCAGCAGGACAATTCGAGGTGTCATACAGCTCGCAGTGTATGTGCGTGGTTCGAAGAGCACCAGGATGAGTTTACCTTACTCCCCTGGCCAACAAACTCACCGGATTTAAACCCAATCGATAATCTGTGGAACCACCCCGATCGGGTTGTTCGCGCGATGGATCCTCAACCGCGTAATCTAGCACGGCACTGGAGTCAGCATGGCTCAGCATCCCAGTGAACACCTTCAGTAACCTAATTGACTCTCTTGCTGCACGCCTCGCAGCGGTCCGCTCTGCCAAAGGTGCTTATTCTGGTTTTTGATAGGTGGTCACATTAATGTGACTGGACTGTGTATATTCCCCAATAGAGAATGAATGATAATGAATACATATCTAAACATATACTAAAATCTTAACAGCTTGAGAACCTAAGGACGTTTTCGCGAAATTCCTATACTTAAGTAATCATAAAACGTTCGTTTCAGAAACGAAGGAAAATCCTACCGAAAATAGTGAATACTGCCTCAGGTGACAAAACAATAGCGAATGGACTCTCCTAAGACAAATTTAGCATAGTTACGGCACTTTCTATTTGATTTCTCGGGAGGAAATAAAATGTAACAGATAAGTTCTTTTCGATTGCCTATGAGATATGTCGTAGAGATTTGATACGATATTTTAAGAAATAATAATTCATGTTAATTGCCCACCTCTTCTTTCGAATCAGATACAGTAAAATGTGTCATGAAACAGTCTTTCTTAACTGCGAAATATAATAAAACTTTATTAAATTTTATTTTTCTCTGTAGAACTGATAAAGATTCGAACGTTAAATTTATTTACGGAAGCATATTTCGTTTTTTGGGATGCTAAAAATACACGAGATTTTTTTTGTCTGTTCTTAAGTGTTACTAAATGTTCGAACGAATTTTTATATGGTGTTCTTGGGTTTACTCCAATTTTGAGAAAGATTGTGTAACTTAAGAACTTCCTTGGATTGTAAAGGATTTTCCAGAGAGATTTGTCCTGCAACCATAATATACCGATGTTTACCGAACAATTTATCTGGATGACATGCTTAATGATAATGCTAGGGAAATAAATGTTCTGGCGATCTATATTTTTTATCCTAATATACCCCGTGTTACTGAAAGTTAATAACCTAGCCACGCTTTATTTGTCTAACGTCGTTTGCAGTGGAAGATTTTCTACTTGAGACGGTTGTGTCATTCGAAGAAAGGACAATATCATTGACATCTGGAGAGTTCAATATGATTATTAAATACGAATAGCACCATGATTTGATCCCTGAGAGATATGTGAATAATTGTTCTCCTTCCTGAAATCATACTCTCGCCTACATTCATTTACTTCATGGAGATATTTCTATTCTATTTTCAGTATTTAAACACCGTCCTGATCCTTTTTGCATTGGAACTACGCGGAAACCTTAGTTATATCTGGAAATTGGCGTGGAACTACAGGATACTCGCATCTGAACTTGAGAAGAATATTAGTGACCGGAATAAATCATCTCGGTTAGTATTCATTTACCTTCGTGAATGAATAGGGAGCCGTATGAATTAACGAAACTGGCTTTAGGAGGACTGTTTATAGTCGCTAGGTCTAAAGCTATTGTTTTAACTGGCTTACTATGTGGTTTTCATCGAAAGTTTAGCAGACTATTTAACTGGATCACGAGTTTCAAAGAAAGCGCCGATTTATAACAAGCTAATGCACTTTAATTTTGGTGATTCGAAAAATTCTTCCAGGCTGAGTAACGTCCAGGATCACTTGTGGATCAATGAAATGGCGGGGAAATGATCCAGGAGGTACACACTTCTGCATCATCACAAGACACTTTCCTTGTCTCGGCCTCGTATGGTGATGTTTCCTGAGCCCAGGTAGCCTTAGGGCTGAGGGACGGCATTCTGGTAACGGCGCGACCCCCAGTTTATAGGACTAAATTCTTGTCACCAAATTAGTTGACCTGAAACGGCCTGAGCAATATTTAATAGAATTATTAAAATTTGCAAACACGAGCCAACGATTACAAACTGAATTTAACCGAGCAGTTAATTATTTACCAAGAAATTTGTGTAACAAGAGCTTTAGTCTAAGAGACTTTAATGTGCATCTATAAATCACAAGACGGAAATAAGAATTATTTAATAGAGACCATAGTAGTGGTCAGTTCGCCACCAGTCTCTGCTAAATCCTGGATCCAAATTCCAACTTGTTTCAACTCTTATAAAATCGACGTCCATTCTTTTAAGATCTTCCAGAGTTATGGATATCTTTGTTGCAACTAACCACTTTGATTTTTGCTAATCTCACTTCCTGAACACTTCAAAAGTTCTTTAAGAATTTTAAGCAGTTGTTTTGTTGTTTGTGTTAAATGTGAACATTTTGTCTTATTGTGAAACAAATGAATTGATCCTCTTTGGACTGTGAGGAAACGACAGCTAGTCTTTCAGTATTTCTTGAACTCACCGATAATTCCTTCTCCTGCTTTTTCCACACTGATCCAGTCAGGAGCCACTTCAAAAAACCCTGATAACTTGTGACCACCTGTCTAAATTTAGCTATTTTGTTTATTTTATTCTCTATACTAATAGTCCGATTCAGTTTATTTTCTGTTTCCAGATTGTCGCCTCCTCTTGGATAAAATTCCAGACTATCTCATTCAATCGGCATTGTTCATTTTGAAGGCGTGGCTATAAAACCGCATGTTTTTTTATTAATTATGTTATTTATTCTGTAAACTATAATTTTTAGTTACGTCTCAGTCATAAATCCTCTTCATCCTACTTGTTGCCTAAAACCTTTCTTAGACCCTGCGATTTCTTGTTTGTCCCTGTCGACTCATAGTCAAAGTCTCAGTGGGGGATAATTCTTCGGGTTCAGTTAGTGTCTGAGCTTAGCTCCCACATCCATCCTCTGCTTGTTACAGAATTTATTGGTTATCTGGTACGAACAATCTAGTTTCCAAATTCAAAAATTAAACGCTTTCTGGTTCCTTTATTCTGCATCACTATATATAAACATTTGAATTTCTTGATTTGGCTAATTTTCCAATAGTCAGTGACCAACCAATGCAATTCGTCACTTATTTTCGTCATATAGTACGTTCTTTCAAAGCGAAAAGATAGTTATACTCTCTAAGTTATTTCTAAGATTAGTATTATTGTTCTTGCGAAAAGTAGCAAGATCGTGTATAAACACCATACAATACATTACCTCTATGACTTTAGAAACTAACATGAACCGATCTATCATTCTCTGTTCTGCATTTTCGTCCATTTGTGAATTACCTTTTCCCCATCGCAGTTGATGAGGACTGGAGAAAGCGCATATCCTTGTCTGATTTCATATTTTGATTTCAATTGATTTCAAAATCGTATTCAAATATTTCACCTTTATATTTTATCGTCTATAGTCAGTTGAAACAACTTTCTGGATAAGTAATCCGCTTGAACTATTCCTGAACCCATGGCCAATCCAGACGTACGCTTTTTTCTTTTCTTTTTAAATCTACTGATACAAACACATGGTGAAAATTTCTAGTTTTGTATGTGAACATATTTATTAGGTTGTAACTGTGTTTTGGGCGTAAACAGTCTTTTCTAAAACGAATCTGGTATTCACCGATTTGTTTACGAAAATAATTTTCTATCCCGCTCAGGAATGTTTTAGGAATTTGAAGGGAGTAGGAAATATGGTAACGCCCATGTCATTGTTAATGTCTTTTTTGTCTCCTAATTTATGTTGGGGATGAATAGTGCTGATTGTACTCAGTATCTTAACAATTCGCCAGATCTCCTCAAAGAGCCCAGTTGGTACATACAGAGCATTCTCATTTGCCAGCTCCAGTAATTCCGCAGCGATTGATTCCCCACCGACTGTTTTATTATTCGTCAACTGTTGGTGTTCAAGTTCCGTATTTAAGGTGGGAGTTAAATGAAATGAAGGTACTTAAGCATACTGGTAACTGTCACAATTAAGTAACGTGTTGAAATATTGAATGACGAAAGTACAGTTTTCTTTATTGCTTTTTCATCTCGAAATTATATACTTGAGACTTAGTATCCCTTTATGAAAGACTTAGAAGTTTAATTGAAGTTTTACTTATGTATGTCATGATCGACCTGTTCCACTAGTGATTTCTCAATTGACCGTCTTACATGTCGCAACATCTGTAGTGTATGTTTCCTTACTTCATGAAACATAACAAAACCTTCACGTCTTGTGCCGTATTATATGTGGACAATCCCAGGTTGATATAGTTCTATTAGATTTTAAAAACGCTTTCGACACTGTGCCTCACACTAGGTTACTTAGGAAACTTCGTGGTTACAGCGTATCTAGACAAATATGCGACTGGGTTGCAGACTTTCTGAAGGGCAGAACACAGTTCTCGACGGTGAGAGTTCATCACTTACCGAGGCGAGGTCCGGGGTTCCCCAGGGAAGCGTGTTAGGGCCTCTGTTGTTTCTCATAAACGTTAATGATTTTTGTGACATAATAAGGTGAATGAAAATATTATTTGCCGATGACGCTATTATTTATCGTGAAATCAAAACCAAGGAAGACTGCACTTTGTTATAAGACAATATTATGAAAATAATAGCATGGTGTAAAGACTGGCAGTTGGAGTTAAACGCTAAAAAGTACCAAGTCATGCGTGTAAGTAAAAAGTTGACAATATTTAGCTCTTAATATACAATTAATGGTACTGTCCTTAGAACGGCAGACTCTGCTAAATACGTAGAGGTAACAATTCGTAATAATTTGTAGTGGAATGAGACTATCGAGAATGTAATTGGGAAAGCAAATCGTATGCTCCGATTTCTAGGTCGTAATTTAAAACAACGTACTCCGGAAGTTAAATCGATTGCATGTAAGTCATTAGTGCGTCCTCGCTTAGAATATTGTTGTGTTGTATGGGGTTAATAGAGGAATTAGAGAAGGTCCAAAGAAGAGCCGCCCGATTCGTGACAGGCATATATAGTTGGAGGGAAAGCGTAAATGCGATGTTGAAGGAGTTGGTTGGGAAGACCTGGAGCACCGAAGGCGTTGCTTTCGTCAGAAGCTAATTGAAAAAATCGCGACCGACATATTTCGGAATGACAGCAAACAAATATTGCTACCATGAAAATAAGATTAGAGAAATCAGGGCCAGAACCGATTCTTTTCTGCATTCATTTTTTCCACGAGTGATTAGGGAATGGAATAGAAAGGATTTACCGGGCGAGTAAACTTAAAATCCGACAGGAGCAGCTTTCGATATAGCTTTCCGGCCATCCTGATCTGGGTTTTCCATGGTTTTCCCAGATCACTCCACGCGAATGCTGGGATGGTTCCTCACAAAAGGCCATTGGCGCCTCCTGCCATATCCCGTATTTCCCTTCCAAACTATTACCCTTTCGGATAGGTGCAATGCACCCTCCGCCACACACGTTTAGTGAATCGCGGAGTAATAGTAATAGTTAGCTGGTCAATTTCCATTTCTTCCAGGCATATGGAAACACAGTTACAAGTTTCATTCTGCTGTTTGTGTTTTCGTTTCTTATGTGTAATCTTGAAGATGTAGTGATCTTAATCGTAGTGAGCACCTATCTGTAATTTAGCGGTCATAATTCTTGTGTTTCTCTTAGAGTTTGTTACATTATCAAGATGCATTTCTTCATTCAAATTATGTTTTATGTTTATAAATGGTTGTTACTATCCGAAAATCAAACAATCGCCTCAGTTCGACAATTCTTACATAAGTTTTGCTAGGCATTGTATGAGTGGGATGTCTTTTCACCTGTAACGTAGTTCCAGTTTCAATGTAGTGTTAGTCATCCAGCAATATCTTGATCTCCATTTATTCCTCCCGTGCCAACACTACCTTCCCTGAATTATGACTGTTCTCTTCATTTGATAAGTGCGCGAGAATTAGTTAATGAATATCCTTTACTGTGGCAGCAAACAGCCAAAGAAATAACAGCAAAATCTGCGTTAAGCACTGGCATGTAAATCAATTAAATCTTCATTCTAAAATCAACTTAACTGCTTGGTTAGGACGGTGATCTTATGATCGTCCACCATATACCTTAGTTCTTAGTGTTTTCTATCTGCATTATTAACGCGTTGACGTTGAACTTCCGACAGCAATATAGGCCTATCTGTTTTGTCTTCAGCTCTGTATGTCCATTTCTATGATGCCTACATATCTCAGATTTCCGTAAGCATCACGGTGCAAGCTCCCTAGAATATAATCGCCTGCTTTTACCACTAATGATAAGTAAGTAAGTATACCCCTAATAATAGAGGATTCCTGGGAAAAGTTAGCACTTACGGTAATGTCTTCCTTTTAGATACTTCCCATGATTGGTTGTTTAAAATAACGTGAATCGTATTGCTCCATCGCAGTAATAAAATTGAGTATGTAACCATGAAGATAGCATCTCCGCATTGTCCACTATAGAGATATGGATCCTCTTAACCTTACAAAACTGTAAACCATCTTCACATGCAGCCCTGGCAAAGGATCTTCGTAAGAAATTTTCAGGGGGAAAAAAGTTTAATAATAATAATAAGTTGTTCCTCTATTACTTATCCTCTGTACTGGCTTTTCAAAGCAGTTGTGTAGAGTTGGCGGGAAATAAAATTCCTCCATTATCATATAAATAATATTATTAATCGAACGTGCACAGAGTCTTGACAGATTTATTTTCCTGAATCTCACTGCATTTCTTTCTTTTTTAATCCTTAAAACCGAGATGTATGTATTAGATCTCATATACACCAGAGACGAGGTTAAAATGGAATTCTACAGATGGCAGTGCTTCCTCGTGATGTTGTTTGATTGCCGACGCTCCTGGTAGATGGCAGAACGTGTTGAGTTCACGGCTGTAGTTCTGAGCAACTTCGTATAGATGGCGCTAAACTTAAGCTTGGCCATGCTTTCACCGCCAACGATAAATCTGATGAACAGGTAGGAAAACCTATACTGAGAGTAACAGATGCAGGAGATTGTTCCCTGAAATACAATCTAACTTAACAGCAACAGCCGATACTTAAAAGCAAAAGTATGCTGAGAACAGATGAAGATTCGCAACTCATTTTATTTCGTAATTCTCCTTACATTTCGAATCTCTCAGCTGAAATATTAGTTTCGGCAATTTGCTCCTTCTTGATTTCTGTTTCGTCTTCCAAAGAAGATTGCGTTGCATATGATTGAAACAGCAGCTCTGTTTTAGTAAATTAACAATACTGGATTTGTTTAAAAATGGTTAGTTGTTGAGAAACCATTGCGTGAATATTTTTCTCATCAGACACATGTTAAGGCTGCGCTGAATTACAACTTTAAGAACTGAAAATAATAGCAGTCTTTGACATATTGTAGCTGTCAATAAAATAAATTCATAGCATACTCTCTCTACCTTGAGAAATACTAACAGTATAATTTGAAATATATAGCCGCAGTTACACGACTTATGAAATGAGCTAATCGAAAGTCCCTCTAAAGAAGACAGTACTATGAACTAACTAGGAATGCTGAAAGATATTATGTTACACAATTTATATTTATATCACAACCATAACTCTCACCGAAGATAAAAAAGTTACTGAAAGGTTGATGTAAAATTGATTTGCAAGAGTTGTATGCAGGCGGTACGGTAAAAGTATCTATTTAGCTAAATTAAGCTTACATCATTTCTCCAATGAGTTTGATCAGTTTCTTATCACTGCATGAAAATACTCCTGAATTAGTTCGAATTAAAATCGAATGTAATTCATTACAGTGTTCAACATCTAGGTAAGCATGTGCCCGGGTTTTTTTTCCGTAATATATAGGAATCGCTTTGCCTTTCTACCCCTGCCGCTCCCTCATCAGTTTGTTATGACTACTTTAGCAACAACTTGGTTTCATTTTAGGTAGAGTATGCTAATTGGCAATCTCAGTCAGGTATAACGCACATATTCCTTAGCCGCCTAAGTTGCAACGTATCAAAACAAACTGTGCATATTAAAGAAAATTTTTATGAACTAACTAAAAGTTTGATTTGGCTACGAACATCACTAGCTTTTGGTTTTAAATTCTGATCAGCTGGATTAAAAGCAATTATTAAATCAAAATTAGTTTTATTGTCACGTGTGGAGACGAAAATATGGTAGTTATATCACTCGTCTACTGCGTAGTGATGGTAGTATGATAAGAAGTAGTAGATGTTATTTTCACTTTTACTTTATAATTAAATTCATACAACACGACTTTGCATTTAAACAGCTGGCATGAGCTTTAATGCTTCCCTGCCAATCTTATTAACTCTGCTTTAATATCTAAGTTACTATCCAAATTAACTCAGCATAAGAAATATGTAAACGAAATCGATAAGATCAATTTTCATCGTAATTTATCACGTTAAGTAGTAACTTATCAATGACTTCTCGAATTAACAAGGTTTTGAAACTGTATACAGATCGATCTTCTGAGCTCTAAAGACATAGAGATTTAATAGTACCTTAGTATATTTGCATATTCTTTGTGGCCTCTCAGACTAATAAACTTACGATAATTTCATACTAAAATATTTACTCTGATCCACATTTAACAAACATCTTTGAATTTGCTAATACATACCATCGAGAAATCCCCGCTATTGTTTCTTCATTGAAAAAAAAAAATGATTCAATGCCCGAAATTTGATCAAACAATGCTGTATCTGTGTTCATCGTTCGCGGATCAGCTCCGTTGATCTCCTCCGGTAATTTGTCGTTCGATAAGTTTGTTTAATAACAATGAGGTAATAACTAAGGTGTTATCATAATTTCATTACCTATAACAATCAGTGATTTATATATATATATATCCTTGGCTATAAACAGACTGTGAAATGAAAGTTACGGTTCAGTTTGTCGAGATCCTTTCTCTTCTGATGAAAGGGATTCACCAAAAAACTAGTTTCATTTTGATGTCTATTCAGAGAGCTGAGAAATGTAAGCTTAAATTGTATAAAAATTAGGATCCATTTATCCACTTTCGTTGAACACGATTCATGAAAAAACTACTGGTCAGATTTTGATTCGCTTTAGAACAATGGAAGTAATTGAAATTTCAGAAATAAGTTACCACGAAGTCCCATCCATTTTACGATGAACACAATTTACGATTTTTTTTTCTTTTTTTACTCTGGTATAAAAAAACTGCATTATGTATCAGGTATCAACACAAATAGCACTAAAAACTTGTAATTTCTATTTTTTGAACAGAAGCACGTACGTAAGTCAGTTCTAATATTGCCAACGCACAGTTTATTAAAGGCGGCTTATGACTGTTGTTTCGAAAATGAGGGACTGTTCTTCAATTAAAAATGGCTGTATAGCAATTAAGTGGATTAATTTCTCCGAAATTTGAACGTACGAAATGTCCCTCGAAGTCACTAAAAGACGTAATCTCAGCATGATATGCCAAATGTGACAGATATATTCTTACCATATGTCACCTCATTTATTTCAGCAGTTTTGAGCATGAGACATTTAGGCCAGGATTCATACAATTATTTTTAGGAACTTACTCCATCTCTTATTTTTCTTCTTGTCATCAGATTTCTTCATCTGCGCTGTCAGTAGTCTGGTAGAGGTCCCCCGACACTATTGAGTTGTAAGATGGCGCATTGTGGTTATGGTGATTGCAGAACAAACATTCTGTAACTTGTGGAACGCTGAATGTGTAAAACTTAAAAGTATGCATAACATTTCATCTGCTCACGACAATGTGTAAGTTCCTTGACCAACATCGCCTTTACTGACTGAAAGCGGAAGTTTTTTTTGTGTCTTCGCTATTACACTTGTTTTATTTCTTTATAGTCTGATAACTTTATAAGTAAATTTTCTATTATATTATGCCTTCATGACATATTTGTGATCTCAGACGCCAAAAATTAAAAGCCACTAATTTTTTCTCTGCATAATCACATGAAAAAAATACTTTACAAAGATTTTTAGACAAATCCTTGTGCAAATGACAAGGAAGAATTTAAAATCCACTAAAAATACGAGTTTTTATATTTTTATTTTTTTAACCCAGTCGTAAGCTAACAAATAACATGTAGTGAATTAAAGATATTCATATATACTTGCATGGAATGCACACTTTATATTTCGTCCCTGATGACATTTTAAAATCGAATCAGACGGACCTGGAGAAGTAAAGGTCGCTTTTGTATGCAAAAATCTTAGGATGTGTATTAAATTGATAGTAATAATACCTAAGAATTTATAAGAAATGCGCGTGGCTTCTTAGACAACGAGGAGCTTCAAACAAAATAAAAGATTTATTTTAGGAGTTTATGTTAAAATAAGGATAATTCTACAAGGATTTTTTTTTAAAATTTCGTTTGTTACGCAATCTGATAACGTTTCCCCACAGTAGCATAAAAAATTAAAGCTAATTTCCATCTGCAGCTTTTAGGATCCGTGCAATCTTCACCAGCGAATTGGTTCCACGCTCCTTGTTAGTCTCTGTGATAATTTTAAGGTTATCTCTACGTCTCCTCCTCCTCAAGTAAACTGAGCTAATCACTTGATCTCCACAAATTAAATCACAATAGTTCCAAGTTTGACTGTGGAAAAAAAGAAGAAGCTACTGAAGTTCCAGAGAATAGGAGTTCATGCAGTTCCAGAACTCGTAAATCAGAGCAATAGTGAAATCATCACCTTACCTGGTCCAATAAAAAGAAATGTAAGTTGGCCATAGATTCTGAGTAAAACGAACCATTAATGTTCACAATAAAAGAACTGGCTACTACTTTCTTTGTATGGTTTTAGTGCTCACCGATAAAGATTTAGAAATGTGTATGATTGTTACATTTTTTCCTAGTAGTAGCTATGTTTATAAGTCCTTAAGAACGGCTTTAAAAAATGTAACATCCTTGTCTAATACTCCAGCCTACCGTATAAGTAGGTTTACGATGGAAGAGAAATACTTTTTTAAAACTATTGCTAGTTATCCTCAATAATGCTAACCCTATTAACTGTAAGGTATTAAATTTAAAACGTCTGTCAATAACATCTCATTTGCCAGTCAAGGTCAGTCAATATTTGTATTATTTCAAGTTGGACGTGGCCAGTCCATTGCAGGATGATCACAGTATCAGATAATATTTACAGCCCTATTCTCAATCGTTCTCTGTCCTGTACGGGCTTGAACATTGCATTAGTTTAGCTGTAAAACTGAAGACATAAACGAAAATTGTATCCAGTATATAAAATATTCTGTATTAAAAAAAAACACTAAAGCATTAATATTTAATATAGTTTGTAAATTATGAGAGAACAAGGGATTTTTTTATTTCACTGTTGGCTGTAATTTATTGAAAGAGCTCTTAGTTCAGAATGAACTGCATATTGATTAGTATCCACAGTAAATCTTAGTGGAATTAGACGATTGCGATAGAAGTTAGAGGGGAAACGTGATACGGTTGGACCAGAGTCCGCTCCTAACCTGAAGCACTGTTACTGCGTCAAAAGACTGGTGGCCGACCTTCCAGATGTATATTTATGAAGACCTTTTGCAAGGTTCGACTCGCACTTGACCGTTTGTTTCTTACTAGCTGTTACCCGCGACCTCGTACGCATGAACTTAGAATTTTATTGCTGGAACTAGTGTAAGCCCGTAACCGTTTTTTGCGTATCATCACGGGTCTAGAATAGTTCCAGTTTTTAGGCTGAAAGATTATGACAGGTTGACATGATTTGACCAAAAGAATAAAATCTCTTGAGCTTGAATAAACCTGAAGTATTAATAGAAGTAGGTATTAAACACGAACAGGGGCGATAAAGCAATAGTATAATTGCTTAAATACAAACTTGACTTGTATTTGACCCTTAAAGTTCAATCTGCAAAATTTAAAAAATTCCTTTTTGCTTCGAAAGCATAACGTTGGTTTTTATTGATACTGGGCAAACACTCGTAATGTAATCATTGGTCATAGTATCTGTAACGGCCAGAGAACTTTATACGCATTCCACATTATTATACAATTGAGCAACTTCAAAGAAATGAATTGCCAGAATAGGTGATTCGGTAACATATTTGGTCTGATGTCCACTTAACCTAATGACTCACGTACAGCGAACATGAAAAAAGGCCACTAACGGAAGTGGTCAGTAAAATACCTAAAAAGAAAATAAAACTTAATCCATAAACTTTGGTCAAGCAACTACATTAGTGAAAGTTTTAATTAAATTGAAATTTATCCTAAGCGGGAATGACAATTGGCATTCGTGTTTACAGCAGAGTAATTTAATTTTTTTTTAAAATTTTAAGTAGCTTTCATTAGCAACATGTTACTGAAAAGCACATCCACGTTTTTTTCAGCTGCAAAATTTATCAATTTTTTTAAACTATGAAACGCTACGTAAAGCAAACTTAATGAATGTATTATGGCAATTAATTTGGTAGCAGTTGCTTAGCTATTAAATTGTGAACATAACCACGAATTTCATGTAATGATATCTCTGGTCGCTCGCGCTGTTTTACGAGGGAAGGTTGACACGTGACACCGTTCTCCAGCCAATAGCTATCGAGATGAGTGAATGACTGAGTGAGCTTACGAAAATATATAGAAACTGTAACTCCCAAAAAGCACGAAGTCGGGACAATATGACCGGGAAGCCATCACCAAACCAGTCTAGCATGGAACCTTTCTCATAAAGAAAACTAATTTGCAACATGTTTTAAAAAAAGCATCAAACTAAGAAGGGGTAGGGGGGCAGAATAAACTGTGAGACACTAGCTATTACAGTTCCTCTGTCAGATTTTTTTTTTTCTGTGTGTTTTAAAATTGTGTCACTTTTTGGGGACATTTTATGTGAATACCGTTTTGTACACAATATTTTTGGTTTTGATGACCTTTGCTAAGGTATATGGCCTTTGGGAGTTTGAAACCGTACATATTACTACACATGGGAAAATACGTCTTTGCTAAATGTACCGCCAATATTTTCAGCGTCTGTCCCTGGGCTTTGTTGATAGTCATCGCTTGCAGTGCAAGTTCCATCTATACGATATAACAACTTGTGTCTGTACATAAAATTTATAAACAGATTATACACAAATAGACCGCGAGAGAAACAAAGTATGAACGACCGATATAACATTACAGTGAGTTACACAAGCTTTCCGTCTGTCAACGTTTGGTTAGTTTTCAAAAACGTTATTTATCCCCATAAAAAAGTATACTATGTCCTTTCTAATGAGATATAATGTTTTCTTGTCAAATTTCATCGAGATCGCTTTTAACATTTAGTCGTTAAAACGTTTCAGACATAATTACTTTCGCATTTATAATATTAGTGTAGATGTAATGTTTCAGGAACAACAGCCTTATTCGCCGAGCTCCATGGCGTGTTGGTTGATAGACAGTAAACAACTCGAATCGTTCAGTAGTTAAATGGTGGGCTGTACATAGCCCCAAATCATTTGCGGCGTTCTCTCCCGCGTTGTTAATCCTTGTAGACAGTATCTGATGCGGAGGATCTGTGCAACGTATTACACCGGCCGAGTCCGCGCCTTGTTACTAATCGGTTTAGGCACTTGACGCTTGTTATTAGATTCCATTAGGCCAGCCACACTTTAACGGTAAAGCGAGGGCTTCGATTAGCGCGTCACGGTGAGTGATTTATAGCTGCGCTACGGGGCTCCACTTTTGATTCCATAATGTTTCTCTCTTTTGAATCCGAACGCCGCTAAGGTGTGAAGCAGTCTGCTGGAAGACTTTGGAATGTAATTTCTAAATGTGAATGTTGGCACGATGTATAAACGTAATTGACAGTCAATGATTTTGACTAAGAATGTGCACTTTGGTATCTAAAAAAAAAATACTTAAAATCATCATTAATAATTTAATTTCAATTACATAATCATTTTTTATGTTTATAAAAATGCCAGAATTTAACAAATGAAGCGTCATCTGTTTGCAGTTATTGATACAAGTGATCTTATGTAAGTGCCATAAAACATTTACATTATTAAGCTGCAATTTAGTTCCTTTCACTTGTATTTATATTCGTGGCTTTTATATCACCTTTACGTCACGTCCTTCGTGACCTGAATGGAATATCTAACTGGGTAGTTCAACATAGAATGAAGATAAATGCCAGGAAATTTCAGCTTATTAGATAAACAGATAAAAAAAACTGAAGGTTGTTTATGATTATAGGGTGGGGACAGAATTGCTTGTTGAAGGACTGAAGCGAAAATAAAAATATTCTGTTATAAACCTTTGGTCAGGCCGTTGCTCGAATAGGGTGGTGTAGTTTGGAACTCAGATTTTGGATGTCAAATGCAGGAGTTGGAGGGCGTACAAACTATATTGTGTAGATTTGTTTGTGGAAATTGTCGCAGGACCCAGTCAGTAACGGATATGATAAGGTAACTGGATTGGAAGTCATTGGAAGATAGGTGGAGGGTGAAGAGAGTGCTGATAGTGTACAAGGCATATGTTAGTGATGAAGATATTGGTCGAAGTCTTAGAAGTAGTGATTGTAAGGGAAAAGATGATCATGGGCACAAGCTGGTACTGGATTTCATACATAAGGGTGTGGTAAAATTTTTCTTTTATAGGAAAGGGTGTCAATGATTGGAATAAATTACCAGTGGAAGTTAGGAATAATTTACCAAAAACATTGAAGGAATTTAAACGTAAAATTCATAAATGGTAAGAGTAGACAGATGGTAGAAATACACTGAAAGTGTATATGATAATAACAGAAAAAATAATAAAAGGGTAAATATATGGCAAGGGAAATTGCCAATTTCCACTGAGGTATGCAATTATCAATTAAGTTCAAGTTTTTTGTTATGTCCCCACACATTTTATTTTTTCTGATTTTGTGGCTATTGAAGACTTACCATATAAAAGGCAAATTAACTGTCTCGTTTAAACCGTTGTTGTAACAGCTGTTTCTACTATTTCACTTAGTGTGCATGTATTTCAGAATGTTACCATTCAGAAAACTTCCAGTGTATTTATTTCGAGGGTCATTTGCGCGCTCAGTGAAAAATTCGTTAAGTAATAACAAGAGCACAATAAGTGCAGGGGCACAGCGACGGCTTCTCAGTCCTCACACAGGACCTGTCCCAAGGAGCGAGCCGCTCCTCTTGTGTGGAGAAGATTAATTCCGAGAACGTGTGAGCTGCTGTTGGCCGTAGCAGCCGCCTGGCCGCATAATGAGACCCTCCAGCAGAAATGCGGCAAGCACTTCATCACCTCCCGAGAGCGCGCTGCCCTTCAAAAGCCCCCAGCAGTCACCCTCATTCCGGTACACTCCTCTACATACACAGAGAGCAAATTGCTTACCTCACTGGAATACTCTTCACAGAAATTTACACGGCGGTATTTTTCTATACAAATACTTTAATTCAATTGAACGTTTAGATTGTACCATCATTGAATTGATTTGCGATAGAGTACATGCTCCGATGACAATTCCCTTAGTCATCTAATTACCCTTTTCATATTTTTCTACTTTCTTGTACACTATGAATGTTAAATTCTTCAAAACAACTAGTTTTTTCCATTCATGAATTTTAACTTCAATTCCTTCAGCGTTTTAGGTAAATTATTCATCACTTGACTTGGTAATTTATTCCAATCCCCGACACCTCTACCGAGAAAAAAAAATTTTTCACTCCCTTATGTACGAAATAGAGTGCCAGCTTGCTCCCATGGTCATCTTTTCCTTTCACTCTTAATTCTTCGACCTATATCCCTCCTAGCCCCAACATCAACATACACCTTGTACACTCCCAGCACTATGTTCACCCTCCTCCTGTGTTCCAACGATTCACAATCCAGTTCCTTTGTCATATCACTTACTGACTGGATTAAGTTCAGTGTCAGTCTAATATCAATTTTTATGCATTTTGAAATTTATCTTTTATTTCGAGAAGGTTTTACAGACCGCCTAAGGGACAGAGTTTAAATATTAAACGCTGAGACCGGGAAATGAACCAGAGACTATTAGATCTACACTCAATCCTCTTAACCAATGTATCACGAGCTAAAAATTAATAACTTAGCTTACGTGTGTAAAATACTTATTGTGTCAAAAGCATATTACACATTTACAAAATAGTTAATTTCTTTAAAAAAAAATAATACTTACCAGAATAGCGAAATTTTGAACAGCTAGCTTCTAACAATACTGTCCCGAAATCCCTTATCGCTTTCCTGAAGAGAAATGTAGCTTTATATTACGTATTAGCAGTTAGCAGTTTTCATTAAAGTCAGTTTAAAAAGTTTCGATTTAAACATTTAGCATACTACGATACATTCGTGTTATTACAAATAAAATACACGTATTGGTACAATATTTTCGTGCAAAGTACCCCAAGAAATTAAGCTAAAAGATACCGATTAAAAAGAAAAGAGTATTAACTGTATTGTTATATGGGAGATTATAGAACCAAATATTACTAAAGACTAAAATTTGTTATTTCTGATGATCTCATCCAGAAATTAATTTTGAATGTAATAAGTCAACATTTAATAGTATCAGCTAGAAACTTTCATAAATTTTTCTAAGAAAATCGGTATGTGCATTAAAGTACTCCATAAGTGAAGTGTATTGCTACAGACGCTTTGTAGCCACTGTTAAAAGTCCTCGAGATAGATACCTACGGTTAAAAAAATTAAAGAAATAAAATAAAAAAATTATCTTTCTTCGTGTGCAAAGAATTGGATGAAATAAAGCAATTGTGCAAAACTTGAAGGTAATATCTTACAATCCTTTCCACACAATTTATTGTTTCTTTGGTGGTACACACAATATATTTCACTAAGTAAGTAAGGTGACTCGAATATCTGTCATCAAATTTCTGAAACATTCATGATGGTCTCTTGTGGTTGAAACTTTTGATGACTGGAATGTGAGTAAATTTGGCTGTGAAGTTCGGGCAAAATTCGAGTACAGTTGCTCTGGTGGATGATTTAATGTAATTACCTAAATATTGCTGAAGCTTTATCCAACTTGACGAAATTCGTCGTCAGATATTCAGCGTAGCAAGGAAAGAAGCCACGTGAGTGATCAGAAGGCGGTGGGTATAATTGGCGCAGTGCAGAGCGGTGTCCCACAGTTCTCGGGTTACCGTCTCTACAAACACACGGCTACGCTCTTTGTTCTTTCAATTACCTTCCACCGTCCGTTACGGTTATGTCCGCCGAGATCCCGTGACTCGTCCTCGCTTTTCTTCTCTTTGGTGTCCGTGCTCTACGGCAGCTAAACTCGCCCCGCGACTGTGCTGTCCGAATGAAATACGCAATCCAGCACTGTCTCGGACGTCACGAAAATAAGGTAACAGCCGCCCTCTTTTCCAGCACTCCTCTGAACTGTCGAAACTTTTCAACTATAGGTCAGAAAGGAGAATTATGCTGCAAAATGAAGGACCACTTAGAAGCCATGATCGATCACACACACACACACACACACACAGAGAGACACAGAGAGAGAGAGCGAGCGATCATTGGTATAAAGACATACTACGAGTAACAGGCGTGAACTAGAAGAGAGTTGCGCAAGATCGATCAGCCTGGAAGGAACCAGAACCAAATTATATAACATTAAATTGTAAAATATAGCTCATCTGGCTTAAAGAGGATGCATCTGAAACAAGGTTTGATGTAGCTGTAAAAATAAATAATAAATAAAATAAATATTTCATTAAACTTTCGATTCGGAGATTGTCAACGTTAACAGCAATTATGTTTCTTACCAATCAAAAAAATAATAATCATGTAGGGTGTATGACGACTGCATGACAACAAGTGTTAATGTTTTTAAAGTTCACAGATTTATACTTAGAGTTTTAAAATTATGGCAAATGATCAGACATTTATGAATAATGGGGATGATCAAAATTTGTGAACGTCATCTTAGTGAGAAAAATGGGTGTGACAAGAATACCGTTCGTTCTCGCCTTGTTGTTATTGGCAAAAAAATATACAGAGGTTGGACAAAATAATATGAACACCATGCACTAGAGCACAGGTTGTTGCATGTTGGCACCACTACTTCCGTGTCAATACTGGGACGCTCATGTACGGCGTAGTTGACGTGGCAGGTCTTGTAGCTTGTGTCTCAGTGTATTATACGTTTTGTTCTGCGGCGGTTATAACAACGGTGAAATGCGTGGTCTCTCAGACTTCGAAAAACGGCAGATCGTTGGAGATCGGTTAGCGGGAGCCTCTGTGACGAAAAAAGCTGAGCTGCAGTATCGACGGTAATGACAGCATACACAAAACATGGTAAAACATCGTCGGCAAAGAGGAATAGTGGACGAAAACCAAAGTTAACAGACAGAGACCGACGCACATTAAATAGGATTGTGGCCAGACAACACAAAACTACCGCGGCAAAAGTGACAGCAGAACTCAACACACACCTGAGTAATACTGTTTCGACAAAAACAGTACGGTGGGAGCTAACATTCATGGAAGGGCCTTAATTGCAAAACCCCTTATAACGGCAATCAACGCTAAGCTGCGAAACAAGTGGTGCCATGATCATAAAAACTGGACACTTGATTATGGGAAGAATGTGGTATGATCCGATGAATCATCGTTCACATTGTTTTCTACTATCGGCCGGGTTTATGTATGGAGAACCTCAAAAGAAGCCTACAATCCGGACTGCCTGGATCTTACAGTCAAGCATTGGGGAGGTTTGGGCGGCTATATCGTGGTATTCAGCTGGTCCTCTCATTCACATCACTGGCCGGATGACTGCGAATGAATATCTCAACATCCTCAATGATAAGGTTCTTACTATGACTAGCATACTGCTACCAAACACTGCCATCTTCCAAGATGATAATGCGCCTATACACAGAGCCAAAAAGGTTCTGTCCTGGTTCAAGGAGCATCAGAATATTATCAAACATCTTCCCTGGTCAGCACAATTGCCGGACCTCAACATAATTGAACCGTTTTGGGGAATTTTGGAGCAGAGAGTAAGGAGTAGATTTCCACCTCCAACATCATTGAAGGAATTGGCGGATGCTTTGGTACAAGAATCTGACAACATTCCGTTGTAAACTATTCAAACACTCTACGAAACTATTCCGCAAAGAATTGCAGCTATTCTACAAGTTAACGGTGGCCCAACAGCATATTAATAAATCAGTAGTATGTAAATGTCAGGTGTTCATATTATTTTGTCCAACCCCTGTAGCACCACAACCACAAGCTTCTTATTGATTCGAACACTTCAGAAATGTCTACAGCTTCACGAACTATAAGTCGCGCCATTTGTTATGACTTTTTGGAAATTTATAAGTTTAATACTAAAAAGTCTATTGTCAAATTATAATACATCCTTTGAATAATATGAACATAAGATAGGAGGAGAAGAAGTACTGCATAAAACCAGTCTACTGATGACTGCAAATTGTTATAGTGTAATTATATCAAGTCTCCATAGTACTTCTGAAAAAGATATAAGCCATTTATTATTCCACTTTAGTACTTCAGTTATTAAAGTAGTTTAATTTAAGTAGTAAGATTTTTGTTTTCATCAGAAGCAGTGAAACAGAAATCGAATGGAATAGCATTTTCTTCAAATCACTTTCTTCATTTTTCCAATTTTTTCTTCAGTCGAATGTAGCGGCACGCTCTAACTTGTGGACAACGGAGGGCAGTCGTTGAAAATATGACACAGACGTGGCGCTGTGTTGTGTTTTTAAATGAATGGAAAATTTTACTGATAAGTTCTTACTAATTTCTCAGAATCTTCATAATGTGCAGTTCATACTATATTTTAAACATATAACACCTGTGCACCACTGACACCAGATGTTTTTGCACAACCAAATTATACAATCGCATTGGCCTCTTTTCACATCCTATTATTTTAAAATAAGGCTAGCTTATAATATTTAAGTTACTGGTAGAATTTGTTTCTATCCTCTCATGGAATATTTTCAATGTTGAAACACAATTTATTTGTGGCTGCTTGCAGGTTATGTTGGAACCATTTTGAACAAGTACTTAAATATTTACTTGTATGATCTATTTTGACCACGAGTAATCCTTCCAAATGTTATACATAAAAAAGAGAAAGTTAAGATTGAAGTAAGTAGCTTATTTTACGGTAATACGAATGATAATAGGTGTCATGGTCATGTACTGTGGTCAGTTTGAAATGTATTGGAAATTTTCCAATTTCTAACTCCCTCTCTGGCACAGATTTTACATATTTTATGCGTGCGTATTAATACCGGTGGTTAATGTGGACGTTGTTTACAACCTTTGGCAATCGTAGATTGAATGTTGGGCAGTCAATCAAATTAGAAAGTTACGGAAGAGATCGTGAGATTAAGGCTCCTCTGCCCAGGAGAGTAGAAAGACTTTCTCGCGCCCAGCAACATCCTGTAACTCCTTGACATGCGTTTAAAGGACATTCACATCTGAATTTATTCTGAGAAACAGATGGCTACGCTCATAAAGCTTTAAACCACTTAAGTGTATAATTTCTACTCTAAGATATTATAAGTTGTAATCACATGATTCTTCGGCTAAATACTCAGCGGTCTTTCTCCATAATACATCCTCATTCCATTTGGAACATTTATGTTTTAAATAAGATGGAATCATTCGTAGTTAATACAGCATATTCAGCGGATATTTTCTTATTAGTTACTGAAAACAGTCAGCATTATTCATCCAGTTGTAATACACTACTTCCTACTGTGAATGCAGTGATAATTTCGCTTCTATTTATTGGTGTGTAGAGAATGTTTTCTCTGTCCATATTTGACGTCATAGTTCGCATATATCACTGAATGACTTTACAATTGAAATTCAGTGAAGTGCGGTCGAATGAGCACAGAATGAAACCTCTGAGAAAGTTGTGACTTACCCGTGAATACAGATAAAACGTGAATATGAAATGCAGATCAGCAAGAAGAAACAGGATTGTGTAAAGAACAATTCCGGTACACCAAAGGCCCATTTTAATATAACAAAGTAGTTTGGGTGAAAGAATAGTTCTTGTATGGAAGCTAGGTGTCTATTACAGACAACTAATAATTTAAGTGTAACTGCCCTTGATTACTGTCATGGAGCTGATGAATCAAATTAACAGTAAAGGAGATTTGTGGCGAAGGCAAGTAAACATGTGGAAATTGCGAACATTTAATATCCTGCCTGCAATGTGTCAATATGTTCTGGAAAACATTTGTCCAAGTTGGCAGATGTTGCTCAGATCTTTCAGACAATAAGCGAATTCGGAATGCTCTAGGAGACGGATGTGTGCGACATGTGTGGTATCACAATCATCCTGCACTGCTAACTGCTAAATGTCTCAGCAGATCACAAGAGCATGAATAAGCCTGGAAAGATGGATCTTGATCTTCTGTTGCACAGCAAGTTGGAGTTTTCATTTTTCTCTCAGATTGTTGAAAGACACCGAGCTTAGTGGATTCGGGAGGACGAACCATCCAGATTTTGATTTGCAAGGTTTAACAAAATCACTTCAAGCGAATGTCGGAGCTGTTACTCCAAAAACGCCATGACAGGATTCTTTCCTGTTCCTTGTCACCAGTCCTTTACGCCTTTAATGATATTCAAGGCGTCAAGTGATAAGCGGGATCTTGAGAGAAAAAATACCATAACTTCGAAAGGTCGTTACTGAAACCGCTGATCTTTACATGGCCTTCACTTGAAGCGCAGATTGGCAATTATGGTCTAGTGAAGTTTTCTTGATCGAAAAATACTTTCACATCAACAAGCTCCAAGTTCGCTTTCTGATTTAGCAATAGATAAGTAGCAATTATATTTTCATAAATTATATATTCGGACATTAATGTACAGTTAAGGGTACTAGTTTCTCCGTGGCCCAAGGATTGCTGTTTTTATTTTAGAATTTCTTACGAAATGTCTGCTCATGATCATTATTGGAGTTATATTCGGGGCAATAATAAATATATTTTGAGCTTACTCAAGGAAATAAATGACTCTTGTATTTTACTTTTCCTTGTTATATTTGTGTACTTCTGCTCCATCATTTAATCGAAATTCTTAAGATTGCCAAGTCCTCCAAACAAATAATCTGCAGCCGTTAATCCAGTAAAAAGAAGGAAAAAAATGAAGAGCCTTATGACCTTAGAGTTTAGTATTAGGAAAAAACTAACAACCAGGTGTAACAGCCCTAATACCTGAACTTAAAGTAGAATTGTATTTAATTAAGTATTTGTAGGAGCTAAAGTTTGCTTGAATATGATCTGGTATGGTTGTTTTGCAATTTCTTGTATATCAGTGTATATAGACTTTGTTTTATGAAAAGAAATTTTTTAAAGGCCAATTAATATGTTTAAGAACCGAATTGTGCAAGAGAATTACTTAAATGCTTGTAATTCCAAGTATTAATGTAAGTTACGATGTCTACAGGACAATTTTCTACAGTTTAAAATTATTTCTGTAAATAATTTTGTGTTTAAATATCTTTAATTTCCATTTCTGACTGTTTTGTAATGATGTTAAATGATTAATACTATTTCTGATTGTTTTTAATATGTTTAATTGTTTGAGTAATTTTTAATGTTCGAGAAATATCTCGCGGAAGTCTTCCAAGAATTCCAGAAATTTCGATAGAGACTATATAAAGAAATCGGCAGAAGGACAGAGTTTAGTTTTATAGTAAGTTTACAGTTAGTTTTATACAGATTCACTTTGGAACTGCGTCAGTAGTATCTCTGGATATTGTATCTTTGCATGTGAACAATATCGCTGACGTTGTTTTGAAAATAAACAAAATCTTATATTGAGTCTTATGGTGGACTATTTAATTAATTACTACCGAAGACCCTAACACAGGTCTCTACAATTGCTTAAGAATTTGAAATTGAGACAAAGAAATTGCAAATCTATAATATTAATAAATCGGTTATGAACAAAAAATATATTTGTCGGTGTAAGATTTGTCAAAAATATCAAATTTAGTGAAGAATAAATTGTTATGTCTCTCTCGAAAAATAGGTGACGCAGTTTGACTTTAATGACACTTCTAAAATTATATTTTGGTGAAGTGTCGTTCATATGCCAACAAAAGGAAATTGCCGTAACAGTGATTTTGAAATAGTAACTGGTTATTGAGGTTTAGAATTGAATGAAACATCAAGAAAGATTAAAAAAATAGAAGCAATAAAATCTTTTAAAAACTTCAGTAGGAATAAATAAATCGTTTGTACAACTTTTGCAGTACATAATAACCCAGTAAACTCTTGTCAGTAGTAATTATAGTGTATTATTGCTTTCCAAGAAGTCGTATACCAGTAACGAAATTCTGGGTGGTTATAAAATTATTTACTTTTTTACTTTATTTTGGATTTTCACAGTGAAGACACCGCTTACTAGTATTTGATAAATCTCAGTCCATTTTAATGGTCTAAATACTTTTTTTTAGTATTAGTTTTTTTTTCCGCGCCTACAATGTGTTAGTATTTCGATAAGATGAAGAATGAAAAATAAAATTTATACTCGACTGAGAGAATTCCAAGGGCAGATGCATAATTTAAAATAAAGTATTGAAGTATTTTATCCAACATACATATCAAAATAAGACCACGAGTAGAACGAAACCTCCCCCGTACACTTTACTATCGATTGCTACCACTATCGATCTGGACATTATCAGTTAACCTTTTAACGACTCTGGGACGCTAGATCGTTGAAGGAAGGCACAGATAAATGTCGGACGTGGGTGCCTCTCAGGTGCATAAACAAAGAAGTTTTTTCTTTACTTCGTTACCAGAGCCTGACGCAAATAAAGGGGACCCTCCTTACAGTGGACACTCGGCTTATCTGTTCGGTCGCTGTGGGCTGGGAAGCAGCACATGAACACAAAGAGTCGCTTACACGGTTGATTAACCCGTGCTCTTAGGCTAACTCGACAACAGGTGCCGAATCGTGCAAAAACCGTAATAGCGAGATCACCTAAATCATTGCATTCGGAAGAGATTGAGAAGTGTATCATACAAGATGAACGACTGATACGGAAAAATAAAATCTTATGTGAGGGCAGTAAAGATTTGTTCAGTTCCCACATATAAACCTCAATTACTTACTAGTATTCCTCACGTTATGATTGTTACGAGTGAAGTCGAGTACTTGTTTTGCTCTACTAAACATAGAGATCGTAGAAGAGTTTCACACAGACACGCTGCACCCGACAAATCTCGTCTTACCACAGTCGCAGCTGGTGTCTCTCTGTGTGTGAAATACGCTCTGACGACTCACGGATCACATTTACTTTGAGTTGTAGATCTGTTTTTACCAGCAGCATTACCGCTTAAAGTTGTGCCTAGTGTTGCAAAAAAAATAACGGGTTTTTTTCTGGCTTGAAAAAAAAAACATGAAAAAAAACTCTAAAAAAACATGTTTTTTTTCTGGAACACGTTTTTTTTCATAACTACTAAATCTCACATTTGTAAGGCATTTATTGTTTAATATGACTGTTTTAGAGTTTATTCTAAGTACTTTTCTTAATTTTTAAATCTAATATATTTTTTCTGGTTCAGTAAAAAAAAAAAAAGAAAATGTTGGCAACATTAACTGAAATTTTCTTTTATGAACGGGGACTTCCCGAAGAGGCTAGGTTGCGCGAGAAGGAATCCCCGTTCCCCATTGTTTGGATTGATACTCGTTATTTGAACTAGTGCTGCTATCCCTACGAATTTATCTGTAGAACTATGGATCTTTTTTAAAAAAATTAGGAATTTAAAATTTATCTACGTGTTTTTTGCCTCTTTTATTACTTATTGTGCTTTCCTTGTATTCGTATACGTGTTAAACTCTCAGCGTATAGTGATACTGAGTCATTAAATTGTCAGTAATTATGACTCTTTTTCTTGCAACTGTTGGCGTAAACCAACGATTGAAAAGAAATAAAGCTCCTATATTGTATGATAAAAGATTTAAATTCAAACTTAAAAGACCGTAATACAGAACTATCGGCGCAGTCTTTAAGCACAGTGAGTACTTTGCTCACAATTTAAAATTACAATCTCAAAATCTTTTGTGTACAATACAAGAACAACCAGTAAAAGAAAATGTAACTACACTCCTGGAAATTGAAATAAGAACACATTGACGCCGGTGTGTAAGACCCACCATACTTGCTCCGGACACTACGAGAGGGCTGTACAAGCAATGATCAAACGCACGGCACAGCGGACACACCAGGAACAGCAGTGTTGGCCGTCGAAGGGCGCTAGCTGCGCAGTGGTTGGGCACCGCCGCAGTCAGTGTCAGCCAGTTTGCCGTGGCATACGGAGCTCCATCTCAGTCTTTAACACTGGTAACATGCCGCGACAGCGTGTACGTGAACCGTATGTGCAGTTGACGGACTTTGGGCGAGGGCGTATAGTGGGCATGCGGGAAGCCGGGTGGACCTACCGCCGAATTGCTCAACATGTGGGGCGCGAGGTCTCCACAGTACATCGATGTTGTCGCCAGTGGTCGGCGGAAGGTGCACGTGCCCGTCGACCTGGGTCCGGACAGCAGCGACGCACGGACGCACGCCAAGACCGTCGCATCCTACGCAGTGCCGTAGGGGACCGCACCGCCACTTCCCGGCAAATTAGGGACACTGTTGCTCCTGGGATATCAGAGAGGACCATTTGCAACCGTCTCCATGAAGCTGGGCTACGGTCCCGCGCACCGTTAGGTCGTCTTCCGCTCATGCCCCAACATCGTGCAGCCCGCCTCCAGTGGTGTCGCTACAGGCGTGTATGGAGGGACGAATGGAGACATGTCGTCTTCAGTGATGAGAGTCGCTTCTGCCTTGGTGCCAATGATGGTCGTATGCGTGTTTGGCGCCGTGCAGGTGAGCGCCACAATCAGGACTGCATACGACCGAGACACACAGGGCCAACACCCGGCATCATGGTGTGGGGAGCGATCTCCTACACTGGCCGTACACCTCTGGTGATCGTCGAGGGGACACTGAACAGTGCACGGTACATTCAAACCGTCATCGAACCCATCGTTCTACCATTCCTAGACCGGCAAGGGAACATGCTGTTCCAACAGGACAATGCACGTCCACATGTATCCCGTGGCCACCCAACGTGCTCTAGAAGGTGTAAGTCAACTACCCTGGCCAGCGAGATCTCCGGATCTGTCCCCCATTGAGCATGTTTGGGACTGGATGAAACGTCGTCTCACCCGGTCTGCACGTCCAGCACGAACGCTGGTCCAGCTGAGGCGCCAGGTGGAAATGGCTTGGCTTGCCGTTCCACAGGACTACATCCAGCACCTCTACGATCGTCTCCATGGGAGAATTGCAGCTTGCATTGCTGCGAAAGGAGGATATACACGGTACTAGTGCCGACATTGTGCATGCTCTGTTGCCTGTGTCTATGCGCCTATGGTTCTGTCTGTGTGATCATGTGTTGTAACTGACCCCAAGAATGTGTATATAAAGTTTCCCATTCCTGGGACAATGAATTCACGGTGTTCTTATTTCAATTTCCAGGAGTGTACTTCTGAAGTTATGGATATAGAGGAGACAGAAGAAGAAACAGAATTGTAAATTGTAAGTTCAGTAAATGAAACTATAAGTTATTAAATATATTGTTTTCTGAAGAAAAAAAAACAAATTTAGAAACAAAACAAGGGTGTTAAGTTTTTTTTCACAAAGCTGATTTTTTTTTTTTTTTCAATTTGCAACACTAGTTGTGCCAGTTCAAAAGTTTAATGCGTGAATAAATTCAGTCATTTGGTGGTTAAGGACTCCAGGAATTATTTTTATTATTAAACTCTGCACTTCGATTCTTAATATTTGCATAGTGTAAAGCGAAAACTACTATTGAGTCGCAAATGTTGGACAGGTCATTCACAGTTCTCGTCTTGTGAATTACGTTAAAGAAGTAAATGACTTTGACTGGATTAAGAATGAAGGTGGCCGATATTCAGAAACTATCCGGTACTAGCCTGGAGTGATTTCGGAAAACCTTATGAAACCAAAATCTGTATGGCCGGCCTGAAACCCATGTTCTCCCGAACGCAGGCCAAGCCAAATTAAAACACAGTTTCATAAAAATGAAATAAATCTAAACCAAATTAAAACATCAGAACTAACTAACTGAGTCCACAGCCCCGAGGTTGGTTGGATCTCCCCGAAGGAGGCGTCTAAGCCGTTGTGTCAGAGGTAGGTCGGCCAGTTCCTTACTTCTGAGACCATCAGTTTTACGTGGAATTCAAACCAGGAACGTCCTAGCGTGGCTCATATTATCGAATCCAACCCTTCATACGACTCCTAGTTGATGAGTGACACCAGAATATATTTGCGGGACGATCACACGATCAGGTAATAAAGATCATTCCGAAGAACAGGTGCATCTTGTTATAGCACGTACAGTGCGCCAAATCGCAACAATCAGACTATTTAGACAAAGTAAGCAAAACATCTGTCAGAAACCTATTAGAGAGACCGATAACTTTTATATGATGTTCATGCATTATTAAAATCCTCCATGGAAAATAGCTGCCCCCCGGAGACAATGAGGGAAAAAGAGCCATTAAGAAAGTTAATGTCCAGCACCCAAATGTCCCTTAACTGCATGCATGTTTCTAGAGCTGATAATTTGATTACGCAAAAATGACACTTTTGCAATAAATCTAATCAGCTTACTGTACGACTAATCAGTTCTTATAACTAACGAACGATTTGAAATGGGTACCACAATGATAAACAAGGGATTCTTTAATGAACGCTAGAATTAATTGTTCACCTAAATGACGATGTTAAAGTAGCTCTACGGTACATGATGCGGTATGTATATATATTTAAACTGGAACTACCAGAATAATATAGTATACAGATAGTGACAACTATAACGTGCGGTAAATATTGCTTCTTAAAAGTCATTTAGAGATTTAAATAAATAATACTTCAGTAGTTACCAGAGATAAACAATATTTCCTCGGTAAGATGAAGTAAATCTGGAATCTGTAACATTAACCTTTAGGAAATGTTTTAGATTTTTGGGACTTTTTCTTTACTCATTTGACTTGCGATGAATAATTATGTCAGACAATAGTAAACGCAACATGGTTCGTGCACGATGGGACTTTCACAAAGATTCTTACTATGCAATCAGTATCCTGTTCCGTCCTAAAAAAAATGTTTTTATCTTCTCATAGCCGTTACATTCCATGTCCCCATATTTATTTTTAATACTTCGTTGATGTTCCTATTTTTATTCATTGAGCTCCACTACACCAAATAAACCTTGCGACACAAATCCAGTTTCTTTGCTAACATTGTAGTTCAAACCAAATTCCCTTTAATAATAAATGCTTTTAATTCTCCTCTTCCTGACTCCCCATAATCTTAAATAAAAGATAAAATAACGCAGCGGCTATGCCAATGCATTATTTTAGAATAATTTTCAAACTTTTTTTTTTTAATTGTTATGATATCTTCTTCAGATTGTATTCGTATATAAAATTGCTACTGTATCTTTTACAATTTTTATGTTTAATTTACTGTTATTTTTTTCATTTGTGACCTGTTGTCGCTTACGATTATGTTGAGTCCAAATACACCTCCAGATATTTCATTCAAACCATGTGGAAATTTCTCAATGTCTTCACATGTCTCAGTTAAAAGGGCAAAACCTTCCAGAAAATGTAGCATACTCACTTATTCTTTCCTTATTTTTACGGCATTTCCAGATTTTTCTTTTAGTGCCTTTTTCGCTTATGTTAAATTTAGGAGGTGAAAAACCTTTGCTTCCTTGTACCCATATTTTGTACTAATGTTTTGTCTTTGGTGATTTTATACTTTCATTGTAGCCAGTTGATCCCTGTATATACATTTATATCAGTGTTTAACGCAAGATTCCTTTCATATTCAAAGATGTTTCCATATTCAACATTATCATAACTTTCCAAATGCTGCAGAGTAAATATAATTTTTCTTGACTACTCCTAATACATATAAATAAATATATATATTGCTTTTGACTTTACGCCTCGTTGACGTCGAGATTATTGGAGGCGGGATGGGACTGGGGACAAGGAATTCGGTCTTGACCTTCTGAAGGAAGCATCCCGGCACTCGCCTGGAATGATTTGGGGAAACCATGGAAAACCCAAATTTGGCTTCCCGGACTGGGATTCGAACCGTCATCCTCCCGGATGTGAGGACACACGCTCAGTCCTAATAATATTAATCTTGAAGCGAGAATAGATTTCCTTGTAACACTTTAACTTCCTAAGCAAAAATGCATTTTCACTCAGTATTTCTGCTTCTTCTGTATATTATCATAGTTAACAGATTTGAAACCAATGGTAACATGTGTCGTGCGAATGTCGGCTTGTTTGTTATTCGATAGTGTGAACACAAAGGTTTTAGGAGTACCTGTGAGGATCTTTCATTTCTTTCCAGTTAATCAATTCCTATTCCACCTCGTAGTTTCAGCAGTGTTAAAGCACTATTGTTGACAGCTTGGCCTTAGCTGAAACCATATGCGTCAGTTGTTGAATCAAGTTTAAGTTTTCTCCCGAGCAAGTTTAACTCAAAGCCTACGGGCACCTTCAAGGCCGAGTTTTAATATTGGACACTACCTAACCGAGGCTCCGAATGATATGTCAGGACTAGAAAAATTGACGCAGCTCGTAACACTGTAATAGAGTCGAATTTTTGCCATTTAAATTTTATCTGATATTCTATCAGTTCGATCTAAGCTAATACATTTACTTTTGATTTGTCATTTTTTTTTCATCTTCCAGCAAACAAATAGTTGTTTACTATCTTTCTTAATCTGTTCCCACGTTTTTGTCTGAATCGCTCTGAGCGACACCATGTTTTTTCAGACGGACGCGACGCCTGTGTGTTCGTGAAAAGAAATACATTGGCAGTGATTTTATTTTGGCTTTGCTTTGGTCGAACGCAGCCAACTCCAAGGGGGCTTCCAGTGAACGTCCTCAAGAACAGATCTATAAAACTCGCAGCCTAGAGAAGCGAGCAGCTAGGAGATATATGATGCAACTGGTCCGCAGGCAGATTATTAAAAATTTAGATGCCGTATTCGTACTGTATTGGGCTATAAGCGATTAAGAGCCATATGCCCAGCGTTTTTAAAAGCCAACAATATTTCAGTAACCAGGCAAAAATCTGGTATCTCCAGAGTATGAGGATATGACAACATTGTTCCTACAATACTCTATTCATTTCCAGTTGTCTTTTTTAAAAAAAAAAAAAAAAAAAAAAAAAAAAAAAAGAGGTCCCTTTCGTTTAAGTATTAAGTTAATGGCTGTTTTATGAGGGTCTTTTAGTAGATGCTACGGACCGCGGTACATGGTAACGTGGGTAACATAAGAGTTGTGAAGTACACAAAATAAAAGGTGTCTTGTTTCTTTTATATTATTTTGGCGTATTATGTCAGTGGAAAGTGTAGCATCTAGCCTAATGAAACATTACTATGCAATTGCTTATTAAATATTAACAGTGTGGTCAATATGTAATTAACTTTTAATAGTTTATTTCCAGTTTCATATCTGTGTTTCAATACGAATTCAAACCATGCTATTATATTTATTATGTAACCGTACAATAAAATATATCCCAGATGTTACTAATATAAAACTAACGATCTTAGTCCACAACCAGAAGGTTGGCTTGATTCTCCTGTAGGAGGCATACTAAGTCATTGTGTCAGAGGTATGACGGCCAGTTCGTTTCCTCTGGGACCTACAGCTTAACGTGGAATCCGAACCACGGAACATCCTTGCGTAGCTCATTTGGTCAAACACAACTATCCTGCGCCCACCGGGATTTATACCCGGAACCGGCGCAAATAACTTTTCAAAGCAAGCGCCTTAACCTTTGAGCTACCAGACCGCCGTTACTAATATAGGCCTACACTGGGCTGGCGTTAGGATTCTCGGGCCCCGGGTAAGCGATCTTAGGCCCCCTACTCCCCCCCCCCCGAAGATATTTTTACATTATACTTTGTTTATTTGTTGTTGTTGTTTTTTTTATAAATTCAGAACATTTTCATACAAAAATTTTCAACATTATTGGTGCAGATTTTAAAATTTGTGTTTGATTTCTATTTATTTAGGCATCCAGGTCGGCGGACCCCCCTTTGGTAGCCCGGGCCCCGGGTACTTTTGCCCCGCTTAACCCCCCCTAACGCCGGCCCTGGGCCTACATATAGATTAAAAAATAGATCTATATAAGTTAGTGGTTCGTAGCATTTTTTTTATTTTTTTTGACTATTTGCTGGTCCTCGGGCTAAAGAAGGTTGAGAAACGATGTTTTATAATACAATAGAAAATTAAGGTAATGTATTTATCCTGATAGCAAGGGTCCGCTTTGAACATGACGCTAAAAATGACATTAACGTTAGTTAAACCAAAATTTGACATTCGTTTACTAACTTGGAATGCCGTAACGATATTGCCCTGCTAGGTAGTAAGGCTAACGAAACTCATATCAAAATTCAATCCAAAACTTTACATAAAAGGAGAAAAAAAGCACCGACGATCTGTTGGGGAAGCGTTGTCTTTGTTATTTTTACTCGGTTTGTTTATCGACTGCGCGGTACCAGTTGTAAACCGGCTTTATATAAGATGTCATCCCGCGTGGCAGTAATTATGTGGACATTACGGCCAAGGCTGGCCGGCAGCCTCAGGTTTCTCCAATTCCCAGCCTTCGGGCTGGCGCCGCGACGTGGCTTAATGAGCTTCCGCCATGCGACCCAGCCCGACTGGAGAAACTCAGCCTCCCTACCATTTACACAATTAATTTCTCACCTGCCACACTTGATAACAAGATCTTTCGGAGCTACATAGAAAAAGTGTAATCAACATGTTCTCCGGAAGCTTATGTAGATTAAATTATGTGCCTGACAAGATGCCCTTCAGTTTGTAATGGAGAGTAAAACTTCTGTTTTAAATGCACCATCTGATAGGAGTTTAGTATGTTAAAAATAAGTCTTTATATTCTTCATCGTATTGACACGTAATGCTTCCAGCTTCGATCAGAACTTATTTCACGAAAATGGTTAGTCCTTAGGTTTCTTTAAAGCAATATTCCCACATCTACCATCAAGAGTCTAAGTACATGGCTTTCAACAAATATGCTTGTTTCTTTTAAACTATTTTCCTTTGGTGAAACGTTTTGCAATTACTATATCCTTAAAAGACAATCGACACTAATTATTGGCTAGTAAAAAATGTAGTACAGCTTGTTTTGAATGATTGTGTCTTATGCCTGCTGGAATAGAGGGCACAGGAAGAAACAATCGAAAATACGCTGGAGTGCCTATAATCATGGGGTAGGAAGATTCATATGTCCAGATGGCTATAGCACAGAGGAAGAAACGAATTAACGTGCTGCTCAGTGCCCCGAAGCTTTTGTCTATACTCTCGTCAGTCGTGTGAAAGGTTTATTATGGCCGCAAGGAGCATTCCATTATAAATTGTCCGTGAATTCAACATTCCTCGGTCCACAGTGTTAAAAGTGTATCGTCAATATGTAATCCCAATATCACCTCCAGCCATGAACAGCGTAATGGACGACCGCGTGTACTTAAATGATCGAGACCAGCGACGTCTGCGTCGAGGTGTTAGTGTTGACAGACAAAGAACAGCAACACTCAATGCGGGCCGTATGACAGACGTGCAACGAAAATTGTCGATGGTGGGATATGGCAGCAGAAGACCAATGATAGTATCTCTGCTAAGAAAACGCCATCTGCTGCAGCTCCTCTCCTGGGTCCGTGAACATATCGTTGGGACCTAAAGCCTTGTAAAAAGGTTGCATTGTTGGATGAGTCACGATTCCATTTGGTAAGAGGTGATGTTAGGGTTCAAGTATGGCACAGACCCCCGAAGCTATAGCCCCAGGTTTGCAGAAAGGTGTGTGCGATCTGGTGATGGCTCCATACTCGTATGAGTTGTGTTTACATGGCATGTACTGAGACGTAACCGACCATTTACTGGAAACGATTATGTTGAGCTACTTGGAGACCATTAGCCGCCATACTTGACCTACATGTTCCTAAACAACGATGGATTTTTCAGGGACAGCAAAGCATCTTTTCACCGGGCGAAAATCATTCACGATTGATTTGAAGGAGATTCTGGTCAATTCCAGCAAATTATTTATTTGTCCAACTAGATCGCAAGACATTAATCCAATCTAACATATCCAGAACATGATCAAAAGGTCAGTTCATGCGCAACGTCCTGTACCAGCAACTATTTCTCAGTTAGGGACGGCTGTAAAAGAAACATGGCTGAACATTTTTTTCAGGGGACTTCCAATGATTTGTAGAGTCAATACCACAACGTGCTGCTGCACTTCAGTAGACCGACAGGGGGTTCGACATATTAGGATGCATCCCATGTCTTCGGTGTAGTATATTACGAAACAGTAATTCAAGTACTGTAGGAATATGTGCAGAGAGGCGAATGGGATTGTATGTGATTAGGAAAAGTATACTTCCATGAATTACGCATATTAGAAGGATACTAGTAAATAATAAGCCATTTTCTTGGCGGAAGCACTGAAATTAAAAGAAGTCAGTTCAACTAATAACGTAAGTATTAAACAGAGTATTGTTTGCTATTAAAGCAAATTTAATTTTCAATTAACTCAGATTTGGATATTTATTTCTCCTCTATCCTTTTTCAAGTATTAATAGTTGTCTAGCACCTAATAATCTTTTTATAGTGCTGAGATATCGTGGTAATAATAATCTATTGGTAAATTACATAGTAATATATATATATCTTTTTTAATTATAGGGATAGTAATTACTTAGAATTGTAGAAGCAGAACATTTAGGGGTATGTTACTTGGCTGTATTGAAAAACTACTAGCTAGGTATAAAAAAACGGTTCTCTCACATACTCGCGAAAGCACAAAGAGTAAATAGCCTTTAAAATATTGTTGTCCGCTTCAGGAGGCAGCATAAGGATATTCGGATGATGCAGATATTTGGGAGAGATGGTAAAACTGCGCGTCTGACACAGTACCATTGACAAGTCTATGTGCATGACAGCACTAGTCCGTGGGTTCAAATGGTACATAATCTTTATAGAGGATGGTTACTTGCGTCTGATGCTTTTATTACATGAGCATATTTGTAAATTATCCTAAACGAACGGAAATGCTTGCGAGTTGGAACTTTCCTTGTATCAATAAAGTAAGGTACTATACGAATGGACTCATGGTAGAGGACTAGCTATCTCAGTCGTGATTTTCTCACGGAAATAGAATGTTTATCGAGGGACGCAGATACATCGGGGCCTTTACATCTTTCCTATTAGAAGAGAGATCAGACACCTAGGACTCCGGATGGACAGTAAACGGACATGGAGGGGGCATATTGATCACATAACATCTAAAATATAACGCTGCTTAAACACGATACGATCTGTATGGTGGGGAGCTGACCCCGCTACCTTGCTTACCTTGTACAGAACTCTAATCCGCCCCATCCTGGATTACGGTAGCTCATACTATGTGAATGAATGTTCCAAGGTATATCCTCCGTAAATTGGCAATAGTGCATTACCGCGCCATCAGATTGTGCGTCGGTGCTATGAAATCCACACCAACAAACACCTTTTTAGTCGAGGCGAAAGAAATGCCACTGGAAATACGTCAACGGCTACTGTCTAGCGTATTTTTAATGAGGTATGCTGCCATTACTAATCACCCTGTGATCCAGAAGGCTTGCGATTACACAGCAACGAAGAACAGGACAGGCATCACTCTCGGACCCAGAACAACTTTGCCGGCCCTCAGTTACATCCAAATAAAACACATGACTCCGTTATTAATTCATGATATGAAGCTACCTCTATTCTCATCCCAGTATGATATCTTGAGATACTAGCCAAATATATATTATCTATCGAAAAAATTGTATAATAAGAAATGACAAGGCAAACAGCAAGTTAGAGAAATTTTTGGCCTTAATTTGGCCGGAACACGTATAAATCTATACTTACAGCTCAAAAACAACGAATAGTATTGGCTACGCCTTCTTCTGCTCCTAACTCAAGAGACCACAGTATATACCGTAGAAGCCATGGCAATCAGAGAGGCCATGAAATACGGCTACGATGGCTTCAATAAAATCTTGGTATTATCAGACTCGAAAAGCTTGAAAACATGAAAAGACTCAATGGAATGAACAAGATTTTATTCAACATACTAAACTTGATGTACTCAGTTACCGCTGAGGGAAAAAAATGTACACTTATTATGGATCAAAGGTCATGCATCCATACAGCATAACGGAAAGGTAGACCATCAAGCCAAGGATAGTAAAATGGACGGAGAGCAACATTATACGATGCCTCACGCCAACTTTATAACAATCATTAGGAAAGAGTATTTTCACAACTGGTCAGAATTATGGACTTCATCACAAGCTGTCAAAGGAAAGTCAGTCCAACGTCATATACCTCCTAAAGTCTGGTTTGAATACTCAAAACTGGGCAAAAGATTCGAAAATCCATAATACGCATGCGACTTGGACACGGTTGCTACCCAGAACATCTTCACAAAATCGGCGTAGCACACTCGCCGGTTAGCCCGGCAGATCAAGAAGAAACAGCAGATATCAATCATATCATACTAGCATGCTCCCTTTATCGGATTCCACAGAACAAATTATACAGTAGCATGGTAAAGTTCAAAATCTCACTTCCAACATCGATAGATATCCTGTTGAGAGGGGGAAGACACGATGTGTATAGGGCGATAGCCCGTTAATTAAGAGAGGCACATATCACTCATTAAGGAAATCACCTTCAAAAACAAAGGCTGTATAAATCCTGTAATTTACTTATAACTGTACCAAATGTAATGCTCGATACTGTACTTTAGCTTGTAAGAAATTATCATAAAATCTCCAGTGTCATTATGTTAAGTAACTTCAGCGCTACCATGTCATAAAAGTTAAATCATATATCAGTCTCTACGAAGTCGAAAAAAAACTGTGCATACCACGTATTCAGTACAATACTTCAATCAGAAGTAACATTTTATTCTATAGGCTATACAAATTTTATGTGGTAAGAAATGTAAAGAAATTTTAACTGTCATTTTATTATGCCATCATTCTTATCACTGTTTTATTTATGATCAAATTGTGAAAAAAGGCTTGATTATATTACTCTGAAAGGTAAAACAGCACATGTAAAATCTTAGGCCATCATAAAATAATACACATAAAAAAAAGGAAAATAAGGTCTTCAGAGGCATTTAATTCGGAACAGTTTCTGGATCAAAATATTTGTTAAAATTATTCTTTACATGCAGTCAAAGTTCTATAGAGGGAACAAATGAAGTGACGAAACAGTTTATTCCTGCAATTTGCCAGTATGTATTAATGGTATGGAAAAGTTGATTTTTAAGGACCAGAGCAAAGTAAACAGACATTATCAAGTATCATCTTGTTTTGTAAGAATTATTTTACTCTAATGGTATTTCTTTTACTTATTATGATAAAGTGAATAACAAATTCGCTTTCATGATTACTTCCACATGAAAATAGACGAAAAACCATCAATCAATATCGTGGCTTTTAATTTTCTCTATAAGGCTGGTAGATACTGATCATATAATTACTAACAAAAATAATTGGTGTAATTGTTCAAACTGTTTAAATTGGTTGATATGTTTCTGAAAGTTCCTCAATTTACGATCGCCAATAATTTGTATCATTAAAAAGAATATTCACCTAGCAAATGAAAAAATTCTTTGCTGTAAATGAAACTTGCAGAAGATAATTGCTTATTGATGGTTTAATAAAACTTCATTAATACCCAAAAAAAACAAGAAAAATCTGACTTCAAACTTTACAAAAACTCAAATTAGGAAACGGTATTTTTAAAATCGTGAATTATGACAGCGCCTCGTATTACTTGTAGCTCCACTCTCATTCATTGTCGAATTCACAGAATGCTACGAAGGCGGAATCTGTATAGCGCGGGCGAGAAGTAGCTATCTTCTTGAACACGAATGTCTCTTAGTTACCTAAAACACTAATTCGTGAATATTAGTGATCGGCTCTCAGTGTTTGGTCGCATTACTGTTAATTTAGCCCACCTAGGCCAGAACTTGACTCTACTACAAACAAAATGTTGAATGAATACAAATCAATTATATAAAATGTTTTCGGGCATCCCATCAATTTGATGCGACGTTTCATCTCCTGGCGATCATAAAGTAACTAATGCAATGTTGTTGTAAGCCATTTTTTCGCAGTAAATGTTAAAAATAGTGTCAATGCAACAGTTTTTGTATAATTTAATGCCGTAAGCATGAAAACACCAATGTAAACTGTAAGTTGTAAAGAATCAGAAAATGTTTCTATTTAGAATTGTGTAAACATCTATACTATTATATATCTGTAAGCAAGCTGCGTTTGTCTCTTTACTGTAACGGGTATCGCGCAATAAGTACCGCAGCAATTTGGATGTGTTTTTCACGTTTTTTGAACTAATGGTGCCAGTCAAAATCTGGGAAAATAGCTAATGACTTTTATGTACCATGGAAAGGAGCTAACAATAAAAAAAAAAAAAATCTTTCTATATGGAAAATTGTGAGCTACAGATCATTATACACTTTCAGACACGCACTACTTTCACATAAATCTAACGAAAATTCACATAGCTTAACTAATGTTTGTGTTTAATTTTTTTACTTCGAATATTTAGTTCTTCAGTTTTCTGGGCTACAGTAAATCAACGGAACGCTTGAATCAAACATAATGATCATTATTAATATTTAATTTACTGTAGAAATGATGCGTTTCTGAGTTTGACCAAAGATGAATATACTAATCTTTGAATGGTTTATACAGTATTCATTTGTCTTTGGCGGTAATTATTCGATTTTTGGAATTAGTTATTCAAACTGCTACATAATATGTTAAATCTTCAATAAGAATAATAGAATTTTGATATTTACGGTAAGTAACTTATTGCTTAATATGTGTATTAAAGGGTTTTATTGCCGCTGCAATTTGATTGTGAAATCCAGGCCGCATTTCAGCCTAACCACAACCGCTAACTTTATATTGCAATACAGTGGATTTATTATTGCGAGTGTTTTAGCCCTGTTGCAGTTCAAAGTGGTGTATTAAGAAATTGATTGATATAATTTATGCTCCTAAAATAGACAATGTTATCATTACCCAAACTGGGTGATCCTACGATATCCGAGCTACTGAAATTTGATAAATTTTATGATCGATTCGTATACGTATATCTCGACGAGACAAATCGAAAGAATATTTTTTTTTAATATCTCACTCAGTTCTCGAGATATCATGTGCCACACTTGAGGTGGTTAGGTTGAAAAGTGGCCTGGAACTCGACGAGACAATTCGAAAGTAAAGAATACCATTTTTTGATACTTCTCTTAGTTCTCAAAATTAAGGTGATTAGGTTGACATGCTGCTTGGACCAGAAAACAAATTCGCACTAGGAACTACACGGTGAACATGCACAATAGGTGTTTTGTAATCTTACGAGCTGTGGCCGTAGGGTTGAAATACTGCCTCCGGACCAGAAGAAAAACGTCACTAAAAGAACAAGGAATTGTAACTATAAATGATTTTTAATATTCGATATCTCGATAATTAAGCGAGATATCAGAAAAGTTTATGCTTTGCTTTCGATATTTAGGAATCAACCATTACATTTATAAAATTTCGGTGGCTCGGATAACGTAGTATTGTCCAAAAATGTAGTTAGTGAAACATTTAATGTTTTTAGGTGTATCTGAAATGTTTTATTTTGTAAGGGTCATAGGTTGAAATATAGCCTGACCAAGAATGTTCTTGCAAAAACATATGGCATGAGAAATTCAATTATTGTTAATTAATAAGCTGTTTTAATGAATGCCATGTTAATGATGACGTGTATCATGAAGTAAACTACTCCCGAAAACAAAACAGCTATGTGCTTGTCCAGAGTGTATTTCCAGATGGCTTTGGCGAAATTTGTTTATGGTCCAGGCTACATTTCAATCTAACTACTTCAGTTTTTAGATACGAAGAAGGAAAAAGGCTCGAAATGTGGGTTGTTGTATAGACGTTATTAAGAAAAAAATACATGTTATTAATCACGGCATATGATTGTATTCATATGGAAGTACAAAATCTCATACAACCTAAATTCTGGTTGAAAATAATGGTCCAGGCTGTATTACAATGGAATTACTGCTTGCAAATAATATGACTTCCAACTAACTACAGCAGAATTACAACGATATTATTTAATGTTGTAGCGGAATCGCGACCTCCAATAGACCCGGCATTTCTGAGGGGAGGGGGTGGGGGGGCTACCTACTACTGGTACTAACCATTTGGATTAACTGATTCGTTATAATGTTCTATTCACGTTTTGTACTCTCCTTTTTCGGGAAAGTTACCACAATTTAAATTAAAAACGCCAAAATATGAGAGCGACGAATAGAAGGAATTTCCCGTAAACTTTTTCCTCGTGGTCCAGGCCGAATTTTAACCTATACAAGACCTCTATAACAAAATGAGACTGTTTGGGTACCGATAATTTGTGTCAATTTTATAGTGCTGGCATATTTCGCGGTTGCGCACTCATATTTCGGCATTTTTAATTTAATATGCGTCAATTTTTCCGAAAAAGGAGAGTGCAAAACGTGAAGAGGACATTTTGTGGAAGAAGTTGTTCCGGATTTCAAAAGGTTAGTACCAGTTTCGGAAAGAGGCAGAGAACACGAATTTCTACACACGTTAAGTTCCGCACCTGCGAAGCAGCGGGTAAATGCTAGTTATATAATAAGTTTGAAAACTCACTGTAAAATTTCAACACAGATTAGTCGTTGATGATGCCTCGAAGAGAGGCGAAACCCGTACGTCATTAAATCATACAAAAACAGTTGCATTTGCGTTATTTTAAACATTTAATTAGCAAAATAATTATTTCACTACTCTTAAAGTGGGTCAGCTAGATAGCTGGGAATAAGTAATAGCACATGTAATGACAGAAATACCTAGCAAGTAGATTTTAATTAAATGGCTAGTGAAGATGCAGTATTCAGTCAACTAGCCACCAGTTTAATTTCGAAATAATGCGTATCTACATCTACATATATACTCTGCAATTCACAAAACTGTGGGTGGCAGAGGGTGCTCAGCACCAAAGCTAATATCTTTGTTGTGCATTCCAATCCCTAATAGTACGAGGGAAAAAAGAATTCATATAAGAATCATTGCGGCACCTTATTTCTCTAATCTTATCTATCCTGTCATTCCGGTTAAAATAGGTTGGTGGACGAAGTATTTCACTACACTCGTGAGTGAAAGTGGGAGTACGCATGTTTACCAATAAGTTTAAACGAAACGTGCGTCGTCTATCTACCAGAGACTCCCAGCCTAGTCTACTAATCAGTTCTGTGACGCTTTCATAAGGACTGTAGCAAGCGGTCACGAATCGAACGGCTCTTCTCTGTACTTTCTCTATACTTTCGATCAACCCCTTACGAAACGGATCCCAAATGGCACAACAATAGTCCAAATGTGGACACTATCTCCTTTGTTTGTTCATTACAATTTTTCAATATGCGACCTATGAATCGCAGCCTAGAATTAGCTCTACCTACCAACGAATTAATGTGAGTCCCATTTCATGTTCCTTTGTACTGTTACTCCCAAATATTTCATAGAATCGACCATATCAATAACTGAATTGTTTAACTCGTATTTCTGAACAATTGGATTCTTTTTGTTAGTTATGCTCATTGTCTTGCACTTTTTACAATTTAGCGTAAGTTGCCACTCAGCGCACCATGCCAAAATAATATCCAGATCACGCTGAATTTCTAAGCAATCGGCCAAATTCCTTACTTCCCTATAAATAACCGCATCATCAGCAAACAATCTAAAAAGGCTTTTCACTTTGTCTCCGAGATCGTTTATAAAAATTAAAAAAAGAAGTGGTCCTGTTACACTTCCTTGAGGAACCCTCGATGTAACATCTAGACTAGAAGTACTTTCTCCTTCAACGACGACATACTGCGACCGACCAGTTAGAAAATCCTTTATCCATTCACAAAGCTGATCCGATATACCGTACGCTCGTAGCTTCGCTAAAAGGCGGTTGTGTGGCACAGAGTCAAAGGCTTTCTGGAAATCTAAAAAAATGGCATCTACTTGTGAACCTGCATCAATAACTTTCATTACGTCGTGTGTAAATAGGGCCAGCTGTGTTTCACATGATCTTTTCTTCCGAAATACGTGTTGATTTGTTGTAAGCAAATTATTATCGTCTAGAAATTTCATAATGTTCGAGCATCGTGCCACTTAGACCCACTAGGCTTCCTCTGGAGGGAATTATTGTAAAGTCAGTACTGAATACCAAATGGTTAAACTAGACAAAATAATTTGCTTGAAAATGAATATAAAATAAAGGAAAATATTAAAACTATTTCTAGCTCCACTTAAAGGAGAAATACTCTGAAATATGGATCGATATATAGTACTGTCACAGTATGAACTGACTTATACATCCAAATTTGTTGAAATTGGAGATATAATTACATCTTTGCGGAAACTGTGGCTGTTTATACATATAAAAAAACAACGAGAAGGTTAAAAGTTCTATCCACGAACTACCACTTTTCTAATAAGCTTGTCCCACTGACACCCTTTTATTTGACCTACAAAATATCTAAAAACATTATCTTAGACTTAGAAATATCAGTCTTATCTCATAAACGTAATCATCGATCGTGTTTCAGAAAAAAATAACCCTAGAAACTAGTCGGTATTATTTTAATTCCATATCATATAAAAACCTGAGATGTTTCAAACTTCCGTCCGAAAATAAAAGATACACACATACAGAATAACAAAAAATGCATTAATATAAAATTTACACAACTCGCCATCAGATGGTATCACTCACATGTCTCACTTAGATAAAATCATCCTCAACAATCGTCGGACTGTCGACACGACAAAAATCAACCGCATAAAAAGAAAAAAATGAGTACTGAGTCCAAAATACCTCATCACCTATAGCAGCTCCCATGCTTCAGTCTCTGCAACTGGTTTCCGTGATGCATTTCGATTTAATATTTATCTCAACACAAGATCACATTTTCTTGTGAAGTAAGTTAGATGGTAACGGCTTTCATCTCATTCGTTAGTAACAACGAAATAACCAACAGCATTCATCCACTATCACATAATACGGAAACATTTTATTTATTTTCAGTAGTTAGAGTGTTTATTCATATTAAGTTTTAGCTGTTACCCGTGACTTCGTACGCGTGAACATATAATTCTATTGCTGGAATTAGATATAGAAAGCTGTAAGTTGCGTAAGAGATGCCCCAAAATGCGGGGAGTCGGGAAAATATGACGGAAAGCCATCATTATTCCTTTGTCGTTTCACTGAACCTGTCTCATGAAGAGAACCAATTTGCAACATCTTTAAAAATAACAACAAACAAGGGGGGAGGGGGGGGGTGTTCGTGTGTAAGTTTCTCCAGCAGATTTTAAAGTAAAGTCTGTACATGAAATTTATAAACAGATCATACACAAAATGACGGCGAGAGAAAGAAAGCCTGAGTGACTGATATAATATTACATAGACTTGCACACGTTATCCATCTGTCTGTCACTGCTCGCATATTTTTCTAAATTTCATGACGAAGTATGTTATTTATCCAGAAATCCTCATGATTTCCTTGACAAAATTCATCAAGATTGGTTTAGCCGTTTAGTCATGAAAACGACAAAGAGAAAGAGTTACTTTTGCATTTATAATATTAAGTGTAGATTTGACGGCAAGTTTAATTATTATTAGTTTCAGTGTACAATATTTTGCTTCCTATGATAGATACTCACTCACCTGCGGAATGGCAATTCAGATGTGTGTGTGTAATAGCAAGACGGGAGGCTAGACATGACGAAAGACACGGATGTCGACGCTTTCTGGAAGGCAAAAGGGACCGCCAAAGTTTCGGCGAGACCACTAAGTGGCTATTTATTCAGCTATAGGAGCCTTTTTTGCGCTGAAGCCACTCATTTTAGATCACAATAACAATAATTTCCACCGGCATTCTACGGCCCTTATCCCGAGGAACGCAAAGTGATTTTAGGGTTGCGGTTGTCTGTGTGTGGCGGTGTGAGAACGAGGCGGATTTGTCAGGGAGCAGCGCCGCTGTGGTCTGATTGCAGTCATTTGCGCTACGGCACCTGCACGCCGAGGAGCCGTGCCATTCACTTCATTTAGTCACCTTTTGTTAAGGAGGATTTCTTCTCTACAAACCATATAGCCAATAGCAACTCTGTTTCCCTTTCTTCCTGCAAACGTACACTACTTCTTTCCGACGAGACCTGCTAGTACCACGAGCCAATTTCAATTCTTCATCCTTTGCTGTATTTTTTTTTTTCCCCCGTTCAGTCCAATATTCCTTCATCATTTCACTGTTCTATTCCCAGAACATTTCGAACCAGATCTCTTTCCTCTTCTGCCTTGGAATTCTTTCATACTTAATACGTTCATTGTTTCCTTTTTTCTTCTATTATTTCTTTCCTAATCTTTCTTGAGCTATTGAATCCAGCTTCTTGTTGACTTTTTCCCAAAGGTCTAAGTATAGATATGTCCAAAGAATATCCAATTTTTCTTATCGATTCTGTTATATTATCTATGTTCAGGAATAGTTCTTTATTAATTGATTTTAATTTCTATAGCTCTGTTGTTTTCATTGGATCCAAAATTTTTGTCATGATTCTTTTTTCTAGTAATTCCAATTTATGTAATCTAGAATTCAAGACTAGGCATTCACTCGCGTATAGACATTCTGGTTTCACGACTGAGCTGTAGTGCTTTATTTTAAGATTTCTGGATGAGGATATTTTGTTATAAAAATTCTTAATATTACTATATACTCTTTCCATCTTGTATATCCTTTATTCTATGGCAAAAGCTAAATCATTTTATTTTCCCCCGTATAGGCTATATGAATTTCTTTACTTTCTCTATTCGTCCAACATCTGTCACTAAAACTTTTGGAGCGTTTTTAATGTTTTTAATAAATTTGGATTTTTCTACAAAAATTCTGAAACCTGTTTGGTGATTGTCTTCGAAAGGATTGATTTGTGTTGTCGCATTTGTAATAGTCTCTGAAAGTATAGTGAAATCGTCCGGAAATGCCAAGCAAATTTCAACGTTGTTTTTTCTCCCCAAAGTTATTGGTGAAATATTGCGTTCTTTAAATTTTTTATTCCAAATTCTTACAGTTGTCTCTAAGACATAGTTGAACAAAATAAATGGTAAACCATCGCCTTGCCGTACGCCTGTATTCATCTGGATATGCTATTTATTGGATGTACACTTCATTTATACTGTAATCGTGTGCGTTGAAGCACCACTGCACTGGAGCGACGAGGTAACATGATAGACTCAAGTTCGAATCCCTTACCCCGCTGATCGCCGTCCTGATTGCCGTTTCCCACAATCCCCTAGGCCAGCATTTCTCGACCTTTTATCTACCCAGGACCACTGACTTACGTGAGACTAATATTTTACCTATATGTATATTACTAACCAAATGTTATCGGCTCGTAATGCGATCCCCTAAGACCTTCACTTGCAACAAGGCCCTCATAAAACGATCATTAAGTTAATTCTTGAAGGGACGCCGTTCTCCTTGATGCCAACTGAAAACGTATTTTTTAGTACTAAAAAATTTAATACCAGATTTTTGCCCGGTCGCTGAAATATTCATAGCTTTTAGAAAGTTTAGAGGTTATGGCTGATATTCTTTTATAGTACCTATATTCATTTTTTGTGAAAAAAATTCCAACTTATTTATTATTAATTAGAATTAAAATGTTTATATTCTGCCTGTGGACCACGTGTACCCATTCTCACTGACCGCAGGTTGACATTAACTGACCTAGGCGAACACTGGGATGGTTCCCAAACTGCGCCACAGAAACTACATATTTCAAAAACAAAAACTGCTTTACGCCACGTCGACTGCTAAGGTCATTAGAGGCGGGATGGGACTGGGGACAAGAAACAAGAAGGAATTCGGCCATGGCCTTTTTGAAGGAAGCATTCTAGAATTCGCCTGGATTGATTTGGGGAAACCATGGAAAACCCAAATCTGGATGCCCGGATGGGGTTTCGAACTCGCGTCCTCCCGAATGCGAGGCGAGAACGTTAACAGTTCACCCACCACGCTCGGTACGAACAAAAACAAACTTATTACATAGAAGAAATTACAGGTTTACAGAAAGATGGCAGCACATCTACTCTCCACCTCCAACTCCAATGACAGGCTTTCCATACAGGTATTAGATGGAACCTTAAAAATGATAATGAATAATGATGACTGTTCTACTCCACAGTATGTATGAGACTCTCTGTACGTAAAGTCCGCGAATCAGCCATTGCATTGCTAGATGCGACTATAGAATTCATTATAACATAGTCTGAAATGATTTATAGGTGTCACTTCCCTTGGTTATTTTGAACTGCGTCTATTGACAGAAGTCGCAAACTTTCCAATTACAACATTGCTATCGCCAATGACTGCGTGAGTATGGTGTTAGAAATTAAATGAATACTGGACATCGAATCAATGGTATCTTTGCTTGGAAAAAGAGAATCTCGCATTCACTTCCATTTAAACATTTCCCAAACTACATCATGTTTTGTTGTACTGTTTTTTGGTTGTTTCCTTAAATCCTTATGGCAGTTTTTCAATGAGTAAATTAACTAAACAACGTATCCGTCTTTCGACAATATGACGTACAAAAATGGCCAAGCGTGATTGCAATATGATGATATTCTGATATCATTACAAAACGCACTTTCTACGGAGAACTGTCAGAAAAAGGCCTGGTGCAAAATTAACAGGAAAGTTGGTCTCTTAAATCATTCCATCATCAGAATTTATGTTACAAAATTACCACTACACCAAGCTCGGGAAAAATTAATACAGTTGTTTATAATGTACAGAGCAATGATCCGAGACAGATTAAACAAAAGCACAAGGAACATAATTATCTTATATTTAATTGCTCCAAGTATATTACACTAATATTTGTAGCAAAGGATAAAAGGGATATAATTTTTCTGATGAAGGTAGCACGAAAGACGAATCTAGTTGTAATATGCCCATCGTAGCTCTCATCTCATGGTATTTCTTAACTATCTAAAGCACTTTTCTGAGCAGAATGAGCATACGTATGCAGCGGCGACGGACACATAGCGAACAAAATTGCTTTTTTTTCTATTATTTACTTATGGTTTTACTCTTCGTTGGCGTCGAGTTCGTTAGAGGCTTGATGAGAGTGAGAATAAGGAAAGGGAAGTAATTCGGCCATGAGCTTTTTTTAAAGGAAGTATTCCGGCATTCGACTGGAGTAATTTGGGAAAACCATGGAAAACCCAACCAAATTGCAGAATTAATGAGACGGGTAATGTCACTCAGCGAGTGAACTGTAGTTATGATCTGCATTTTACATGATTGGCTTTACACTGATGGATTCCGTTCCAGTGCGCTGTTTTGCGAAGTACAAGTTTGTTCGCTAGTTCTCTTTACGAACAGTTTACGCTGACGGAGCGTAATAGTTGAGCGATAAAACTCTGGCCTCGCCTTCGGCAGGACGCGGGTTCGAATCCACGTCAAGCCATCCAGATTTGAATTTCCATGGTTTTTCCAATTCACTCCAGGCAAATGCCGATATGTTTCCTTCAAACGGTCACGGCCGAATTCCTTCCTTTTTCTTGCCCACAGTCCTATCCCGATTCTAATAACCTCGACGTTAACGAAGCGTAAAGCATTAAGCAAAAAAAGTTTTCACTGTGTCTTGATAATCTTTTCTCGGAAATACTAAAGGCTGGTCTTTTTTTTATATGTATAAATAAATCCGCGTCCAGGTAGATAAGTCGAAACTTACTACTTACCTTACAAGAGATCGATGAACTGCTGGATACTCATGTTAAACGTTAGTAATACGACATACTTGTGACTTTTACCAAGAGTTTATACCGTAATGTGATATGTGATTGTTAACGCAAATAGCGGTGAAATAGTAGGCCTAGTTACGAGAAGTATTTTTAAGTTTTAATTGCATCATGAAGCTATTGACCTTTTCAGGTGTGATTTGGTCAAGTATATTATTGATCGTTTCTTTTTTGGCTCCATCTTTACCATCTTGTTTTATTTCTGGCGGAAATGCATTGGTGACAGATAATATAGCATTATTAATTTGGTTGTAGGCCATTTTTTCGTAGTTACAAAATTGATATAATAGCAGCCTGCAGGTTGCTAACAGCTACTCTCACAAGTATCAAAATTAAGCAACTGGCAGCAGAATAGCTCGGCTTACCTCACAGCGATAGCGAAGTCTCCATGATACAACTTCGTAGAGCTAAGGGCGGAAAATCAGGTGGTTAGCAGAGAATTTTATGCTGAAATCCCATCTAGATAAAAAGAAACCTGTTTCATTAATGTATAACATTCATTAGATAAAATTTTACATTTAGCTTTCCTTGGGGATGTATTATACGATATGTAATTTGTGAATTTCAGGATATTCCTTTAACAAAACATCTCTTGGCGTGCTTATACTTGTTCCAATCTGCAAGGCGCATTTTTGTAGAAATCGCAATATGCAATTTCCTTCTTTCTTTCTTTTTAAAGAAGACTGCCACTTACTGACTTCTGTGATAGAACTAATCGAAATTCAATTTGACTGAATTAAACGTTGCATTAACATTTATTCATCTAACGATACATTACCGTAAATGAGTTAATAACATCCTTAAACACAGAACCTAATACGTGAATGGTAACTTTCGGACCTGGTATTCGAATTCAATTCTCTGCCGGGTCATCGGTGTTTCATCGTTTCCCGAAATCAATCCAGGGGTCCCATTTAATTCCTGTTTCTTGGCATAGACCTGTCCCAACTCTAATCATCTAGTCCAGCGTTTATCAACCTTTGGTCCGCGAGCGGAATATGAAAAATTTAGTTCTATCTGAATTAAAGATATCGGAACAAAAATAGGTTAGTAAAATTTGTTCACATAAAATGGCACTCTGTAACGATATAAGAAAGTATAAGCCATGAACCTATAAATAAAACTTGTAAAAGCTATGAATATTTAAACGACGAGGCAAAAATCTGGTTTACCCATGATATGAGATGCGGCGTTCCTTTAAGTGTAAGTTAATCACTGTTTTGTGAAAGCTACTGGTCCTTAGAATTATTTTTGACAGTTTAGTGAACCTGAGGTTGAAAAAGGTTGAGGTACGTTGAAGTAGTCGTCGACATGCCATTAAGACCCCCTACTACACCAATCCCTACAAATTAAAATAAATAAATGTTGCTAGGTAGACATTGAAGTTCTACGCATCTCATTAGACTGTACCACTGCAATGGATAACACAACTTTTATTGCAGGGCTACTTCCTCCAAAGATGTCTTCAGTTCGGTCGCGATAGAGTATTCATTACACGCAGGAACTGTACCTCACGCAGCTGTCGGATAGAGGGTTTAACAGATTGTGCTTCCCTCTCGGGTATGTCGCAGTGCTGATGTACGGCTGAGCGCTTGCAGGCGGACAGCAGAATGTAATCTCCGCCAGTCTGTATTAACCTGTTGGGACGGTGGCGCCTCGAACAATGCGGCCGGCCGGGTACTTATTACAACACAAAAGCTGATACTCTTAGCACCTCTGTAGTGTCTGCTCAAAGCCGACGGGCCCACGCAGCCCTGCCACCGCCGTGTTGAAAGAAGCTTGATACAAATCTCTTATTTATGAGGCCGAGGTGCGTTTAGTTGTACAGTTTACTGCTAAACATTTCAACCGACGGTAACGGGGCCATTCATCGCCAGGGAGGCGTAGTGTTTGTAGGAGCGAGGATTTATATGGGCATACTTATCGGAATGGCGTGGCCAACAATTCATTACAGAACAAAGAGGTGATTTAGGACTGGTGATGGCCGGCAACAGCACAGATTATGATATGAAAGTGTAGTGTTGGTGTTTTATTTGTGGGCTGGGGTGACCCGAGCCGGCGACCTATAGGTGTGGCCGCAGAGGCATGGGGCGGCATGAATCACCGAGACGACCATCAAACTATAGATAGAGAAGGGTATCGCACCAATAGCATCGTGCCCAAAAAAGACATTTTATAATTAGTGTAAGTCCGTGGCCTTTTTTGAATATAGTCATGGATCTAGCATAGTTCCCAATTTTAGTGTCGATGGTTATGACTGGATGACCTGTTCTGGCCATTACGAACCTGATCTATGTTTTACACGGAGGGTTCACTCTGCAAAATTTGAATAAAATCTCTTGAGCTTGAAGAACTTAGAAGTATTAACAGACGTATTCAACACAGACGCAGACGATCGCGCTATTGTATAATTGTTCCAAAGATCCTAGTTGCTTGACTCTAACTGGCTTAAATATAAATCTGATTTTTATTTGACCCTAAAGGTTCACTTTCAAAATTTGAAGAACTTCTGTTTAGTTTAAAGGGAGCTAGACCATCCATCACAGTAAAAATTGTTTTGCAAGCATCTCGTTGCTCTTGATTGTTGCTGCCCAAACATTCATAATGTAATCTTTGGTTATTGTATCCGTAGCTGCCAGAGAACTTACTAAGATTCCAGATTATGAACGTTATTTAGAAGTTAAGCAACTCCGAAGAAATGAAATGCCATAATACTTGCTTAGGTAACATATCTGAAATGATGTGCACTTTAAATAACCTAGTAACGAACGTACAGTTAACACGAACGAAGACCGTTAAAGAAATTGGTTAGAAAAACACGTAAAAAGTAGACAAACGGTGACATTAGTCATAAAAATTTAGCGTAGGACGGAATGACAATTGGCATTCGTTGTTACAGCAAAGGCCATGAATAATTTAAATTTCTTAATTTTTTTTTTTTTTTTAAGTGCTTGCATTAGCGACATGTTATTGAAAAGTAATTCCATCTTTTTTTCAGCCATACATTTTTACCATATTTATTTAAGAATGAAAAACAAACATAATTAAGTTATTCTGGCAATTAATTTCATAGCAGTTGCTTAGCTATTAAATTGTGCACATAACCTCGAATTTCTAATAATATTTCTGGTCACTGTTAACTTGCGAACGGTGGTTGGCGCCTGAGGTCACCGTTCTTCAGACAATAGCTATCGAGATGAGTAAGTGAGTGAGGTTGAGAAATAATTCGGTAGTTGTGAATACTGAAACCCCAGTAACTGAATTCTAGAAAGGAGTGTACCAGTTAGTATGGTACTAGAATAAACTCTACTGTACGACAGGGAGAACATACAGACAGATAATAATTGAAGAGGACCAGACTGGTTTTACAGTAGGAAGATAATGTCTGTATTATATCTTCTTGTCACAGAAAAAGGGATAGATGGTGGGGATATTCACCTTACTGAAATGGAAGAGGATAATGATACTATGGCCAGTATGAAATTTTATCAGGTAGTTCAGAGGACTGAATTCCTAACAAAATTTTAGTTATATTAACTTTGGCGATCCAATATAACTCTTCGTTAACTAAAATAAAAATAAAACACCGAGTGTGGTGGTATAATGGTTAGCGTTCTGGCCTCGCATTCTGGAGGTAGCCGGTTCGAATCCCCGTCCGGGCATCCATATTTGGGTTTTCCATGGTTTCACAAATCACTCCAGGCAAATGCCGGGATGCTTCCTTAAAAAAGCCATGGCCGAATTCCTTCCCATTCCTTGCCCCCCCCCCCCCCCCCATCCTTTCCCGTCTCTAAAGACCTCGCTGTTAAGAGACATTAAGCAGTTAAAAAAAAAATCCTAAAAGTTTTATGAAAAGAACTTTAATCTTCTTGTGTAGTTGTATTCATTCTGATGGTCAGCATGAGATATTCGTTGAACGTGTTGTATTTGTTGTTAGAGAGCTGATACCTGTACTGCTGTGACCATTTAATTTTTATTATGTTCTAACTGAATCTAATAAACAGACGAGGTTTCATAGGCGCGGAAATTGTAAAATATTTTAATTTCAGATATGGAAAGAATTATGAAATCAATAATATTTTTTCCTGTCATTATGTCGACTTGTTTAATGGAATTTTCCATCTATTCATTTCTTAAGCTAACCTCTTCATCTCAACATTCCCTTTAGAGCCTACGTCCTTAATTCGATTAATCATTCATTCTAATTTTTGTCTTCCTCTGCACTTTCTTCCTTACGTTCCCGTCAATAAAAAATTAATGAATTCACATATCTTAATATGTAGCCCATTATACTGATTCTTCTTTCTGTGAGACTCTTCCACAAAACTTTTTTACTTGCACAGTAAAAGGAAAATGAATTATGCTTTAAAGGGTTACGCGACTTCTATCCGCAGAGGTGCAGCATACGGCAAGAGGAATACTACTAACTGGAAGAAAACCCCATAAACCTTATGTTATCTGAAAATAATTGGAGATTTTCTACGTGAAACAGTAACTCTGTATTGTGTTTATCACATTGTAATAATTGTAACTGTTGTAAAATGTAGTTAAAAAAGTGGCTTAAGCAGTTTCTATCAAGAATTCGGGGTCCAATCCTGGGTTCAAATCCCGGAGGGACCAGGTTTTTTTTTAAAAAAATTGTGTTCGATCATATGAGCTACGCCAGGATGTTACACGGTTCGGATTCCTCGCTAAGCTGTAGGTCCTAGAGCAAAGGAACTTGGCCGTCCTATCTCTGGCATAATGGCTTAACATGCTTCCTTCGGGTTGCGGATTGTTTTACCATGGTAGAGATTACGTTAGGCTTATATGCGAAACTCACTTCAATTTGTAATCAAGCGTATTGATTGAGCAGTGAAGGCTGTCACGACGTGACCTATTTTTGTGTTCAGCAGCACGTGTTTCCTGAAAACGGCCGGCACGGCAGTGAGTGTTTCGACAAACAGATAGCGACTGGCGCCGCGTCTGATCCAGATAGATAGCTCGCCGTACGCCTGCATCCTTCCACGGCTCCTGATACGACCTGCACCGGCCGATGACTCAACAGCCCGGCCAGGATGGCCACATTCATAAAATTCCCTAATGGCTCTGTCCACTGCCCTTATCAACCAAGATACCAGCTCACTAGGTGTTAAAGCGCAGCTTAAAAACAGTAGTTTTTCTCAATTCTCATAGCGCTTTTGTAAGAATGATTGCTAACAGTATGTATTACAGAAAATAATTTTGTTCAGTATTCTTGAATTACTTTATTACTATTATCTCTCAGTTGTTATAAAAATTTGAATCCAGAAGAAAAACCAATATTTTTAGTCACTGATTTCTCTTCCTTTCCTAGCGAGTGGTATGAAGTTTCAATTGATGCAACAATCGTTTGCTAGAGCCAGTTGCAAAATGTTGTTCCATACGGATTTGTTTGACGCAGTATCGCTTGTGAACCTGAACAATTGGAACTGAGGGTGAACCAAGTAAGCAATTTAATGTTTAGTTTTGTTAATGACAGAGCCGAACTACGAAAATAGTTTATTATTAGGATAAAATGGCTCTTAGTGCCACTGTATTAAGAAAATGATGGTATGCTTGCATTAGAGCACTCTCGTTTACTAGAGAATTAAAGGATGATGTCCCTAGTGGAGTGGGGAAATTAATATTCTCCATTTTTTCCTCGGTTTATTACTCAGGTGATTCGCTTTCCCGAATGCATTTCACTTCATTCTCTGAAGCATCTTCAGCGGTTCTATCGTTGAGTATGTATACACGTGATTAATTTGTTTTTTGCTACATTTCACACAACGTATCTATGGTATAAATATAAACTTGGTTTCATCTTTCTTTGTTTACATTTCGTTGTATTTATACACTATTTCCGGCGTCAGGTTTTTTCTCTAAACACAAATATAAGAGAAAATAAAAACACTATTACTCAGCGCTACACATTCTAGGGTTAAACAAATACCAGCTAATAGAAATCTGAACACTGTAGTACAGTTCAGTCAATGAAGTGAAGTGAACATAAAGATATCGAAAAAATTACCTAAAAAAAAAAAAAAAAAAAAAAAAAAAAAAAAAATGTTGAGGCCCGACATAAATTCAAACGATGATAAATGTAAGTAAATATGTAAGTTTATATTTATACCATAATTTCGTATTGTAAATTGTAGCATAAAGCAAATTAATTATGTGTATACAAATTCAGAAGTTACAACCGCCCCAGTGAAACGCTTTAGGGAAAAATAAATAATTGCATTGGTGTGATATTAATTATTCACACAAATAGAGAATTGAAAACTTACAGTGTAAATGACGAAATCGAGGAACATAGGAACAGGTAGAAATACCGTCTATACGGAATAAGTGATACACAATTCCCGTAACTGTGACCCAATTTAGACTGAAAAGTAGAAGATGCATAAGAAGATCACAGTGAAGTTATGAATAAACCCTGAAGCCGCTACCGGTGAACTGAGCTAATGTTTGAATGGTAAGACGAAGAAGATTGACAATTTTTGTTATTAATCTCAGGAGGTAAGAATGAGAAACCATGGGATTTAGATATTTTAGAACTTGACTCTTTTAGATTTTGATTAATTGATACATATGCCGACAATGTATTGAACATGGAAGTTTGGAGACATGCTGGTCTAAAATTACTTCAACATTAACGAAGCATGGCGCGCTGAGTAGAGCAAATCCAATCTGACTAAATTAGGACTAACCCAAAACCCTACAAGACAGCCTCCTGAACTCAATCTAGCAAGAAAAACCTGTACGACAATGAACCGTGTGAGAACAGGCCGCGGCAAATGCAACTACTGGATGCACAAGTGGGTAATAATAGCGAATCCTCCTTGTTCTGTGGTAACCACCAGTAAACAATGCACCGCATTGCCGTGAAATTCCGTCTGTGGTACGATCCAGCAGCTTCATGAAGCAACCACAGAGGCAATTGAATGACTGCAATCTCTCGATACCAATCTGTAGAAACAGCTATGTTTGATTCTATCTATTCTACTGTAACATAAAAATTCGTTACCTGTTCAAACTCTAATCATATCTTACTTTCAGACCATCAGACATTTTAAGAACGGATTGCGATCTCCTTCATATATGTTGAAGGGTACACAGCTTATTAATATGACAGGTATATAGTAAATTATTGCCCAACTTTATCAAATGACGGCCTGGTCTATGCGGTAGGGTGCTGACTTCATGATTTTGTGATCCGACTTCAAATCCCCGCAGAATCAAATATTTTTACTTATTTTTATCTTCAAAAATTGTCAAGCTTCACTTATTTATTTTTGTTAAAACTTCATTTACATACTTTTATACCGCGAATTAAAATTTAAAACAAGTCACATTGCTTATAACAAATACACCAAAAATAATTTCGGCCCATTTATCAACAATGGCTTCCTAATATGACTCGCTCCATACCCAATGAAATTAAGTCATGAGGCGAATCTGCTAGTAAACTGGAATCTGAAACAAGAATTTTGCAATGTTTATAAGCATTTGTCACTTGTTCTTCCATTTCCTTGTCGAGCTCCATTTTTCCTCACGGATATGCCTACTATTTTATTTTCAACCATTTACATTCAACCGTTCTTGTAACAAATCGAGTGTAGAAGAAAGAAAGAAAAAACTATCTTCCCAATGCTACGTATTTCGTTTAAAATACCTCTTGATGATATACAAGTAAAGAAACGACGAAGATGAAATAAATAACATGATAGGAACTATTTCAATTGAAAACGCACAGAAACAACTTATTAACAAAAAGTGAAAAAAATGTAAGTATGGAGACTTTCTTGACGAATGATTGCACGGTCGATTTGTGTTGTGAAAAGACAATCCGTCGGTAGACACGTGAATTCATTACGGAAAAAAAAGAAATTCAGGAAAAAAATGACGCTGAATTGTAGGTAATATGATTTGTTTTAAATATTATTTCATTCAATAAAAGAACGTAAATGAAGTTTTAACAAAATAAAAAGATCAAGCTTAACAATTTCTGAAGATAAAAATCTTTAATTCTGAAGGGATTTGAACGCGGGTCAGAAAATTATGTAGTTAACACCCTACCGCATAGACCACGCTGCCATTTGATAAAAACTGGTAATAATTTACTATACACTCGACATCTAGAATTTTTTGTTTATTTGCATACGAATGTTGAAATATCTATCACTTAATTACCTTGCAGCTTTCACTGCTCTGAGCTGAGCGGCCGTAAAATTTGGATTTGTTGCAAAATTTCTTGTCATCATGAAATCATCAATTTTTGGAAGATTATCCAACTGTGCTTTCAGAAAACCGCTTTCAGTTATTATTTGGTGTATGTATTGTAGCAAGAATACAATATCCCACCAGTTATGCTGATATGTTAATATAAATTTCAACACAATCGCAAAACTATTAGAACTCTCAGCAACTACGCCTTTGTTCACAATAATATCGTGTACTTGGTCGTCACGATTCGATTCGACCAATAGCGTTGCGTTTTGCGAAGTTAAATTTCCGTTGTATTTTTAGCACTTTTGATTAATTAAAATCAGTAAATAAAAATCGAATAAATAGGGAAAAACGTTATAGCGGTAATTCTACACTAATAAAGTTTCAAAATAAAAATACTAGACGTAAATTTGAATTTCATGCATATTCTCTATTACTAGCTTTCAATCATTGTTCCATACGAAGAAAAGGAAGTATACCCAAAATTATTTACTACTGGACGTTGCTTTGTATCCTAATTTGATACACGTACAATCCGTTTTTTCTATTCCGACCTGACGTTGATATGGAGGCACGCAGTTGGCGCTGTGATGAGGCGAGGACGCTGCAGAATCACTGTGCGGGGGGCGGGCGGGTCGGCAGGTAATTTACGGCGGCACTTCCCGTTATCGGGGGCCGCCGGACCACAGTGTCGGCTTTGTGCTGCCCCTACTTGACACGGCCCGGCGCGGAGCAAGCGCACCGCCACTCCGAACAAAGTGAAATCGAACGCCAACGATACTGACACACGAGAGTCATCTGATGTATTCATTACAGATAACACATAATCATCACATCCTACGAAGACACAAGTATGTGCTTTTCATTTAAGGAATAAAGAAGCAACTCGTAGGTTAAAGGTAACATGGTCGGGGGTCGAACTTGAACACTGTGACACTTCAAAATATCTAGGAGTGACCCTTGACAGATCATTTACATTCAGGAAACATTGCATGAACTCCAAGCTGAAAGTTTCCAGTAGGAACAATCTCATAAGAAAACTGGGTGGATCGCAGTGGGGCAATTCGAACTTCTGCCTTAGCACTATGTTATTCGGCTGCAGAGTATGCCTGTCCTCTATGGCACAGTTCAACCCATGCAAAACAAGTAGACATTGCACTTAATGACACGTGCAGAATCATAACAGGCTGCTTAAAATCAACTCCAGTCGAATGGCTCCACCGTCTAGCAGGAATAGCACCACCTACTGTTCGAAGGGAAATAGCAGTGAACAAGGAAAGGAGGAAAGTGAACCATGAAAAATCTCATCCACTATATGGGCATATCTCTCACAGGCAAAGACTGAAATCCAGAAAAAGTTTCCTAAGAATATCTCAAGAACTTACAACAACAACAACAACTGAAGAAGCCAGTTTACACCTATGGGAAGCTAAGGCTCCCCTTCCGCATGGCTCGGGAAGAGTGTCTGAATCTTTGCACCTGGTTATGACAATGGATGGTTGACGTGGAAGTCTTTGAATAGGCTGAGATCAGGAGTGGGCAGATGCAAAGTGAACTTGGCAAGATGGGGCTATGCTGAGATCAATGATATCAAGTGCGACTGCGGTGAAGACCAGACTGTCGAGCACATGCTCCAGTGTCGACTGCATCCTGTTCAGCAGCTGAACTGTATGAAGCCTCAGAAAATACACTGAAAGTGGCCAAGTACTGGTCCAGTATAATTTGATGATTGTGATTGTGTAACTGTATGTTTCTGATACGAAATAATAATAATCACATCTCGAAGAAAATATTTGTTTGCTGTTACAATATAAGGATGTCTGTTACATTCTTCACAGGAAGTCAATTTAGTTGCACCCTTTCCAAGTTTATAGGAATTATCCAGTGCTGACATTTCTACCTATTTATCCGTAGATCTACGGATTTTTATGAAAAGTTAGGATTTTCGGATTTTCTTAAAATATCTATGGATTTTTGATACTTTTTATCATTTGTTGATTTTTTCTTATATTGGTGTTTTGTTAAACTTTGAGCGCATAGAGTTAATGCATTACAGAATTGCCAATAACTGTGAATCGTTTCCTTCAACCGCTCGTGTGAACTGTGAACCAACGTTTGAAATAAAGCTCATCTTTTGTTTGGTTACAAATTTATAGATCTTAAAAGACCATTTTCCCTCAGTATACTGAACAGCCTGCCTGCCCGACTCAAAACTTCTAAGATCCCGCGTTTTGCTAACATTTCTTCTTATTGTTCCTTATCAAGCGGCCCAGATACATAGATTGGATTTGGGGTATTATTTTGCCTCTGAATTGGTTTGTAATTAGGATTATGCGGAGTATTGTACCCTGGACGAACCCATATTAATGGGATTGTAGTGGCTGACTTTTCGTCTGGCTAACTTTCACGTTTCCATCGCAGATTTTCACAGAGCCTTTGCAGTGCTTTCTCATTGTTTTCGCTATTCCCATACTATTGTTCACTTGTAATCGCCGCCTTTACGGCGTGTTTGAGAGCTCTAGGACGTAAGGTGGCGCACACCACAGCACGATTCCGCACCTCAGCCACCGAGAAGCAGCAGGCGATTCATCATACTATAGCCATCACCAGCACTCGCTGAAAAGTTTAAATTTGGTTCTAAATTAATTTATCACGGTCACAAATCTTATAGCAAAGTCATCAAACTACAAGAAGCGGCGTTGATGCTCGCATATGGATCTTCGATCTGTTCGTTTTAACGTCAGTGCGTTGGTTGGGCCGTCATTGTTTTCTTTTGCGTTGCAAGCAGTGAACTAGGTTGTTATGAAACTGGGTTTTGTATGCGATTGTAGGCTTCCTGGCCTCTCTGTACCAGCACACAAAGCGCTATCTAATTAAACTTGCTTCACGTCCGTTGTATACAAAACAAAACGATTTATGACGGAGTTGTCTTCTTGATTACCCGTCTTATTGAAAAGTAAAAGATGTTTACATAGAGACGTCATATCTTCTGGAGAAATAAATTTCTGACGGGCCAACTTGTGAAGTACCACAATGGAATGAAGATCGTTTATCACATGCTGCACTTTTAGACGGAATAAGATATTTAATTATAGACTTAGATGTTACTGCGGCGAATGGAGAAGCAACGCCTTATAATATATGCCACGATGATTACAACTATTATAAGATCACTGGAGTGCTTCAGTTTCTCAGTTATTTCTTTATTATTGCTGCGAAGGTGTTTAGTTACATTGCAGATGATGAATTTCTTGTGATTATTCACTCGAGAAGTAACTACTTTAGATCAATGTTCACATTATACTGTACCGAAAATCGGTTTAGATATTGCTTAATTTAACTGTGCAACAAAAAACCACAAGTGTAGATAAGAGTTAAGCGCTGCGTCTAGTAGTTGAACATCACAGTACAGCAGGTAGGGCAAATTAAATTGTATTTCCTTATAAACATTCTACTTCAATATTTTATGTTTAAGCCGTGAACATATAGATCATAGAATGTTAAACATGTTTGCGAAATTTTTCTTATTAAAGAGAGTACGATACTTCAAAACATTAAAATAACATTATTGGGAAAAAAAATCAGGATTAACTTTGACCTTATTGATAAATAATCTGCAACTAATTGTAGCGTTAAACGTTTCCGAAATAAAAAATTGTCTGCTAACAACTACATTGTATAATGTTTACAGGCTGTCTTTAACTGAAGCTAAAAAAGTTAACAAATAAGTTATTAATGCTTTTAGATACAGTGATGATTTAAATTTAGTTGCATACAACATTGGTGATATGTATTTTACGTTTGCTAGCGCTCCATTTCAATTGATAGGTATGAGTGCCTCGAAACAACAAAGACAACAAATTTCTTACAAAATTTCTTAATTTTTATAAACGATCTCGGAGACAAAGTGAAAAGCCTTTTTAGATTGTTTGCTGATGATGCGGTTATTTATAGGGAAGTAAGAACTTTGGCCGATTGCTTAGAAATTCAGCGCGATCTGGATGTTATTTTGGCTTGGTGCGCTGAGTGGCAACTTACTCTAAACTGTAAAAAGTGCAAGACAATGAGCATAACTAACAAAAAGAATCCGATTGTTCAGAAATACGAGTTAAACAATACAGTTATTGATATGGTCGATTCTATTAAATATTTGGGAGTAACAGTACAAAGGAACATGAAATGGGACATACACATTAATTCTTTAGTAGGTAGAGCAAATTCTAGGCTGCGATTCATAGGTAGAATCTTGAAAAATTGTAATGAACAAACAAAGGAGATAGCGTACAAATCTCTTGTGCGTCCACATTTGGATTATTGTTGTGCCATTTGGGACCCGTTTCGTAAGGGATTGATCGAAAGTATAGAGAAAGTACAGAGAAGAGCCGCTCGATTCGTGACCGCTTGCTACAGTCCTTATGAAAGCGTCACAGAACTGATTAGTAGATTAGGTTGGGAGTCTCTGGTAGATAGACGACACACGTTTCGTTTAAACTTATTGGAAAACATGCGTACTCCAACTTTCACTCATGAGTGTAGTGAAATACTTCTTCCACCAACCTATTTGAGTCGGAAGGACAGGAAAGATAAAATTAGAGAAATAAGGTGCCGGACTGATTCTTATATGAATTCTTTTTTCCCTCGTACCATTAGGGATTGGAATGCACAGCAAAGAGATTAGCTTTGGTGCTGAGCACCCTCTGCCACCCACAATTTTGTGAATTGCAGAGTATATATGTAGATGTAGATGTAGAAACACTGTAATCATGAAATAAAATTGTACTAAAAGTAAAAAGACACATTAATCTGATGGTAATCATAACCTATACCTACAAATAATAAGTCAAAAATACTGGCCATTATCCAACATAAATGAATCATAGCTTTGTTTACCTTGTAATGGACCAGCTTATGAAGAAGGAGGGACGGGGGCGGGGATGCCATTACGTTGAATTTTTATCAGGAATATTAATATTAATTTGCTAATTTGGTTAATTTGGTGAACCAGAATCTTGAATGCTGCAAGAATTACAGGTAAACAAAAGTATTGTATTTATTTTATCTTCTGGCTTATACACTGCCCGGTATATTTAATTTAACGTTAAGCACAAGATATCAAAACAAGCAAGCAATACCCGGGGCTTATAATTTGCTGGATAAATGCAAACATTAATAGATTTAATTATTTCAGAGATTTGCAAAGTGAATGCAAAATAATGTGGCGTCGCAGGCCAACAGAATAAAGTTAAGGGGCGCCAATTAAAGTGAAATCATCATTTGAATTACGTTATGATGAGCAAGATGCTTAAAAGTTCGATATTGGTGAATATGGAATGTTAGCTAGCTCCGCAAATATTTTCATGATCAGAGCAGAGAGTCTATTCACAGGGATCGCTTACGGGTTTGTAAGCCACGTCAGAAACCCATGGAACCAGTGACCTTGCATTGGTATATTACCGTTTTAGCAAATGCTTAAGAATTGCGACACGCTGTGTCGCAGTCAGATGCAGATCCACGGATAGCCCATCCGCGCTAGTGCATCAGTGATGATGGCCTTTACGAGATAAGACACTATGCTTCCGGCAACGTCTCAGCCAGAAAGCGTCTATCTCCAACCATGGACGAGCAGCTAGTCGAGTGTGTCGGACCACACCTGGACAGTACGTCTATACTCCAGCTCGTCTGGACAGCAAGTCTCTGATGGCGTCTTTTCCACGAAGAAGTCAGCTTCCCCTCTCCCAGCACATAGAAAAGAAGCCTTTCATCAACAAATGTAGACCCTGTGGCTATACACGATTGGTGAAACGACGTATTCCACAATCACGTGTGTCGTGGCGTTGCTATCATTCGCCGTTCGTTTTGTGCCCATTTTCAGTGACCTTGCGCCCTCAGCCTAGAGCCGGGGCACATTGCTCTTGCCAGCTAACGGTATCTCTAGGCCCTCCACCGGTCGTTTCCATTGTGTACGGAGCGTCTGGCTGCCGCCAGCGTTCAGCATTGTTCGGCTTTTTGAATGTTCAAAACTGCCACTGAGTTCTAACATTTTCACCGTTTAATTCTTCCCTAACAACAATCTTGCAATGAATTAAACTTCTACAATAATAAATTCGGCCACCCAGGCTTAATACATATTTACCTACGAATTGATTAACCCTACACAATTTACATTTTTGAATAAAATAAATATAATTAATCTGAATGTTAATTATGAATATATTAATATTCATTGGGGGATGACGCTGTCATATCACAACCTGATCGCTCTGAAACCCTCATATTGGTCACTTCTACCAGGAATAGTAGGAAAAGCTTTAGGAAGAGGGGTCAATAAAACACATTGAAGTAAAATTGAAAATACCAGCTTCTAATCACTCCTGAGAACCCATAGCAGACAACCAGAATAAAAAATGTCAATCAGATTCTTGAAACACTCCTGTTAATAAAACGTCTTAACAGACGTACACAAAAATGGAAATAGTAAAATAAATCTTCAGGAGATCCTAAAATTTAGAACTTGGATGAATTTGTGAAATAAAAATAAAATTAGAATGCTTTCTATGAAAAATGAAAAACTCGGAAACAACTGTTTGATAAAAAACTTTCTAAAATGATAACCTGATACTAAACAAGAGGTAATGTCTTCCAGGAAAATTGATTTCTCGTTGCAAGGAGAGTTCTGCAGGAGGGCCTAGATCTAGCGTGGAAATAATAGATGGATTATGTAGAATTCGGTATTCAAGGAATAAAGCCACCGATAGTTAATATTTTCAACTCTCTTTAAATAATATAATCTCTTCTAAACGTATCTTAAATTAACAGTCAAGGGAATGAGCAGATGATTTAGCCCCTCATTAAAGGGTTTATGAACTGAACTTGAAATGATACTTCTTCCCCTCTCGTTTTACAAATTTCTTCGAACTACTCCGCTTGCAATGAACGCCTTAGAAACGGAGCTGTCCTAAGAGACGCTCAGTGAAGCACTCTTCAATGCAAACGATTCAACTCTTTAATGAGTCGTAAAAGCAAGCAGCCATCAGCAGTTAATGAAGAGCAAATATTTTACTGCGGCAACTCGACAAGGAAGAAACTAAGCGTCCAATACATTTCGTTGAATGATATCCCATGCAACTGAGACATCTTTACGCCCTTTCGGTGAGATGAGCTGTTGTTACTGATGGTGACTAATTAAGCTGTTACTTTAGTTTCCTACTTGAAACGCAGAGAGTTACTTTACAACTGAACTGTTATATACCCACAGAGTAGGCAGAGGGGATAAAGAATACTGCAGTGTATTTATCAGTCGACTGTCTCCATTTCACGCTGTTAGAAACCATAGTAAATACTTTGAAACGTGTGAGCTCTAAAAGCAAACAATAATGTTTCACAACAGGTTATAGAGGTGTTAACGTTTTATGCAGCGGAGGTACGCATTTGTAATGGATTTTGTGTGAATTGCGTGCGGCCGTGGGACGGACAGAAACTGCGGCGAGGCACGCAGAGGACGTGGCTCGAGACACGCGCCACGTGCTGACCTTTCAGCTTACAACTCTAACCCACGCGCATTCGGAAAATCACTTCTCGGAAGTCACTCGTAGAATATAATTTACATGATTCGGCAGATACGACGGAATCGCCAGACCCAGAAAAGCGTGCCCACAGCCGTACAATTTGCTTCTGTGTATTTACCCGGCGAATTACCAGGCTGATAGCGTGTTCGAAGTAACCTAGCTCACCCCTAATGTTCTTTGTCCGTGACTACTTCCAAACAGAAATCAGGAAAAAGTACGGCTTTCAGAATCCGAAAATACTTCTTGTGAAAAATATGTGAACCTGTTACCCTTATGGAACACATTTCTTGTAATATTAATAACATCATTGACCCATGAAGTTTGGTGGTGAGGAGATATTTCAACTCTTGACACTTTATAACTGATTGGCGAACTGCTTCAATAGAACCTGCGTTCGAAGCCTTTTGGAAAGAAAATTGGGCGTGCCACGCACTAAGGAATATCCGGATAACAGCTGCAGGGATATGGGAGGAAGTGACAGGATTTTGATCTGGTTGTTCACACTGGGTTCCTACTAATGCAAGGCTCTCATCTTACTGACAACCCACGCTGATTAACAACATATTGTTTACAAGGAAAGATAAAATCAGAAATGAGAGAAGGATTACAAGTTGAAGCTGCGGAAAAGACTGCAGTGGCTAGATCAGTGTTATGGGGATGGAAGAGGGTAGAATGCCGAAGTTAGCTACTTAAGCTTTGGAAAGGGGAGGAGACCAATTGGAAGACCACGGGCAAGATGAATGGACCAAATGAAGAAAGACGCAGAGCTGGAGGGAGTTGTTTGGAGGGGGGAAAGTCTTGGAGTGGCTGACGGAAATCGAACAGGCTGTGCTGGACGCCGCGCAAAATCGGAAAAGTCTAACAATAATGATAATCTTATAAGGGTGGATTTAACGTTAGCAGTACTTCCGTTTTGTTCAAACTATTTTCGTGCAAAATCCAAAAAGTAAACATGACCGACAATATTTGCCAAAGTCACTGTAAACCACTTCCAATTCTTAAGATTTTACAAATTGTTGGTTTTATACCTATTCGACGTAACGCCTAATAAGCAGGTATGTCTTGCATTCCTTCATCTGAGTAACGAAGACCGTTGCTCCAATTTCAAACACCATAGAAATATGCGATATAAGTATACAGATCTGATTTTTATATTTGTTAATAGCTACTTACTTAATCAAAACGAGGTCTTGGTGCACTTTTTGCCTTTGTTGGCTTTGTTTGTAAATCTGCGGCACTGTGGGAGCAGGCGCCGCACTCAGCAGTGATGCAAGCCCTGCTCCTCTCGCAGTTGACTGGTGAGGTCAGCTTGTGACAGTCACGTCACTCACAGCGGCCTCTCTCCACTCCACGCCCACCTAATGTTTCTATAGGTTCCGATCGCTACTTTGATTTAACATCATTTCAACTATATCATATTTCGTTGATACCAGGAATGAAAGTCTGGAAATACCTGAAGCTACGAATTGATAGAAAGAGGTAACAAATAGAGTGAATATACTTCTAACAGCTTTAGCATCGGTATGTTTAGTGTTGATCTGTTTTAAAAGCAGCTATTTATATGTCAACAAACAACTTTATGATTTTATAATTACTTTATTTTCATATCTAGTATAGAATAAGTACACAGACCAGCTGAAAATCCCAAATTCCAGAAGATGTGTTTACTCTGTTTGCAAAACTGGCAGCGAAGACACATTCAGTGAATAAGGCTTTACCTATTGATATCATCTTAATATGATAAGCGCATGTTGAATGTGACAAGAGAAACAGTCATGAGTAAAGATAGCTGACAATTTTAACGTATAGTAAGGAAGGGATGTGTACCAAATAATCACTTTACTGTTGAGTGTGTTTTTTTTTAAATTCATATCGAAAAATATAACGGACATTGGTGCTTTTTTTACACGTATAGACCTATTCATCAAATCCTCCCATAAATCATAATCTAGAGATCCATCAATAGAATGATCCAAATTCGTTCAGATTGTTGGTCTGTGAAACTGTCGATTCCAGCAATCGATCGAAAACTAGTATGAAACAAGTTACTTCCGATGCTTGGATAACCCACGATGGTGAACTGCAACCATAGTGCCCAGTTTATTGATTTGTAATTATTTATCTGTTCATTTAGCAGTATCACAGTGCAGTAAATTTTACCATTTCAGATCTCCTATCATTGTTGTAGATACTTTTTATAATTAGATATTGATACGCTGAAGCCACTTGCTGATAAAGAATTATATTTTCCTAAATATACTCAGATTTCTGTAAAAAAAAAAAAAAAAAATATTTTTTTTAAAACTCTATCCAAAAATTTCTGATATTTTCCAAAGTGCATTTAAATTACTACACAAAATATTTAGATAAAGTACTGTGGCATGGTCAACCAAATATCAGACTCACATCAATGTCTCAGCATTTATAGCAAAATGATGATCATAACAACCGCACGCTTCGTCCGATAATGTAGCTGACATTTCGATGCGAGTCAAATCTCTCCATTTAGACACCTAAGACAAAAATTTAAAGTTGAAGCTCCAAAGGAGAATGTATCGAGAGAGGTTTACAGATGTTACCCAGTAATGACCGCCACACTCTTTCTGCTATTTTCAGTAAGCAAGTCAAGTCTATCACTTTATCTCTAAAATATATTTTTCGCTTGACACCAGTCCAGGGTTGACATGGAAACCTTCTTCCCGACATCGGTGGCTTGACTTTTTATGTTAAGCCGTGCGCCTGGCGCTTTTTCGTTAACTTCCGTTATGTAATTTATGCAAATAATTCTTCTCTATTATGCCGCCAACGTCATCGGCATATGTTACTTGTTTTAGCTCAGTACGCCGGAATGTTATTCATGGTATATTCTCATCTATGTTTCTAATGCATCCTAAAGTAATGACAAACAGAGCTTTTGACACTGGGCACACCGAGCTACCAGATTGCTCATTATACCTACTGACTTGGCATCACAAACAAATTAAGGAGTACTTCGAAACAAAATCGTGACAAACTACAAAAATTACTTATTTGTTTTTATTGATGTGCTAGGCGGCCGGTGCGAAATTTTCGCGAATGATATACGATGAACAGCGAATTTGGCGGTTTGTAGTAGAATAAAAGAAGAACCGACTCGTTTGTAGCAACTGTTTTTCATCTGAAATAGCTACGTAGTTGTCATCTTGGGTCAAAGAAAATCTTAGGTTACGTCGTCGCTTGGTTTCAGTAACTGCTACAGAGAATTCAGCTCAAACGTCGGATGCTCTTCTCCTTATAGGAATTTCTGGGCCTATTCCTCGTAAATAAACAAAAAGTAGCATTTAAATTTAAAAGAACATCACATTACAGTTTTTTTAAATTTATTTCTCTTCATTACGTTGTGATTTTTATCTCTAATACAGGGCTACTCAAAATTTTTGCAGTGATTTCAGAAAATTACTACAGATTTATTATTTGACATATACTTACAAGATTACACAGATATATAAACAAACTGTGAAAGTTTTTGTTTTTTTTTTAGTGCCTACAGATGCTCAATATGTGCACCTTTAGTTATTCTGCACACATCAAGTCTATAAAGAAGTCGCAGGGGGTTAGGTCAGGGGAACGAGGAGACCATGCAATTGCTCTCATTGACAGAGACATGCTGTATCGGCAATGGGGGGAACTCGATTATAGACTTGATGTGTGCAGAGTCACCAAAGGTGCACATACTGAGCATCTGTAGACACTCAAAAAAACTTTCACAGTTTGTTTATATATCTGTGTAATCTTGTATGTATATGTCAAATAATAAATCTGTAGTAATTTTCTGAAATCACTGCAATCATTTTGACTAACTATAGAAAGTTGACAATTGCTTTTTAACTAGCATCGCAGCTATACTTTCTTTTTACAAAATAAGTGCAAATAAAATAAAATCAGATTATATGTTTGAAATTTAGGCTTCTGTTTAACAATATAGGCCGAAATAAAGTCAATGTAGTTATTCCTTTGAAATTTCCTGTTAAGCTAAGCAGCGCTGTGGTGGCGAGCAGCGTAACTACTGCGTGTAACAGTGTGTGTTTCATCGGAGTTGCCGATGGTTTCCAAGTTATCAAGATGACGTCCAGCCTCCACGTTCAGTGTCTTTTATTAAAGTGGATAAACAAATGTTAGCCTACTGTTGCGGAAAGAGAGACAATCTTAAGAAATCTATTCGTCCGCTAGTGTGAGGCACACACGGCCACGTGTGGGGACCGGAAATACGTCGGTGTGTGTTTTGTAATTGAAAGCGGACCCGGCAGTGGCGTGTGAACATTACTACGCCTATGCCATAACTCTCGATCGCCGCGCCGGCCGGTCGCTAAACGCCTCTCTCTCGACTCGCCCTTCGTCCCGCCAGCGCGCCTATCCAAATTAGCCAGTGGGCGCGACCCACGCCAAGGCGGCGACACGCATATGCACCGCAATCAAAACTTTATACACTCCACTTTCACTTTCATAGGATTCTTTTTAAGCACCTGTCACAGTGTCTCCAGTGCATTCGTACTCTCATTCTTTGCCCAGTTAAAAAAGTCAGTAGATTTGTTTTTTTTTTACATTTGCGTGACTAGAACCTTGGTATTTGCGCTATGCGTTGTCTTTAGTGCTTCCGAATTGTAAAGTAGCTTTTTAACATTTTTGTCATAAAAATCGGTAACCAGGCGGTCGATCAAAGCATTTATTACAGCTCGCTATCTCAGTGTCGCGTCGTAAACCTCACTCTTGAATATACGACTTTCACATTCAAATAATCAATCATACCCTTGTATGGTACTAAACCTCAGATCCTCCATATAACAGTCAACAAATTATCAGAACTTCATCATTTACTTGAAATCCATATATTTTTAAATTGAAGATCAATTGCAAACCACAACAAATAAAGTATTTCATTACTCCTTAAATAGAAAATTGATTAAGGAAGGTAATAAATACTCTGGTCAGGTGTGAGCCTCGTGCATTTAAGATGCCGTACTCTAATGACCAAACACACAATCTCGCATGCGGCAGTCGCTTCGCACATAAATCATTGCTTGACACATATTCAGCTACTGCTATAGTTTAAACGTAATCAAATTTATTGTAGATGCAGTATGAATTTAGAACATTTCAATTAAAATTATGTCAGCATAGGGGCAAAGTTACCTCGAAAGAAAAACTTTTGATAATAACTTGAGAAGTATATTATATTTAAGTGTTTTAGTGTTTTTGATTTTAATAAAGGCTGTAGTCGATATTGTGGACAAATTTCGATTGCCTAGGTAAAAGCGTTCTTAGATATACTAAAAAAATGGTCCAAAACACAATTTTGGCGTCCACTCCTGTCTTTATTTTCGAGTTAAAAACATTGAAAGCAATATGTTACTCCACTACTTGAGGAGAATAATGAAACCCCACATGCCGAGAAAAATTTTTTTCCTATTTGTGACGCCTTTATTTGAAAGTAGCCCCATATATTAAACTTTTGCATAATTTTAAATACGATATTTCTTTTGGATCAAGCCAAAACATTACATGTGCAGGTCTGAAGTATTTAACCATTAGCAAAAAGCGCTCTCTCTTTAATGGCTTTACGCCTCGTCGACTTTAAGGTCATTAGAGGTGGGAAAGAGGAACGGAAAGACTTCGGCAGTGGCCTATGAAGGAAGCATCCATCCCGGCATTCGTTTCGAGAGATTTGGGAAAACCATGGAAAACCCAAATCTAGATGGAAAAGAGGTCAAATTATTAAAAGATAGCAAGAAAAGTGTTCAGAATTACACAAAAATTTTGTAAAAGATACAGAATGGAGACAAATATTCTCGACGTCATACAAAAGAAACATTTTCTCTGTTGCTACGATAAGAGTAGAATAAAATAATATTAACCTAAAAATCAGCTGTCACATATATTATCATCACCAAGAGGAATATAGATTCGTCCTCTGCGTCTCTGCAGGTGTTATGATAACGGGCTTAAACCTGAAACATGGTTTGCATATGGTTGCGGATCTAGAGCAGTTCCACATTTATCGCGATATTTGCGCGCTGGAATTCCCAAAATACTGAAAGACAAATATGTATTTCCCTTAAATTAACGTATTAAATTCGCAGTTGCTTAACTATTAAATAACGCTCATAAAACAGATTTTTTAGTAACATCTCTGGCCACTGTTACTCCACCAGCGAAAGACGGATGAGTGACGTCAGAATTTTATCCAGCCAATACCTGTCTCGGTGACCACGCTGGCGGGCGGAGTTAGCCAACGAAATTATATAGTAGATGAGATATTTAACATCTGTGTCCAACGGAGAAATTTTATCGGTTTGTTTTCCATTGCTGTTGTATTGAGGCATAGGACTGTTACTTTGTATGGTTCATGATTTATTATTTTCTATTATCGACTTACATGATAGTGGAAAATAAAATATGTAACATGATTTTCAATGTAAAAAATAAAATTTCCCAAAGACACATTTTCAAATAAAATAAATTTGAGAAGAAGAAATGTCTGTGTCTATTTTTGTCCAATTTCGACAATACAGCATTTTGTGCTAACCGAGGTATTTTTCTGTGTCGGCTGTAGGTGAGCCGTTGTTAGAGTCATAAAACATAGTCTCCAATTGCGGCGGGTAACTAGCTCCCCGCGACAAAACGCCACCGAGCGTGGTGGTGTAACGGATAGCGTTCTGGCCTCGCATTCGGGAGGACGGCTCTTCGAATCCCCGTCCGGGCATCCAGATTTGGGTTTTCCATGGTTTCCCAAATCACTCCAGGCAAATGCCGGGATTCTTCCTTTAAAAGGCCATGGTCGAATTCCTTCCCATTCCTTGCCTCCATCCTTTCCCGTCTCTAAAGGCTTCGCTGTTGAGAGACGTAAAGCAGTTAAAAAAAAAGACAAGACGACCAATGATTTCACGCAAGAAGCAATTTTACTGTTGAGTAATAAAGTGTTTCATTTATCTGAGGTCGAGAGGAGGCCTCTCCTGAATACATAGTTACAGCTTGCACATCCAGATGTTAAGAAAAAGTTCCGATTAATGATCCCTATTAGATACACTTAATATTTTTAACGTATGTTTTCGTGGTAACAATTTCTAAATACAGAAAAATTATTAAGTGTGGATAAGTTTCTGTGTTATATCCTTTAAGGGAAGCGAAAAGTTCTTCTAGTTAACTGTACAAATGCGCAAAGTGTTAAATTATCCTGAGAAAAGGGCACTATTACGTGAGGTAAATAGTCTACTGAGCCAGTGGATTCACATTTGGCAATATTCAGGTTCGAAACATCTCTCTAATGTAAACATCAGGTTTCTCAAAATTAATTCAGTTAAATTCAGGTACATTATTTTTTAATATCAGTTATGAGCGTTATCATAACTTTTCAACAATTTCGCCCCAGTGTCGTTGACAGCAGATGAATAAGTAGGTTTCGCCATCAACGCTTCGTTCGTCACGCTCACAGAAAGGAGATCTGACGACGTTATTTTGAGTAAATGACTCTGGAACCAACCGTGGTTGAATATTATTATCATCAGCAGTCTAGAGACTAAAATGTTGTTGTGTCAGTGTATCCGCGGGATATATACAGTATATTCAGCTGCCTATAAAATGTAAGTTTATTCAGATAGGTTTTCTCGCATTCCTTGTACAATTCCATCGTAGTATTGGTGTATGGAATGATATCGATTTTAACACCCTTTATTGCAGCTATCTCAGCCAGTCGGACGGCATTTCCGTTGCCCTTGAAGCCTGTGTACCCTGTCACAGACGTGACATCACCACTACTGCTCATTATTATCCACTGCGAAAGATATGAAGCGTGAAATTTTCTTGAATGTAATTTTTGAGGATAATGTTCAAAAAACAGTACTCAGAAAATTAGCCTATTTATTTTTGTATACGGAAAATAAATAAAGGAGAAGCAATAAAGATTAAAATCGGATTACTATAAAACAAAGTAAGCTTAGCAGCTACATTGACAACACCCATTTAAAGAAATCTCTAAGTTATTTAACAGCTGTCTTCATTTCTAAGTATTTTCCAAATGAGGCTGAATTCCGTACATTGTTGCAAATAAAGATAAGTTGATTAAAGTAACATAATTAATTTGGTACATACGTAGAGAATACATACTGCAGACGAAACCGATTTGGCTGTGATCTCGGGAAATGTTTCCTTTGGCTGGACTGAATGACACAGCGAGTCCGCTTTGGGTACCTACCTACCTGTAGGCTGCTCCCTGTTGTTTGAGTAAGTAATTGTCGTCTCGGCTCGGCAGGGACACATTCCTTTCCACTGACAACCTCACAATACTTGACTCAACGCTATTCATTACTGCGGTAATTGCTTCAAACTTCCATATACTCGTACAATGCTGGCGTCCTGTAATTGGTACTTAAATGAATTAAAAGGTTCGCTGAAAAGCAATTGTTTTGTGACAAACACCCACTGCCACGCAAATTTAACAGTACACAAATACTGCAAAAAAAAAGAGAGAAAATATTTGGTTGAAATTTATATTCAACAGGAGTTTTTCTATAATAATATCTGTAATTCATCGTTACTACTGTTATTTCTCCCAATGAAAGTATACGCTTTATTTAAATGCAGCTAGTGTTGCCCAAATGCAAGAACAAGACGAGACTTGGCCAGTCTTGGTCTTGGTCTTGCATCAATAAACCTGGTCTTGGTCTTGGTCTTGGTCTTGCAAAAATGCAAGACCAAGACCAAGACTGCAAGACCAAGACCGATTTTGGACAACACTAGTGTTGCCCAAATGCAAGAACAAGACGAGACTTGGCCAGTCTTGGTCTTGGTCTTGCATCAATACACCTGGTCTTGGTCTTGGTCTTGCAAAAATGCAAGACCAAGACCAAGACTGCAAGACCAAGACCGAATTTGGGCAACACTAAATGCAGCATGCTGGAAAGAGCGGTTGCAAACTTCTGTGGGGCCAGTGTTCTGACGCCGAATTAGGAATACGAATGTTGGTCTTCTTAAAGTATTTTTTTAATTTTAAAATTTCATTCACGTTTTAGTGACAAAGTTATGAGAGACTAAGTGTTTCACTCGTTTCATTGCTTATTTAAGGGAATCGAAGTTTGGCGTGTTGCTGTGTATGTAAATCAATCTTCGCTAGACATGAAAGAAAGGTTTATAGTCTGTAAAAAGTCGGACAGTTAACAAAATCATACCGAACAATTTTCGTGATACACATCTATTTTGATTAGAGGAATCAAATATATATTTTTACACATATATAACATCATAATATAAAATTTACTAATGCTGCTTTGTTGAAGTGAGTTTCGATCTTAAAATCTGTATATAAATGTACTGACAAGAACAGAGTGAATTAATTATTACATTTAGAAATTAATGTCATCACAATTAAGTTGATACTTTTAAACATGGGACCGAGCGTGGTGGTGTAACGGCTAGCGTTCTGGACTCGCATTCGGGAGGACGGCGGTTCGAATCCCCGTCCGGGCATCCAGATTTGGGTTTTCCATAGTTTCCCAAATCACTCCAGGCAAATGCCGGGATGCTTCCTTCAAAAGGCCATGGCCGAATTCCTTCCCATTCCTTGCCCCCAAGTCCTTTCCCGTCTCTAAAGACCTCGCTGTTAGAGAGACGTTAAGCAGATATAAAAAAATTAAACATGGAATTAAAATATAATGAAAAATTTATAAAGATATTACGTCATTGCCAGATATCAAATTTGCAGTCTTCAATTTAAAACAAATATATGTATCCTGAGGAAATAGTTCATTGCTGACCACTAGTTTCAGATAAGAGTGTTTGTGATGAATTTACGTAATACAACCTGACAATATTAACCAAGGATATTTATATATAGGCAATTTGTACAATTAGCAGACGATGTATGATATGCACGTTTTCTGTTTCTTATTTAGAAGTGCTACAGGTCTTCTTGCTATATGTCAGAACATTAAAAGTCATTTATGTTTGTGTTGTTTTGTTTTACGTAATTAATAGACGAAGTATTAGGGCAGCGTCAAAATCACGTCGGCTGCTTCTAAAATACATAAAAACACAGAAGAGTTGCGATTATTCAGGAAAATCATTATATGTAAGACAAAGTTGAACATCGGCAATACGACCGATGTAATGAAATAACTCCGGGAAGAAGTGAAATAAAGTTTAGTTTGGAAGTTCAAAAAGTAGAATGTCTAGAATTATAATCTTAAAAGAATACCAAACTTGTTGGATTGTACTAATATTAAAGTTTAGACATTCATTTGGTCTAACTTTATTGTTATGTTGTTTACGTTTTTCATAAAGTGTAGATAGAAATCATACCATACAACAAATGTACCAACGATCACCACAAATGATATACTGGTATGTACGCCTGTTATTTGTTTCATCAACCATGTCGTACAAAGTTGGTAACCGTGGTAGTTTAAGGGAAAAAACCTGACGTTGTTAATACTAGAGCATTCCTGCGCGCTGATCCGTGTTGTGTCTCTATTCGTTTGTCAGGTGGCTAATGATTGCCATTAGGAGAAGTGGCCAGCCTGGCGCCCGACACCATTACAGCTTCCTCCCGTGGTGGCCCGGCCCGCTCGCGCCTCAACAACAGTCTCTCGCGTGATTTTATGCCCGCGTAGGTTTTCATTTATATGTAAATTCGAATGTACATTCTAACCTTCGATGCAGGTAATCATATGGCATTAGGTGTATAGAACATGGTCGGCATTTAACGCTTGATGTAGAACGGCCAATTATAGCTCCGGGACTTGGGCGTCGGACGCGAAGTGAGCGCGCGACATCTGTCACCTGCCTGCGCTCACAGGGGCGTGCCTCAGGCCCACGTACACTCACAGGTGTCGCAGCGCTGAGAAATCCAACAGGCACCAACTCAATATAACTCGAAACACTGCCCCTTTTAACACTTGAAATCACTCCTTCTACCACTACTTCTTGTTCTTCACCGTAGTTTTCTAACATTTTGAGACCAGTAGCCTTTGACGAGTTTTACTCATCATTGGCATGATCAAATCTGGATCTTTGGTTTTACAGCCGCATGCCCTTGCTGACACCAAGAAGTTTATACCTACTGCCGGGGCGTAATACGTACTAACGGGAGAAATTAAGTGTTGCCATGTCTCTGTGAAACGCGTAACTATGCTATTAGATGGCTCGTGGTTTAATTAATATGATAAATAACCAGTCCACCATACAGTTCAATTTAAACTTGTTTTTATTTCCATAAGTACGACTTCAAAGAAATTGCTTACATGTATACATACAATCCAGCGATTGCAGACAACACTTCTTCCACAGACAATACAGTAATTGGCCGTCATAAATTGAGTCAGTAAAAACTCTGCCGAAAAACTAAAACTGTCTCTGTTTCTGCTGATCGCTTTATATAAGTTCCATCGAAGTTTCTAGAACACTACAAATTATTCCGACAGATATTTCTCGAACATTAACAATACTTAATAAATTAAAACATATTAAAAACAATCAGAATTAATACATAATCATTTAAAATCATTAAAAAATGGTCAGAAATGGAAATTAAAGATACTTAAACAGAAAATTATTCACAGAAATAATTTTATTCTGTAGTAAATTGTCCTTTAAAACATCACAACTTGCCTCAATATCTACAATTACAAACATTTAAGCAATTCTCTTGTACAGTTCTGTCCTTAGATATATTAAATGGCCTCTAAATAATTTCTTTTCATAAAACAAAGTCTGTATACATTGATTTACAGGAAATTGCAAAACAAACATACAAGATCATATTCAACGAAACTCTAGCTTACTTCAAACGCTTCATAAAATACAATTCCATTTAAGTTTAGGTTTGAGGGCTGTTACAATGTCCTATGTCTGTTTATTATTATTTATCGTATCTTATCTTATATCTTTAAACGAGCAATTCTTGTATATAAATATATATCTTATATCTTTAAACGAGCAATTCTTGTATATAAATATATATTTCGGATCTCGGAAACGGCTATCACGATTTGGATGAAATTTGATATTTAGATAATGTTTTGACTTTTAAGATTACCTAAATAGTTGTCTTCCGTACAAAAGAGCGAGTTTGCAAAATACAAACAATTTTTTCACTTGATATCTCGAAAACGGCACTAGCGCCATCTCGTAGACAATTCAGGTACCAGAAAGCCTACAAATAGATTATCTCTGATTTCAAAGAATATTTAAACGAACAGTTCTTGTATACTGGCTGAGGCGTGGAAATAGTAACATTGCAAGTTTAATTGTAAAACATTTAAAAAGGAAGATAATTCAAAATTTATGATTGGTTTTGTCAGAGGTGATAAACTTCTTTGAAAATAATATTACCGGTACCAGTTATAAACTAATCACCGTTTACTTTTTGACCGTAAAAAGTGGTTGTTAGTTTGTCATTAAATACTACCACGCGAGGTATGAGCATAGTTTTAGCGGAGTGAATTGATTTAGCACTGATGATGTTCTATCACTACCGTGACGTCACAATCTGATGAATTCTTATAGAACGCGACGAAACATATCGAAAATAAAGAATAAATGTTCTTGATATCTCGCTTGGTTTACGAGATATAGCATGTCAAAAATCAGTTATAGGTATAGTTCCTTGTGCTTTTGGCGACGTTTCTTCTGGTACATGCTGTATTTCAACCTAACAACAACCATTTGGAACAAAATAAAACATTAAAAGTACATTTCCACCGTATCGACATAGTGCTTTTGGTGGATTCTAACCTCTTCACTTGAGGTATCAGAAAAATAAATTCTTTATTTTCGATTTTTCTCGACGAGTTTCATACGAATTCATCATCAAACTTGGCTGTGACGAAATTTATCTTCTGGTCCAGGTCGCATTTCAACCAACCACGTCAATTTTGCGATATGATATCTCGAGAACTAAGCGAGATATATAAATTTAAAAATATTTTGTACTTTAAATTTTTCTCGTCGAGATACATAAGAATCCATCATCAAAGGTTTTCGTAGAATGCCCTGAATTAACACAAATCTCGCAGCGTTAATCAATCCCTGACTGGCATTAAGATTTCTGTTTAACATAATAATAGCATTTTTCTTTGAAAGCAATTTATGAGGCGGTCTCGCAAATGAATCTAACGATTTGGATGAAATTTCATATGTAGATAACGTTTTGCTATTAAAGTTTTTAACACGATTTAAAAAAAAAAAAAAAAAAAAAAAAAAAAAAAAAAAAAAAAAAAGTTGCAATTTTTGTATTTGGTTTCTCTAAAACGGCTCTAACCTCATTACGTAGAAGGTTCAGGTACCAGTAAGCCTAATGATGTTAGTGAAGTTTCTCTACTCGAAATCTTGGATATTAAATAGAAATCGAAAGATGCCGAGCGAAGATCGGTCACCCAGGTACTGATTATTTACGAGGTACACAATAGGAAATGTACATATCACAAGCTTGTACAATTATAAATCTCGAGATCTAATGTTTTAATCCAGTCAACTGCACTGATCGACGTATCATGGATTTCCGCCATTGTTCCCTTGTAGGCCCGAAGAGGACAGTCAGAAACGATGTGATTGATTGTCTGTACGGTGGCTCCACGGTCACAATTTGCAGAATCTACCCAGCCACATTTGTATAATAAGTAGGCGCATTTGCCTTGTCCTGTTCGAATTCGATTGATGATTCTCCACTGTGAAATGTGTAGGACATGAGGTGGTGATTGGAGACCGTCCCAGCAATTCGCCTTGACAGCTGCGGAGAACTGCCTAAAAACCGCAGTCAGGACGGCCGGTACGCGGGACTTGGGATCGTGCCCGGTCCCGTTGTGCCTCCTCGAACCAATGCGCGGCGCCTCAGTGCCCTGAGCCATATTCGCGGGCTTAACTCTTAATACCACTATTTCCCTACAGTAAAATAGTACAGATAGGTCTGTCTGTCTAAAATATGCTGCATGCATCAAAGCCCCATGTATCATCATCCACTGTTAATTACTTGTACCCTTTGAAATATTTCCTCTATTTCCCGACTGACGGAAAAATTTACAGCCAAAGTATATAGTTAACACGTATAAAGAAGCCAGTGAAACAATGATATTAGTGCGATTACTAGCAGCTACAAAAATTTGTCTTCTCGGTAACTAGTCAATATGAAATATCCTAAGTATCAAATATTGCGGAAAATTTTTAACACTCAGATTTAAAAATTAATTGAGATATAGTGGTCATGCCATCCAACAACTTTCATATTTGGCGAATATGATAAAACTTTTCGTTATTATTCCCAAATTTTAGCTACTACATTAAACGCCTGTCAAAAGTGACAGTTATCACTAACGATGGCGGTATGAGTTGCTTTGGAAACGTTTATAAAAAACTGATAACAATTAATTATTATTTTCCCGACATTTTTCGTAGTTTCAGTAAATATTTTCTGCTTGGATTTTAGGAATATTTATCTAGAATATTTTTAAATAACCGCATTTTAATTTAAATGACGGAAGTTTTTATTATTATTTGAAAGATTTTAAGTAAAGTATAAGTTCAAAAACAAATAACTATTATTTAATTCTTTGATATATTTATGATTACCTACGTTTAGTGTGAATTTTCTGCGAGTTTTTAACAAACTTCCCTGTTTATCTTCTGCCAAAGAAAAATTTCTTACGTTAAGTAGTGACCTGCCACAGAGAGTAGAGCGTAAACTTTTTTTTATGGCTTTATGTCTCGTCGAGGTTATTAGAGACGGAAAGGGCTGAAGGCAAGGAACTGGAAGAAATGCGGCCATGTATTTCTGGAGGAACCTTGCCGGCATTCGCCTGGCGTGGATTCGGAAGCTACAGAAAACCGAAAACTCGCTGGCCGGACAGGGATTCGAACCTGTGCTCTCCCGAATGCGTGGCCAGGGCGTTACCACTCACCCACCAAGCTCAGTAGAGCGTAAACATGGGAAGCTCTTCTCCTTACTTGAATTTATTCATCTAACTGTTGTAAATAAACAAATTTAATTAATTTTGTATTGTAATTTTTTTAATCTCTGCCTCGCATTATGATTTTTTTATCTCTGTCCTAATGTTTATGCAGTTACTTCAACATAGTCAATCATCTGTTTAGGTGATGTCGCAGTCACACTTCCTTTTAATAATATAAGCGCAAATAAAGTCAACACAATTATTTATTTAAAACCAGATTTGTCGGCATGCGTTGCAATGCCTATTTTTTATTTCTTATGTGGGTACGCATATAGAAAACAGACACATTAACATGTACCAAATAACTAAAAGACTATTATTTTTATCTATTAAATTAAAATTAATAAAAAAATATTCTGGCCATTTGTGTTATAAATTGTTTTTGGTCTTTTGCAAAAACAACTTTTGAAAATACGATGGGTGGGAGTATTGGGGGAGAGGGATTGGATGATTGTAAACCAAATGAAGACAGCACTTTTTTGTTTGTTTTAAAGTATAAGTATGCAAAGTTCCTTCAAAATAGAAACTGAAGCTTTGTATAAAGAACATTGACAAAAATTAATGAGATGGAAAGAGTGAGAGGGGTGGGGTTTCTGAAATTCAAATTTAGACAGTATTTTTCTGTTTGTTTTAACGTTTATATGTGCAAAGGACCATTGAAATCGGATGAAATTTGTGGGTATGTATAAAGAACGTTTACAAAAATAAGGGGATGGAAAGGGGGAGAGGGGTAGGGATTCTGAAAACCAAATGTAGACAGTATTTTTCTGTTGATTTTAAAATACACATACGCAAAGTTCCGTCGATTGTGGATAAAAACTGTGGTTATGTGTAAAGAACATTGACAAAAATTAAAGGGGTGGAAAGGGAGAGAGGGTCTGGGTATTCGCAAATCAAATTTATACAGAATTTTTCAGTTTGCTTTAAAGTATGTTCCGTCTATATGTGATAAAAATTGTGGGAGTGTATAAAAAACATTGACAAAAATTATGGAGGTGGAAAGAGGAAGATGGGTTGGGTTTCTGAAAACCAAATGTTGATAGTATTTTTCTGTTTATTTTAAAGTCTACGTGTACAAAGTTCCATTGAAATCCGATAAAAAAATGTGGGTTCGTATAAAATTAAGGGTTGTAAAGCGAGAGAGATGATTTTTGTCAGAAACCTTCGCACAGAATAACTCACCATAGTTTCATCGTTATCGGATTAAAGGTGTAGGAACGCATAGAAGACGAACATAAAAACATACTTTCATTCTTATATACAAGATTTACACTTCCTCTTAACAATATAAGCGCAAATAAAATCAACTTAGTTATTTAACTGAAATTTCCTGGTTAGCCCAGCAGCGCTGTGGTGGCGGCCTTAGGCATCATCCGACTCGCCAAACGTTGCCGAACTATCAAGTTCACGTCCATCTTGAGGCGTCACGCATTTTATTAATATGGTTTATATAGGCAAATCGCATGTAAGTATTTAAATCTTAGTACATCATAGTTCCAATACAAAGAAAGGAATATGTGTGTTCAAAAAGAAGCATAATATCGAAATACGTTCTTGTTAACACTCTCAACTGCAGAAGTGAAATATTAATGTGATGTAATAATCATCATATTTACTTCACATAGTTCACGCATACGCAGGAACGTATATTTTCGCTTGCTTTGTCTTCACCACCGTATGTGAAAAAAGTTGCACGGTAGAGCATGATGGACTCGTAATTGACCTATCACGCCAAACGATAAACTAAGCCAACCGGTCGCTGGTGGTTATTCAGAGCACATAAAGTTGATGGTCGGTTGAAAAAGTTGATCTCAGGCGTTGACGAGTTAAATATGAGTAGAATTTTATGTCGGTGTTCCCAAAACATATAGGAATTGAAGAAACTACATGCAGATTTTGACTAAAGACAATTTTACGTTTCCATCTGACGGACGGAACACCATTAACAGCATCGTATGCCCTCACTCCAAATGGACTGTGGAGAGATTTGGAATATAAACAGGACAGGGTACAATGTATGGTGATTAGAAAGTGTTCAGCTACATATCTCCTGGTCTAGGGGCCAAGTCCTGAGTGCTGAATATTTCTTCCGCCTCCGGTGATCCAATCAGTTAACCTAGCGTGCAGCACCACACACTGATGCGGGCAGATTATTATTGGTTTCATGTGGAACGCATGGGTAACAGACACGGAAACCTATTTAATATTAACTATACTTTCTACTGGATTCGAATCCAAGCGTAAGGCGTAGTGGAATCTCATTGTTAGAATTAATAATTTTGCAGAACGACACCCGGTGCTACATCAATTTGTACTCTCCATTCGCGAAGAACATCATGAACGTTGTCATCATATATATACGCTTATACGAGGGTGAATCAAATATAAACAAGACTTTATTTTTAAAAATATTATTTTTATTTTAAGTGCAAAAAAGTACATATCTTATTTTTCTACGTAATCTCCTGCTTTAGAAACACATTTTTCCCAGCGGATAGGCAGCTTCCCAATTCCTTACATGTAGAAAGATGCAGGTCGTGTCTGCAGCCAACTGTGCACGTAGGCTTCCACCTCAGCATCACTGTTGAATTTTTGGCCTCCCAAAGCTTCCTTGAGAGGACCAAACACATGAAAGTCACAGGGTGACAGGTCTGGACTGTAAGGAGGGTGGTCCAGTGTCTCCCACCCCAGTTTCTCCAATTTTTCCCTGGTTAAGGCTGCTGTGTGGGGGCGAGCATTGTCATGGAGAATAACCACTTTCCTCATCGGTAGGTCTCGTCTTTTGCGGCGATATGCAAGTCGGACCTCACTCAAAATGTCGCAGTAGTAGGCCGCATTGATTATCCTGCACTCATGCAAAAAATCGAGGTGCAGCAAACCACGCTGGTCAAAAAAAAAAAAACGTAACCAAAACCTTGCCAGCCGATAGTCGTGACTTGGCTTTCACTGGTCCAGGTTCTCCTTTTTTTCTCCACTCCATACTCGCTTGTTTGGACTCAGGGGTGTAGTGGTGCACCCAAGTTTCATCACAGGTGATGATGTGAGTCAGAAATGGGTCCCCTTCTTCCCGAAATCGTGCCAGAAGACGCTCACACACCTGAAGTCGATTCAATTTCTGTTCTGCTGTAAGAAGGCGAGGAACCCACCTGGCGCACACCTTACGGTACCCAAGCTCCTCTGTGAGTATGGAGTAAGTGCTCCCATAACTTATTCCGACCTTACTTGCAATTTCAGAAGTGGTAAGACGCTTGTCATCTTCAATAAGCCGTCTAACACAGCTGATGTTCTCTGTAATGCTGGTGCGGGGTCTGCGATTATGGCTCTCATTTTCAACATGATGACGACCATCCACAAACTGTTTATGCCATGCAAACACTCTGGCTCGCGACAGTGTCTCTTTCCCGAACTGGGCAGTCAATCTCCTCAAGATTTCTGCCGGTTTTACTCCTTCTGCAGCGAGAAACTTGATTATAACACGTTGCGCAATCGACGAGTGTACCTCTTGCTCCGACATCGTGACGGTTGGCACTGAGCGAGTCGAGGGGGGGGGGGGGGCTAACGGTCTTCCCCCACTCCTGACAAACCTACCTATCGCCAAACGAAGCGGGAACGTTCTCCCACCACTATTGCGTCCGAACGGCCGAAAGTCTTGTTTATATTTGATTCACCCTCGTAATTAAGAAATTTCGCATTTTTATAATTAGTTTTCTCAACTTATGGGTCTGAAAATGGATACGTGGAATTCGTGGTTAGATAGATCATAGGGACTCGAAAATTTTCTGTTCATTAATCCAGGATAAGTCCATTGAGAATACGTCCAGGTTAAGAATCGGCTTTAATGACCTGAAAATATTATGGCATCAAATAGCTGCGCTGCTACATTCGTTACTCTGCCGAGGAAAGGGATTTGAGCCCCGGCCCAATGTGAAGGATGGAACGATGGCCTAATTCCCAGTGTGCGAGGAAGCAACCAGAAGACTCATGCATATTACAATCTGCCATTAGGAAACTTCTGAAATCACCGTTAATGGTGCCGAATAAAGTTAGTAACCGTTAGGTGATACCAAAGCCGATGTGTCATTAATAATTGAGACTGAAGTTAATAGTTAAGAGGTGATTCCCGCATCGTTCTATGCGTATTCGGAACTGGTAACTTCTGCTAGCGAGGAAGAGTCCGAATGATCTATCGTTGTCTCGGTTGTCCAGTCCTAGGTAGCATATTGTGAGGTAGGAATTGTGTTAATCGAACTAACGTCACTCTTTACTCTGAATTAACATCTGGTGATGGCGATCACTTTAAAATCTTGTATTTATCAGATTCGGTCACTAGAATCATTTAATGTCGAACATGACACTTTGATAGTTGCTAGTAACTGTCCATACGATGCGTTTCTTACGATGATTTTTTATTTTAATCGGTATCAAAAATTTGATTAAATATCAAGTTAATTAATACCTTGCATCAATGTCACTTCCGTATACTGAACAGGTAAGTATGAAGCAGCGTAATGTGATTTCCTTGCAATAAGTTGAAGTATTTGTAGATGAGACCCGTCAGTATGTCTACGGTCGTTAATGAGTCACTCCCACTGAACTGGAGTGTCAAATCTCGGATCTTGCGTTCTGGCCGTCCTGACTGGACCTTTTATACAGTTTTCCGCAATCGCATATGCGAATTCTAGAACGGCCCCCAACCTCCGCCTTATAAATTTTTCACATTTTTCACTGAGTGTGGTGGGTGAGCGGTAATGCTCTGGTATCACATTCGGGAGGACTCACATTGATTCGTATCCCCTACTGGCCAACCAGATTTTGGTTTTCCTAAACAACTAGAGATGAATGGTCTCTCTAAAGGCCATGGCAGGATTCCTTCCTGTTCCTTGTCCCCACTTCTTTCCCTCCTCCAATGACCTCGACGTCGACAAAGCGTAAAGCCCTAAGCAAAAATAATACACATTTCACAAAAAATACACTTCTTACAGAGAACACAAACTACACGATTCACAGTAAGATGACAATACACTCCCCGCCGAAATTACGACAGGCCTAGCAAGCCGGTAGTAGATGAAACCTTGCTTTCAAGATAAGCACAACCTCTGGAAGGCATGTGCCGAACGGCCCGCGAAAGTGGAAACAGTTAAAAGATAATGATGATGTGTAAATAAATGGTTCTTAAATAATTCCTGGTACAATGAGAAATAATGTATTTTGGAAAAGATGACTAATATTAGAAAACCAATTACAGGAAAGGAGCATAATGTTTAACGAGAAATTCCGTTTTAGGAAACTAGTTTTATACTTTTCTATGGTGCAAATGTTTCTGTTTCATGCTTTCGTGTTATATGGCTGAACTAATTCTAGGATTCTAGCTCTGCCATTTTATTTTTGGATGATCGCTTGTTGAGAGTGGTTAACAGCTGGTAATAATTATATTGACAGTAACCGACCCTGGCAGTGCTGGAAATAGCGAGCTGACCTGCATTGCAGGGTATACTGGTTGGAGTCCGGTCATTGTGTAAATGCAGGATCTTATATACACAGAGTACTCCCGTAAATAAACGCAATGGATCGTGTGTGTAGCCGAAAGCAAATAGAAATAATAACAATAAAACAATAGTGTTTCATCTTACGCATATCCTAGAACACCATTTAAATAGTTGACCGAACGTGGTGGGTGAGCGGTAACGCTCTGGATTCGTATTTGGGACGATGCTGCTTTGAATCCCTGTCCGTGCATTCAGAGTTCGGTTTCCCGAAATCTATCCAGGCAACTGCTGGAATGGTTCCTTCAAAAGACCATGACCGAATTCTTTCCCTTTCCATGCAACCAATCGTTTCCCACCGCTAATGACCTCGAAGAGAACAAAGTGTGAAGTTGAAAGTAAAAAAAAAAAAAAGTTACCAGTTGTTTTAAGAAACTAATGGATATTTCATTAGGCGTTTAAATATATATCAGCTGAAAATTATTATTTGCAATAGGCAAGGTTCAGATAAAAAGAAATTAAAACCTATGGGTAGGGCAGATCGATAGGAAGGCAACTTGGTTTGTCAGTTTGTTAACTGCAGAATGCGAAAGTTGCGCAGGCATGTCTTTAGGGCTGGCGTGGAATATGTCCACCGCCATAAAGTGCGCCCACCCACGCTTTTGGGAGCCGTCATGGCGCCGACTGGGTCGATGACATTTCTCTTGAGTTCTGAGAACAACAGTTAAATAGCTGAGCGGGCGGGAGGCAGGTAGCCCCGGCGCGGGGGTTCTTTTTATTTCTTACGGAGCGGCGTCGGTGGTGCCATAAAGAGGGCGGCACTGGCACTGCGTCGTTTGCCGTTCCAATTACTGAGGGCAGCCGCTTGTAAACAGCCTGCGCACCGCGCCACACGCTGTGTACGCAATGCGACCCGCACTTAACGAGGTTTCTAAAAAAATACCGCGTCCTTCACGGGACAATGACTGCCAGGGGCCAATGTAGTGCATGGAGACCATTGGTAGGTGGGGTTTCACTAGGCATGGCCAAAATCTAAATAGAATGGGAAAGGAAGTACTTTCCCAATTGCTAGCTAATGCTGTAAGGGACCCACTTCCAGCGATGACGTTGTTAGGATGGTGCCATTTTCAGGGTAAAGGCTGCTGGTGAGGAGATAAAAGTAGGTGATCAAAGGTATACTAACTGTAGAGTCAGAGTGGGAAAAATCACAATTTCAAAAGCTTTTGAAACAACAACAGAGAGGGGGGGGGGGGGGGGGTCAGAACTGGGAAGATGAAGGTAAATGCTGAAAATATCACAAAGCCAGTGATAAGAATGTTCCTGTTGAACTGTACAAGTATAATGAACAAGGCGAATGCCGGGATGGTTCCTCAAAATAGCCCATTGGCGCCTCCTGCCATATGCTGCTCATCCCTTCCTATTTGCAAACGATGACACATTAGGATAGGTGCAAACCACCCTCCATCTCCCACTTTTAGTGAACCGCGGAGTAAAAATAATAGCAATAGTAATAGAATTTGCGAACCTAATAGAGATACACAATCCACAAGTAGTTATAGGAGTAATGGGTAATATGAGCAGAAGAAGGAGTACTAATGAGGTTTTTTTCCGATGGTTGCAGAGTGTATCGCAGGGAAAGAGGAGGAACTGGTGGAGGGGCATTCATAATGGTTAGAGAAGAGTACTACAGTTAGTTGGGGTTCATAGATCATAACCATGAGTTACTTGGGGTAGATTTCTGAGGTAGCAAAAAGAAAAAAATCGGGGATTGGCTGCTTACCGTAGTGGAAGAATAAACTATAAAGATGAGGCTCTTGAGGAACTAAATTAATATTCAGAGTTCAGAAGTGAGCGTAAAATTATAGGTTGGTGGGAATTTAAATTTACCAGGTGTCAACTGCGTAGAAAATAAGATTAATAACACGAGGGAATACTGATTTTAAAATACCTTAGTAAGAAAAGGAGGTTTTACACATGTGATAGAGCAGAATAAAAGGGGACCAAATATGTTGGATATCTTCCTAATAAAGCCTGATTAAAGTTGAGCGGTCTGGTGGCTCAATGGTTAAGGCGCCTGACTGGAGATCGAAAGGTTCCCGCTTCGAATTTCTGTATGGGAGGGGATTTTCATAGGCCCTTAACCCGGCCTTCACCTCTGGCACAGCCTGACGCGTTCTGTGAAGTACGCCAGAACGCTTCCGTGGTTCGGATTCCACGTTAAACTGTAGGTCCCCTGCAACCGGTAGGATTGCCGGGCTACGTTAAGGTGGCTACGACAGGGGCTGAATGCGCAGCCAATAGAAACCCTGTCACCAGGTAATTACGACCACACGAAATTATTATTATACAATGAAGTTTTGAGGTAGATAAAGGGTTTCAGTAATCCAGTGGCGAATTTAAGGGGAACATAGGTACAATTATAAAAAAAAGGCACAAATTACGGAACTAAAAAAATATTTTCATTAGTTTCATTAAATGGAAGGACGACACAAGTACAATCGATTCAAAGTGGGAAGAGTTCAAGGATATGAGTAAAAAGGATGAAGAAATATTTATTCCAAAACAGAAAATATAGGAACGTACATTACCTACATACTATAACATGGAGGTGAGGAGCTAAAAGAGCTTAGTTAGAAGAGAACATAACAAAGTTAACAGACAGCAAGGCAGTAGGGAATACTTGAAACAAACAAGGATTATTAATGGCAAAGAAGGTGGCTAAAGATGGGTTTATGAAGAGTATTGTCGTTCAGGGGGACTACTGACTAATGTATCTAGAAATTTCTATGGCTATGTTAGAAAACTGACGGGCAGGGAGGATATTGAGACAATTATAGATAAGGATGGAACACAAGTTACTGAGGATTTGAAAAAGGCAAAGATTTTAATTCACTGGTGTAGAGTGACCACTAGGGACTATGTATGGTTCAGGAATCACATAACGAGCCTATCCACAAACTGGAAATGAGCAGGCTAAAATATTTTAAATTCATCCTAAGGATGCCATGTAGGAATTGAAAAAGCTAAAAAATCGTTAGAGGGCTGGTGTTGATAATATTACAACGGATGTAATAAAGATAGCAGGCCGTGATTTGTACCTTATCTTGAAATATTATTTCAACTGAGTCTGAATACTTGCTGCTTACCAGTTTACTGGAAAAGTGCGATAGTAGTACCTCTACATAAGGAGATAAGACAAATATGGTCGAAAATTATCGGCCAATCAATTTAACATCAGCGGTAGGTAAATTAATGGAGACATTGAAATGAAACCACATCAGACTTGTCTGTGAGGAACTTAAGTGGTTTTCAAGTCGGTAACTTGGCTTTACAATACAATAGGCAATGCGAATCTCAGTTAGTAGGTTATATGCAAAATATTTCTGGTGAAATAGACAGGGGAGATCAAATTGTTAGTGCAGCACTTGATATTTCAAAAGCTTTTGAAAGAGTGAGACACGAAATGGTGGTAAATAAGGTAAAAACTAAAGAGTGGTTGGAAAAGTGATTTGTTGGGTAGAAGAATTTTTAAAAGGTAGAAATTAAAAAGTTAGGGTAGGCAATGCAGTATCAAGAGAAGTGGAAATGAACATGGGACACCCACGTGGTCTCGTATTGGACCATAGCTATTCGTTATTCTAATGAATGATTGTATTGATGGTTTACTGTCAGAAATTAGATTGTTTGCAGATGACATAATGCTCTATAATAGGATCAAAACGGCTGAACACTGTAAATAACTGCAGGGTGATCTGGACAGGATATTTAGCTCGATGAGTCAACATGGTTTGAAGATAAATGCAAAGAGAGTCTGCTTATTAGGTACACAAATAGAAAGCTAAAGGTTGATTGCGATTATAAAATGAGTAAAGAATTGCTTATGGAAGACTTGAAACGTAAATACCTTGGCATAATATTTTGTAACAATCCACTGGGCTGGTCACATTGGACAGATAGTAGGAAAATGTTTCAGTATCTTTATACTTGGAAAGAGTAATGAGATGATGTTAGTTGTTGGTGCTGTTGTGGTTGTTGTGGCTTCAGGCTGCGTCGACAGCGAACTCATTAGCGGCCTAGCCAGAGAGGTAAAGGAATTGTGTTACTAAACTTTGGTCAGATCATTGCTTGTTGTATGAGACCCACATTTTTTGTATCAAATACAGGATTTGGAGGAGGAACAAATGACGGCTGCTAGATTTGTTTTTGCAAATTATCGCAGAACACAGTCAGTAACCGGTACGATAAAGGAGCTGGAATGGAATTCACTGCAGGATAGAAGGAGGATGAAGAGAGTCATGGGAGTGTACAAGGCGTATATTGTCGATGAAGCATGGAAAGACATTGGTAGGAGAATTAAGAGAGGTGCGTGGAGAGGAAAAGATGACCAACACCACAAGCTGGCTCTCTATTTCAGGCATAAGGGTGTGGCAAGACTTTCTTTTGTAGGTAAGGGAATCAGCGAATGAAATAAATTACTAAGAGTATAGTGAATAATTTACCAAAAACATTGAAAGAATTTAAAGTTCAAATTACAGAGAGCAAAAGTGGGTGGGAAAGGGCAAAGTGAAAATGGGTGTGCAGGGAAATTGTCACCGGAACGTTCGCTCTGTGGTAGTTAAATTAATATTATATTAAACTAGTGAAAATCCCGTGACCGTTTCTTTACGTATCGCCACCGGTCTAGAATAGTTTCAGTTTTTAGGATCCAAGGTTATGACAGGTTGACCTGATCTGACCAAATACCAACTTGACCCTTAAGATGAGTAAGGTCATTTGAGCTTACAGAAATAAGAAGTATTAATAGACGTATCAAACACAGACAGATACGGTCGTGTTATCATATAACTGTTTCAAAGGTTGTGCTTGCTAGACTCGAATTTGCTGAGATACGAACTTGTATTTTGACCCTAATAGTTCACTCCACAAAATTCGAAGAATTTCTGTTTAAAGAGAGTGCGCAATTGCTTTGATAGCACCACGTTGTTTTAGATTGAGGCTGTGCAAACATTTATAATGTAATCTTTGGTCATGGTGTCCGTAACGGCCTAAAACTTAATACAGATTCCTGATTATTAAATAGTTTGTTATTTTTGTGCAATGGCCATAAGCTAAATAAAATAAATAAATTAAATAGTTAAGCAACACTGAAGAAATTAATTACCTGAATGCTGGATTCGGTAAATATTTCGTCTGACGTCCACTTTAAATAACCTAGTAACCCACGTACAGCGAACATGAAAAAGACCATTAACGAAAGTGGCCAGTAAAATAAATAAAAAGCAAATAAACCATAATATATAAACGTTGGTCAAGTAGCAACAAAAGCGAAAGTTTTAATTAAATCGAAATTTAGCCTAAGGCCGGAATGATAATCAGCTTTTGTGGTTACAGCAGAGTAATTTGACTTTTAAAATATTTTTTTTTTGTTACTTTCACTAGCGACAATTACTGAAAAGGACTCGTGCCACGTTTTTTCAGCCGTAAAGTTTTTCCATATGTTTTTAACAATGAAATGTTACGAAAATCAAACTCACTGAATATATTCTGGAAATTAATTTCATAGCAGTTGCTTAACTATTAGCCTCCAATTTCAAAAATATCTCTGGTCGCTGATAATTTTCGAGTGAAGGCCGGCTCGTAACGCCACCGTTCTCCAGCCAGTAGCTATAGAGGTGAGTGAGTGAGTGCGTAGTAGATTAACCCATCAGCTTCAGTTTACTCAGCGATATATTGTTGTCGCTCACTGTAAGGTGGGTCAATCCACATCAATAAATCTGATTACCGCCTAGCAATACTCTGAAGCTAATGCGATTCGAATGGGAAAATGCAAAAACAGATCTTCACCAAACTTTTATTTATCTGTTGTTTGCATTTTATGGTTTTGATGTAGTTTGAGATACATTATATCCTGTCAGCAACTGGTTAATTGCGCAGTACGAGAAGTTTAGCAGCGGAGGATCAGACTTTCCGTATTAACCTATTGAGATTAACCCCAAAGAGGTGTCTAGAACACAGCTCAACTGTTCGGTGCAGTGTGTTGCGTTCCTTCCGAGCTGCTTTCCTGCAGGTCAAGTAAGAGTGACAGTCGTGAGCAGACCGTCGTACGGGTAACATCGCCTCCGATACGAGGAAGTAGTGTGCGCGATCGCGGGTTGACTCGACGGCAAGTGCCAACAACATAAACAGTTTCAACTTCGTGTGGTGGACAAGAAAAGTGAATTGATAATCAAGAAACAACTAATATAAGTGTCAAGTGACATTGGCCGCCATGTATGGTGGCCAGTGTGGTGAAGGCGGCTACGAACAGGTACAGCCGACGCCGCACATACTTTTATATAATGGAGGTAACGTGAACATTGCAACAGAAGATAGCTTAGACAGTCAAGTGCCATCCCTACATCACAACACAAGTGAAGATGGAAGGGAAACGAGAAACATCATACAATCGTCATTCGAAACCGTCAATGTACCATCTTTTGCTGCTGATCTTACCATTGACCAAACGAGACAACAGGAACTACGACTTGTAGGAGAGGAAGAAACGACCCCACCTGCAGCCCAGAAACGCCCCAGCACACCAACAATCGAAGACATCAGCAACAACTGCAACTACAAAGTACCAAGAACAGCAGAACAGCCGAAACCTACAGACATCAGTATGGAGACATCACCAGCTAGCAACACACAGCAAAACCAGACTACAACCACAACAGTCAGCCATGATCAACAGGTAAATAGCGCAACGCCAGTGATATATGAAAACTATGACCTAGGGCCCTATTATGTGATTGTAGAAAGTGTCGATAAAAACATCAGTAGACTGCATCCAATGGCTATAGGTCGCCTCATTAACTCCCTCTGTGGTGATACAAATAATCAAATATTACAGATAATTACAGCAGGCCGTAACCGTGTCAAAATTGAGGTGAAATCGGTAATAGCAGCAAATTCTATGATTAAAAGCTCAGTCTGGAAGCATAACGGTTTGCAGGCGTATATCCCATACTCGTGCACCACACAACAAGGCATCATTAGAAACGTAATGACAGAATTATCAGAAGATGAAATTAAAGCGGTAGCGCGATGTGAATACAGGGTGATAAACGTTAAACGATTTGCTAAGAAAATGGTAGCAAACGGTCAACCTACAACAATCCACTTCCAGTTTGCCTGATCACTTTCAAATCGCAAAGACGGCCCAACTATGTTTACATACACGGTGTCCGCTGTCCAGTCGAACCATACATAAAACCTGTTATGCAATGCTTTAACTGCCTGCGCTATGGTCACCTGAGCAAGCAATGCAGAAGTAAAAAAAGATGTGTATTCTGTGCTGGTGCACACGACGACAAAGATTGTTGTAACCAAAGCAACCCCATTTGTATCTATTGTAATAGTGGCCACCCATCGAATGAAAAAAGATGTCCTGAATATGAAAAACAAAGAAGAATCAAACAGTTAATGGCGTACGAGAACCTAGACTATAAACAAGCCCTTAGAAAGATCAACGCCGGTACGTATGCCGGTGTACTAGCAAGACCGGCCGCAACCACCCAAACCACGGTCGTAAATTCGGCAAGTTACGAGCAAAGAACCCCCATACAGGATAACTTAAATATTGCCACAGTGCCTGTAGGGACATCGCAACAACAACATCAACAACTCCACCAAGAACTACCTACCCAGACGTCACAGTTGGCCACCAGCCCACCTGGTATGTTAACAAACATGCAAATAAATCCAATGCCTACTAACCAGGCAGAATCCCCCTTAACGGAAAGATATAATAGGCACTACAGAGCAGGAAGCAACTCTAGGGATCTATCTTACAAAAATTACTGGATCCCTAATAACAGGAATATACAACCAATCGCGTACAACCCATACCCACCCCAACCGCACAGCACTGTACAAAGCGCAAGCACAGCTGATATCTTCACATACAAAATGATCGAAATCATAATGAATATCTTAAACCAGTACGTCGGTAACCAACAGATCGATCCACTGCAATTCGCTCCAAATATCAAACAGCTTATAGAACAAACATTCACCAATGGGTTCAACTGAGAACACAAGAACGCATTCGATACCCGTTACTGGAGGCTTAGATTCCATGTACCAAAATAACATACCACATAAAAATCCCCAAACGAATGAAAAAATTGCAATCAAAGAACTCGGAATCTTACAATGGAATGCGCGCTCAATCAAAGCCAATAAATTAAGTCTGATGCAATATATGCTGGCCCAAAAAATCTCAGTAAGTGCGATCTCAGAAACTTGGTTGAAACCAGGAGAATCTTTCCTTTTTCAAAACTATAATATCGTGCGAGCAGACAGAGCGGACGGTTATGGCGGCACTGCCCTATTGATACAGAAATCAATCCCATTCCAGCCCGTAAACATTACGCCTACTAATCTGTCTTTCGAAGTTTGTGCAGCACGGATCCTCTTTAAAGACGAATATATGACGGTAGTATCTGTATACAGGTCACCAAACAAACCAACATTAAAAAGATCTGAGTTGGAAATACTAAAAAGACATCTAGAAGAACCAATTCTGCTCCTTGGTGACTTAAATGCCCATCATTCCTTATGGGGAAGTACATATGACGATCGTAACGGGCGACTAATTGTGGAAGTAATGGATGAACTAGTTGTACTAAACGATGGCTCTGCTACTCGAATCAATAGACCATCACAACAACAATCATCTGTTGACATATCATTAGCATCAGCGACTATTGCCCCACACCTAACATGGGAAATCATAGAAGATACTCTGGGCTCGGATCATTTCCCGATTCTGCTGAAGCTCCCCTGCACTAAGCTGTTAGGGCAAACTATTTTTCGCATTATAAATGGAATATCAAGCGGGCCAACTGGGAAAAATACGAACAGGAAGCAGAAGCTGCATTTTCTCATTACAAACCTACAGACGACATACAAAATGATTATAAAGCCTTCATAGATTGCATTGAAAAAGCCGCAGGCTCCAGCATTCCAAAACAAAAACAAAACTATGTAATCAACACAACACCAGTTGAATGGTGGGACCAGGAATGTGACGATGCAATAAAAGAAAGAAAGAAAGCTGTCAAAAATTACAGGCAACACCTCACAATGAGCAATTATATTGAATGCAAAAGGGTATGTGCGAAAACAAAAAAACTCCTGAGAAAGAAGAAGAAGAAAAACTGGGAAGACTACTGCTCAAAACTGAGTCTCAACACGCCGACCAAAGAAGTGTGGATGAAAATACGAAGGCTGAAAAATATAAAGGAAGCGAGGGTGCCCGAGCGGACACCACCACTGAATATTCTGACAGAGATATTAGAAAACATAACACCACCTTATGTGGACCCTCAACCCCTAAACGTACAGGAAAATACACAGCACATCCTATGTCAACCTTTCAGGAGTGAAGAGCTCAGCAGAGCACTCTCCTTTGGCAAATCATCAGCACCTGGGCCGGATAACATACACTACCCCATGCTACGCCTACTACCCTGCCAACGGGTAAGCGTACCTGCTCGACCTCATTAATCGTATTTGGGCTGAGAAAAGCGAGATACCACCTTTGAAGACGGCCAGAATAATTATTATAAAAAAGCCAGGAAAGGAAACTGAATGTGCCTCAGCATATAGACCCATATCCCTCTTATCTTGTGTGTTCAAAATTCTCGAAAGAATGGTAAAGCATAGACTCGAATGGTGGTTCGAACATAATTTATTGCTGCCGCATACTCAATACGGCTTTCGGAGAGGGAAAGGCACGAATGACATATTAGCACACCTTGTTACAGATATTCAATCGTGCCTTACAGTCAATAAATACATGGTTGCCATTTTCACTGACCTAACATCTGCCTATGATAAAGTTCTGCCATCGACCTTGGGAAAAAAATTAAAAGAGAATGGCGTGCCGGGCCCCTTTACAGCGAGGCTGCTAGCTATGATTACAAATAGATGGTTAGTAGCCAAGTGGAAAACAATTACTCTAGGTCCAAGAAAGTGTAGCCAAGGGGTACCTCAAGGATCAGTTTTGTCTCCGTTACTCTTTAATATATACACAACTGACCTACACAAAATAATGCCACCTTCCGTCATAATACTTCAATATGCGGACGACATCTGCCTGTATACAATAGGCACAAGCATCGAAAGATGCCAAGCCATATTAAACGAAGCGATGTATAAACTAGTACAATGGCTGTCAGACAATGGACAGGAGATCTCAATAGATAAAAGCTCAGTCTGCATATTTACACGACACAGGATTCCTCCAATGATCCGCATGACTCTTGGACCATACCAGCTCCCAGTTAAGAATAGCTTGAAATATCTAGGCCTGATAATAGATAATAAACTCAAATGGTGTGAACACATCAAACAAATAGAAAAAAAAGTCTGCTCAAGGAACAACCTTATAAGAGCAGTAACAGGACTAAAGTGGGGAGCAAGTCCACAAATAGCACTAACTCTATATAGAGCCCTAGTCCGTCCACATTTTGACTATGGGTGTATTTGTTATGGTGCGGCCTCCCAACGGCCTTTAGCGAAGCTTGATGTACTACAATACATGGTACTACGCACCTGCCTAGGGGCAATGAAATCTACGCCCACAAATGCACTATGCGCAGAAGCAGGGGAACCTCCTCTGCACCTACGTAGATCCTACCTAAGTTCAAAATTTTTACTGAAACAGAGTCAGTTGACGACTAGTAAATTATATAATTCCATACACAACTTATCCATAGACTGCCTAACAAAAGGATATTGGAAAAACAGACGACTGCCACCGCTAGCTTCAGCTTATCTGGAAACCAAATCACTATACGATAAAGCCAACAAGAGTGAACAACTATACTGCTATGAGGCTCCATTATGGCATACATGTAAAGAAATTACAGTTGTTGGTCAAACAACGCAACAGAGCCCCTACAAACAGACGTACCTAGAAAAATTGAACAAATGGCTTCCGGCTGGAATCATATATACAGATGGGTCTAAGAACAACAGTCATGCTGGATGTGCATACATCAACCTTGATAGCATGGAACAGGGCACTTTCCAACTGCCTAAAGAATGCACTATTATGACAGCGGAACTGATAGCAATATTAGAAGCACTTAGATATGCCGGGAGCTTACCGGATAGTAACATTATCATACTATCTGATTCACTCTCTGCCTTAACGTCATTAAAAAATCATCACATAAACCAAAGCAACAACCCGATCATATACGAAATTATTAAATCAATCATAGACCTGGAACAAAGTAATAAATTAGTAGTACTTTCCTGGGTGAGAGGCCATGATGGGTGCAGGGGCAATGAAATAGCCGACCAGCTGGCAAAACAAGCAACTGAGACCGGGGTAACTATACACCGTAAGATACCTACTTCGGACCTGATTGTGACAATAAAGGAAAAATTATACAATGATTGGGACGTAGAATGGAGATATACATCTGCTACGAAAGGTAAACACTACGCAAGGATACATTCTGAAGTTACAAAACGGCCATGGTTTCAGAACATCCGGTGTCCTAGAAGCCTATATATCACAATTTTTCGGCTTAAATTCGGACATTGCCGCCTCAAGAAGCACTTATGTAGAATCGGTGTGGTAGAGGAACCGTACTGCCAGTGCGGACACGTTGAAGACGCTAATCATATATTCTTTGGTTGCCCATTTAACAAACAAGCCTCTGACAACCTCATCAAGCACTTGGTGCAAGCAGGACAGCAACTCCCGGCAAGTGTTGAAGACTTACTAAATACAAACAGATTTAAAATCTTCTTCTTCATGTACTCATTTTTACGGCAAATCAAACGAGAACTGTAACAATAATCAACTGTATAATCAAGTGTAACATATCCTTACATTTCATGTATATATGAGTCTTTGTAAATAGTTTTATTTTTTTATTAATTTGTATTACTTTTTCCTAAACTTAATATTTTAATGTATATAATGTAATATCAAATGGACTAATTTAATGTATGTATATGCCAAACAAAGGAACAATAATTAACTGTATAATCAGATGTAACATATCCTAACATTTCATGTATATATTAACCTTGTAAATCGATTTTTTGCCAAACTCAATATTTTAATGTGTATAATGTAATATAAAATCGTCCATTTTATGGTATGTATGTGCCAGACAAAGTTACTACCTTATGCACCCAGTGTATTACGTAAATGTATTAGTTATGGCTTTTAATGTGTGTAAGGTACTATGAAATACGAATAACCTACAGAGACAATGTATATTAAGATTTACTGCTACGATGTGCAAAATGTTACAGATGTAATAGACAAACAATGTAATAAACGCCTGTACACTTGGTAATGGCTAAATGGCCAGCATGGCTAAAGGCCAAATAAATTAAAAAAAAAAAAAAAGTAAGAGTGACGAAAAAGGAAAAGTGTATGCATTTTGCGGACTTCTGTTGCTTGCAATATCTTCAGACAGTTTATTTCTTTCCAGCTTTTTGTATTCCAGGGAGACTCAAAATGTTATTTATTACCTTTCATGAAAAACAAAAATGATTTATTGAACTCCAGACACTGTGATTAAGTGAACTACAATATGCCCGACAATTCTGTACCAGCATGGAAGACACAAAAATATGTCAAAAATGGTGAGAACTTCTCTGTGTAGAAATAAGTGGATCATTACTATATTTTATGCATAAAAATTAACTGTGCTAATTCGTAGAGATAATTAATGTGCGAAGTAAAAAAAAAAAGTTTAGAAAAGATTTTATTTTTATAATATAAGTAGGCGCAGCAATGTTTAAGATGTTACCTTTACGTTACTTAGTAGGTCGCTCACTGTGTGCCATTTTTAAATGCTGATACGGTGGACTGCACGGTTTATTATTATCATTAATTTAATTGCTATGAAGCTAACGCTCCGGTGGCAATTACCCTAGTCATCTAACTAGCCCTTTTTAATTTATTTTTTAAACATTTTCTTTTATAATTGGAGTGTTAAATCCCTTCCACATTTACTTTTCTGATTAACAAATTTTAATTTTAAAGTCCTCAAGCGTTTTTGGTAAATTATTCCATCACTTCATTCGGTAATTTCTTCCAAACCCTGATACCCTTACCAAAAAAAAATCCAATCCCTAATGCATAAAATCGAGCGCCAGCTTGTGGTTCTGGTCGTCTTTTCCCATCCATTAACTATTCTTAATTGTCTGACCAATATCCCCGTCGCCAACATATGCCGTGTACAATCCCAGCACTCTCTTCACCCTCCTCCTTTCCTCCAACGACTCCCAATCCAGCTCCTCTGACTGGGTCCTTGGTGCCGAAAATTTATATCGATATAACAGTTACCTCAGCTTTGCGCTCTTGGGTGAATGTTGCAGTATAAGAGACTTCTTTATTAATAACAAAAATAATAGTAATAACTATTTCAATAAAATAATAAAAATTTAAACGTTCTGTACCAAAAAATCAGTAATATTTAATTTCCTAAAATATAATTTTTTTTCATTTACTGTAAGGATACTGGTTTTATTTAGACGATATGTTGGTACGATCAATTATTTCGGCTTTAAAATAGATATTTCGTGAATTAAAACTAATCTTGCGCCAAATCACTCGACAAGAATTATTTTTAATTTTCTTCGCTTTAAAATCGCCATATTAATAATGCTATTATTTCAGCCACATGTAAGTAATTCCAAAATATCAAGATTTGATCACATTATATGTATTGATGCGCATTTGATTGAAACTATGATTTTCAAACGCCAATATTATCTGAGGTTGTGGTTCAGTTGAAATGCAACCTGGAACAGAATGACAATTGACACGCTATGTTACAGTATAAGGCATAATGGATCTAGCTTTATAATTTACGCAGTGGAACATAAGGTTTTAGGATGCCTAGTTAATTTTTAATTTCATTGGTTGTATGTTCTTGTCGTAATTAACTCAATAGCACATTAAAAAATCAGGGCTATGAAGTTATTTTATAGAAAGAACAGTTTATTTTACTGTCCGCTGTTTGAACAGCAGCCAAAAGTTGTACACACGTTCCTTGGGCGATATTAATCAGGAATATTTGCACATTAGAGCCACCAAATATATATTAATCCAGTAAAGTCCATCGAAATATGGGCAGTTCTGTAGATGTTAGTAAGGAAAAATTACGTATTGTTACCTGTTGATATTTGTGGTAGCTGTTTCTCAGACATCTTTCTTCGAGAAGAAAAAAAAACTGAATTTCGTATCCATAACGATATGTAAGAAAGAATTTTGGTTTTGTTTATTGTCAGCGGGAAGACATATTGTACCAGAGACAAACTTTTTAACTGCCTACCAGAGACAATATATGTCTGCCACATTAATAATCTAACGCATTTCACATCACAACTGAGCTGTTACGATGTAAGTAAATGTTGATTACGTTTGATTCACGTATTCCGTTTATCTAAAATAATGCGGTCCAAAAAACTGAATAAAAAAAGTAAAAAAATAAAACGGAATCCCAAATTTTGTCAGATTTTTTTAGAAAGAAGTGTGTGTCTGAATGTGCATAATGATCCGTGGCCCACAATTAGAGAAGTAAGGGAATTGGGGTACAAAACTATGGTCAGACCACTGCTGAAATATGGTGGTGTAGTTTGGGATTCAAATTTTGGGTATCAAATACAGGAGTTGGAGGAGGTGCAGAGGAGGGCTGCCAAGTTTGTCTCTGGAAATTACTGCAGAACAAAATCAGTAACTAATATGATAAAGGAGCTAGAGTGGAATTCTTTGGAGGATAGAAGGAGGTTAAAGGGAGTAATGGGACTATACAAAGCCTATACTGGTGATGAAGCATGGAATGATATTGGTGGTAAAATTAAGAGAGATGCTTGGAAGGGTAAGGTTGATCATGACCACAAGCTGGCAGTTGATTTCAGGCATAAGGGTGTGGGAAAATTTTCTTTCGTAAGAAAGGGAGTGAGAGACTGGAATAAATTGCCGAGAGAAGTAATGAATAACTTACCGGAAAAACTTAAAGAATTTAAAGTAAAAATTAGTAGAGGGCAAAAGTAGGTTAGAAGGGGGAATGGGAGAGGGGGGGGTGGCGTATGGAGATTGCCACCGGAGTGGGCGCTCCATCGCAATTTTATCAATTATTATTATTATTAATTTCCCATACATGAAGGTTTTTAATTGCTTGCTTCTTCCCATAGTACCTATAAGTCATTAGCAATTTCCGCAGATTTTGATTCGAATCATTAGCTCAAAAAATTTGAAAACTCCGTCCAAAATGCTGCAGTAGTTATTGCGGGGCTCCCGTTCAAATAAAGATACACACGCAGCTTGCTAACAGATTTATAATAGTGTAGATTACTGTTAATCATATAGTCAGATGATAAGTGCCGATTGAAGCCATAGCAAGTAACTGGTATCATATTTGATGGCAATTTTGATGTGTTTTCAGACGTTGCCACGTAGTGATAACATCGAGTATTGCTGGACATAGCAATACCGTTATCTGACTAACGTAGTTGCGTGTTGTTAATGATAATAATATATTTTGTCCTGTCTAAAACTTATCCCGTCACGTACAGTCGGCAGCGGTACCATTTGCAGACATCAATCGGATATTGCTCTCGAAACCGTAACGAAAAAGCCATATCGCTCGAACGGCCAAAGGATACTTCTTTTTACGATATGTGAATGGCCTGCGTAGCACCCGTTATATATGGCTAACGTTCGCAAGACCGCAATGTGGGTATTTCACGGACGGTTTATTGCAATATTCCGACATAAACTGAGCAATCCGAAGACAAAGAGTCTTGACTCGTCTTTTTGGGAAAAGCTTCCCGTCTCATCTCCGACTCAGCCGTAGATAACGGCGCTCAGGAAACAACAGCGCGGCGCCATCGCGCCAATAGTGCTTAACAACTAAAGGAAGTCACCCAAACACAAACGCAACTAGACTTCACCTTTTGGAGATTGGCTGATGACACTACGGCGTTATGCGTGTTTAACAAATTACAGTGAAATTTAGAAACTATTGTAATCAATATAAACATTGCATTTCGAAAAATCATTGTTTCTGAGGTCACCTCTCCACTATTTTAGTTACTTACACTCATGCTGATATTGCTCCCTTTGATGTTGATAAGGCATACTGGAACTACTTGCACGTTTCCTCTTCGTTTGACGGTGTTGCACCGACTGAGCGTGGCGTAACATTCATGTGTTCTGTCACATATAATAGGACGTTATATGGCCTACATGCACGCCACCTGTCTGCAATGTTAGTCACTTATTATGATTCCACTGTTGTACATATCCTCCGATTTTGGAATCGTTCAGACCATTCCTACTGGGTGTTAAAGAACATTTTTTCTTATTATAGTTAAATACCCAATGCCGAGTTAAGGGACATTAAATGAGGAAACTCGTCGAGCACGCTTATAGGTTACCCAACTCTTAACCCACCAGCATCTTTCTCGCTTAGCACAGTACTTATGAACAAGCAACGTAATCGGATTATATTAACACATATCTTATTCACCATACTTATTTGGAAACCAAACCCTGTATCTCATAGTGAATATCCGTGGGATATTGTGATTTATTAACATCAACACTTCGCAGAGCGCAAACCAGATAGAATCCACAATCTGCAACACTTTAAGAAGCTTCTCAAAACTTTGCTATCAACAAACACAAGCGAAATTTCGGATCTCATAAAAGCCGGTATGGCACAGATACATTTACAGTTTAATCGATTGTTAACATGCTAACGCATAACATTAGCATTCTAGGATTACGTGTAAAACTGCAGCAAGCATTTCTCGTAAATTTCAGTTTGTCGATTGAGTTAAAAAGACTTCACGATTCACTATAACACTTCTGCAGATTTCTATATCAGATAAAACTGCATCACGAACAAAATCCTTAATAGAGGAGAACCACGTTTCTCAAAGGTTGAAAATGAACGCACGTATAGTAGAAACGCTCTGACTTCGCATTCGCTAGGACAAGGGATCCTAATCCCTGTCCAATTTTCCTTGATTTCCTGAAATCCCTCCAGCCAAATGCCTGGCTGTTTCCTTCCAAACGCCATGGTTCAAATCCTTCCCGTTCCTTGCCGCCGCGTAAGTCATAAGCCCATTTCTTCAGTGCTTCAGCGTTTTATACATTCTTCGCGGAACCAGTTTCACCCTTCTTCGGCTGTTTCATTAAGCTTTCGTTGCTGATAACCCTATGGTGAACCGTAGTCTACTGCAGTGCTTCATTTTTTAGCCTTGATTACCAGGCAGTAGATCAAAATACTTAGTTCGGAGATGTGGAAGAAGATGTAATTCAATCTGATTGATCTCAAATAAAGTAGAATATTCGCAGTCGGTCGGTAAGCAAATCTGCCTGTCTACTTATACAGCCGACCTCCTCACTCCTCCTCTCCTCCTGGTGTCCGGTGAGTAAGCTAGACATTGAAGGATACAGGGTTAACGATCCCCAAGCTGCACCCACGTCTCATTTTTTGATGAATCCTCCGGGTTCTTGTGGTTCCAATGAACATAAGATAAGACCCTTGGTATAACGTCCCACTAGGTCGTAATTTAAAACAATGCACTCCGGAAGTTAAATCGATTGCATATAAGTCACTAGTGCGTCCTCACTTACAATATTCTTGTTCTGTATGGGGTCCCCATCAAAAGGGGTTAATGCAGGCGTTAGAGAAGGTCCAAAGAAGAGCCGCCAGATTCGTGACAGGTATATATAGTTGGAGGGAAAACGTAAGTGCGATGTTGAAGGAGTTAGGTTGGGAAGACCTGGAACACCGAAGGCGTTGTTCTCGACAGAAGCAAATTGAAAAATTCACGACTGTCGTATTTCGGAATGACAGCAAACAAATATTGCTACCAGCAACATTCGTATCTCGGAATGACCGTGAAAATAAGATAAGAGAAACCAGGGCCAGAACCGATTCTTTTCTGTATTCATTTTTTCCACGAGCGATTAGCGAATGGAATAGAAAGGATTTACCGGGCGAGTAAACTTAAAATCCGACAGGAGTAGCTTTCGATAAAGCTCTCCGGCCATCCTGATCTGGGTTTTCCATAGTTTTCCCAGATCACTCCACGCGAATGCTGGGATGGTTCCTCACAATTGCCCATGGGTGCCTCCTGCCATATCCCTTCCAACCTATTACCCTTTCGGATAGCTGCAATGCACCTTCCGCCACACACTTTTAGTGAATCGCGGAGTAATAGTAATAGTAATAGAAAGGACGGAGGGTTGGGGGAGGGAAAATTGCCGAGAAGAGAGAAGATGTGAGACCTTTCTGTAGATAGCACACTCTAATCGCTGGGTTTCCCAAGTTTGACTACTGGCCGTTGGAAATATTCTGAGCAGGCCATTTATGTACTTTGAACTGAAAACTGGCTTGAAGGTGACAGGGAAGCTGTTCCTTCTCTCCCGCTCCACTGAGGTGGATGGAGGTTCAGTGGTGCAAGGGAACCCAGAGGTCAGCGAAACTTAGTTACGTCTACTAGCAAGTGTATCTGTCCTGGTATGTCAACAAAGTAATGCGTCCCTGCTGTAGTATTCGGTGTTGTCCGTTAAACGTTTCTGGTTGAATTGAAGACTGAATACGAAGGTTGATAGAGAAGTTGTGATCTCCCCTCTGACGCCCAAACTTCCACTCTCAATTCCCTCCCCTCATCTGTACTGTGAGGAGTGTGGGTATTGAAGGATTATGAAAGAAAAACGTATGACGTACGTTTCCCCGAAGCCCTTCCTTCGCACAGAGCCAAATGTGTTGACTATTGTTTTCTTACGCCTCTGCCCTCACCGTTATATCGCCGTTGACAACCAAATTCGTACTTCTGGATCCGTGATACAAGAGCCACCATCTCTATTTTCACAAAGTTAAAGCTTGTGGTCCAGAAGAGAGGAATATTAAAACTAGCTCCCTTCGTTGGTCAAAATAGTAGGCACTTATATTTTTAGACGAGACATCACATAACTGTAAAGAACCCCCCCCCCCCTCTCTTATCTTTCCTCTTGCCACTGATTGGTGCTGGGAAGATGTCCGAGCCAAGCTGCGTAGGTTTTCGTTCATTTCATTTGACACAGTTAAAACAGGATGCAGAATACACAACAGCAAGTGGATATTTATTTCCGTCACTTTATTATCTCCGTATTAACAAATACTGACAGTGACGTTTATGCGTGTAACTTGGCGGCAAAGTGTTCGGGTGGCACGGAGTAGGCGCAGGCACATTCCAACCAGCCAACACGCGACGGTGCGTTACGCGCCGAAAAACAGTAAGCACGCGATAACACGACTCAAATTCGTTTACAAACGTCAAACGAGATTTTACCAGTCACTGACATCTCGTATTTTTTGATGTTTTGAAACAAAATTTTGGTTTGGATCGACCGCATGTCATCACACCACTTGTTTATAAAATAATTACAATTTTGTCGAGTGCATTTCAATACATATTTAATTCCAGTGCTGGCTGAAGTGTTATTTCAAGTTCAAAGTGTTATGTGAAATAGCACTGTAACAATAACTTTACGAGGGTTATCGGAAATGTTTAATGGCGAGTTTTCAATATCCAAAACGGCGTCAATGAGCCATGTTTATGCAGGACAAAGAATCATTCTCTGATAATGTAAAAAGAAGGGCGACAGAATTGCAGCAAAGAAAGCAAAAAAAAAAAAAAAAAAAGCTCTTCTTAGGATTTTTTTCTTTTAGGCAAGTAAGTTTGTTCTGTTTTAGCAATAAACAAACACTTATGAATGAAATGAGGAGAATGTTTTTAGTAACAACTCTAGAAGAAATCGATCTCGAGCTAAGAAAGAGGTTTTCCCAGTAATTGATCTGTAGCAGGTGTGGCTAGTGTCACCATTTGTTTCGAACTATTTATAACTATAAAAATGTGTATAAAACAAATATCGGCCATGTTAATTATATACGCAATAATTTCAACGATAGTCTCATAAAAGTAAACAGCAGAAAATGTCTCCTGGAATTAATACGAAAAAAAAAAAAAACGCTACATCACACCTGGTGGGAGGAGGGTGCGAAGGCCAAAGCTACGTCTGGCTAAACGGAGGGAGGTTCAAAGAGGCTGAAATGGAGCCACGAAGATTAAGGCCGCTCCAATACGGCAGGGTTTTTGAGAATATCAGTCCTAGTTCGAGGTGGTTACTCCTTCACGTGACTACTCGCAGGCACTAGTTTTGGAGGTAAAAACCGCTTCCCTCCGTAATATATGTCCTCTCTAAATAAAGGGCAATCCTTTGGAAGCCTTCTCTCATAGCGTTGATCTTGTGTGGTGGTGGGTATTTCAGCTAGCTGGACTGAGGGTAGTACGCCCTACACCCCCTGTTGGAGCCAAGTATTATCGCATGTCTTTTAGTGCCAATATCTGACCAGATCCTCACAGATGGCGAATAGTTTAGCAGGCAAAATCTGATGCCGACTTTCAGTGAACGTAGAAAACTTGCTCAGTCCTGGCGCAATCTGACGCCGGTCTGAAACGTTCCTGGATCGTCCTGTACAAACTGACATGCATTGAAGAAAGGGCAGAGTCATGCATTGCTATGGACGGACGTCACATTGAGCACCTGAATTTAACTCGGAAATTACGTGTTTGCGGCCAATGTTTATTAGACACTTTTGTCTTTTTTTGATACATACTATAGCCCACTAAAATATTCGATATGTTTTTTAACACCCTGTGTGTAACTATGATTAAGACCAGACAACACATAATGGAGACATTTCATTAAAACCGCTTAACCGGCAAGTGTTGCTGTGCAACTCCAGCGCCTTACATTGCAGGGCTGGCAATATGTAGATTTTATGACTGTATGTTTCTTTGTTGATTAATGTGTTTGTGGCTGAGACTCACACTTCACTTTGCTATATCATTTCAAATAGTAATAAATTATAAGTAAAAACCTTATTATTATTAACTTATCTAGTTCTATTAGTTACAATATTAATTACATTTAATATTTAACCATATTACTCGGGTAAGTGATGGATTATCCGCTCTACTCTTATTGACACAGCATTGCAAGTTTGATTGGTAGATACGCTTTTGTTTCCTTCGGGGATCGAAATTGCGTCCTCCTGAACGCCTGGCCCTAGCGTTAACCATTCATCCATAAGATTCTTTCTTAAGTATCTAATGTTTGTACAAACGAAAACGAATGTGTTGCCTCAGTGTAAAGTGCGAGTCGTGCCTCGTGCAATTAGGGTTTCCTAATGCATTGAGTCAGACACATATCTCCTGTGTAGAAGTCGCTTAGCACAAAAATAAAAATCTTACACCTCCGTCCCACTGCTCTCTAATGTTGCCTCGCTGATCAACCTTTACTGCGTTAAATTTTCGGCAGAGTGTGTAGGAAGCTTTGCCTTTTGCCAGTTATTCCAACGTTGTAATAGATGTTACACACCTTTGCGTTTGGTATTTCTTTTTTATGGCGTACATTATTCTAGTACTACGAGTAGTCTTTTATATCATTGACATGTTGCCCGAAACTGTTGACCACCAGATAGAAAGTTGTTTGTAAAGATCCTTCAGGACTAGGATCAGTAGTGGAAATCGGTGGGGTATATAGAAGGATAGCTTTTACGCCTTGAACTGAATTACCTGAAGGCGGCGCAGGTGTATATGGGTCACGTAGCTCCATACAGGACAGGAAAATTCGATTATTGGTCTGACAGGTACACTGTAAATTCCCACACTCGTGGGGGACGTCAGAAGCCAGTCCTTACTCGCCACTCGATATAGATGTGCAGAACATCCTCGATGTGAATTTTCCATGACATTTCTTGTCGAGTGTCACACCCAGGTATCATAATGAAGTTGTCGATTGAATGAGCTCTTCGTGCCGTCCAAACTGTGGATCCGGTTGTACCTGGTTCCTTTGCTCGTATCTCTTAATTTGAGGATTGAATGCTTGGCAAATCATAGACTACCGGAAAATGCCATACGCGTTTACTTTTTTATACTATTTTGTTGGCTCAGGGTTTGTTTCTCTCGCAGTCAGTTTGTATATAATTTACACTATTGTATATGTATCCTAATATTAGAAATGCGAAAGTCTCTTTTTCTTTTCTTTTTTTATGTTTTCGTGGGTAAACTGCTTAACCGATCTTCATGAATTTTGAAAAGGAAATCCTATTTGACACCGGAAAGGACATAGGGTTGTCTTTCTGTATAAATAACATATTTTGTCATTCAATTTTTGAATCTAACGCAACGGTGACAGATAGATGCATACCACGTGCAAGCCTCTATAATGCCACGTCAGAGACTGGGCCAGTGGTTAGAGTTCTTACCTTCAGAAGTTCTGTCTCTGGTACCGGGTACGAATCTCGGTACGGTCAGGAATTTTTAAGAATTGTTTTTGATTGTATGAGATTTGTATGTTCCTTCCATTGTTAGGATTCCACGTTAAACTGTAGGTCCCACCAATTCGGGGGTGGCATTCTTGGCATGTCGTAGGCGGCCGAACAATGAAATACGCATTTACTTGTTGTGCTATACTGGTGGCTCAGGCTTTTTTTCTCTCGCTGTCAGTTTGTGCATTTATTGATTTTATTTTGCATATGATGCTATATGACATTTACAACATTGATCAACATTTATACTGTATTCAATGAGCAATCTTGTTTCAAAGTAAACACATATATACACATAGTTCAGCGGACAATGCCTGCAGCCGGCCACTGTGACAGGATCTCCTTTGATAACCACTCAACGTGTCGTCGAGGCGCTCCAACCAAGCCAGCGCCTCCGGTGTGGCCAAATTTAAGTGATCCAGACTTCCAGCAAAGGCACGCAGTGGGCAGTCCTGCACAATGTGCGACACTGTCTGTATAACCTCACCGCAGTCACAGTACGGAGAATCTGCCCAGCTCCATGTGTGGAAAGTTGAAGAAGTTCTTCCCGTACCACATCTAATCCGATTTAATTTGCACCAAATTGACCGTGGTAAGTTGAATCCTGGTAGTTTTGAGCAGGAATTGGTAATTTGAACGATCCCCTGTGGCGTTGACGATGCCCATTCCGCTGTCCAGCTATCTGTAGGGCTGAAGGAGTTAGATGTTAGACTGACTGCAGTCTTCCAGGCAGGGCGACGTGACTTCAGCCGTTTTTTGTATTCACTAATATCTCCATGGATGGGAAGAGCCTCGTTGTTCAGAATTCTCAACAGTTTGTGCATGATCTACACTGATAACATTATAAATGCGAAAGTAAGTCTCTTTCTGTCTGTTACGTTTTTACGACTAAATGCGCTTACCGATATTGATGAAATTTCACAAGGAAATACTTTGTGTATTTAGGAAGGACACAGGATACTTTTTTCGGTATGAATAACAGTTTTTGTTATGAAATTTTGATAACTTATCGGAAGGTCACAGTCAACTGGATGCTTATGTTACATCGGTCGCTCAAGCTGTGCACGTCTCGCAGTAAGTCAGTTTGTTAGTAAATTTCGTTTCCAGGTAAAACTTATTATTTAGTATAAATGTTGACTTGTGCTGTACCATACTATTGTTATGTGTTTACATAAAAGTTTTTGGCGTTAGTATATTTTGTATTTTATTTATTTATCTTTTACATGTCTCGCAGACGTAAACCAGTCCTTAGGAGTAGCTCAAGCAGAGCACAAGCAACTAAAGTTATTAGAATCCAAGAATTTGATGGTCATGCTGAAGAAAGAAGAGAATACGAAGCTGAAATTGAAGCTGCCCTCAGTTAAGCCTCACCACCTCCCCGCACTTCAGTTTTTTTTAAACAAGTTGCAAAATAATTCTCTTCATGAGACACTTTCTATTGTAGAATGGTATGGTAATGGATTCCCCGTCATATTTTGTTTGGGACTAAGCTTAAGAAACTTACAGTTTTCTATATCCAATTCCAGCAATGCTTACGGCTTTACGCCTCGTCGACGTCGAGATCATTATAGGCCGGAAAGGACGAGGGTAGTAACGGGAAGGAGTTCGGTCATGGCCTTTTAAAGGAAGCATCTTGACATTCACCTGGAGTGATTTGGGGAAACCATGGAAACCCGCATCTGGACTCCCAGATGAGGATTTGAACCCGCGTCATCCTGAATGTGAGGCCAGAGTGTTACTGCTCATCCACCAAGCTCGGTTTCTAGCAATGAAATTCTAAGTCCCTGCGTATGAAGTCGCGGGTAACAACAATATTAAATAAACGAACAACATAAAGTTTGAAATCCAGTAATTTTCGTAGTTATTATTCTTTTTTCTTAATATTTACTAGAATATAACTGGAGGTTAATGTTCTGAATATGTATATAATATGTATTTTTGGAGAAATTTGAGACATGTAGGTGTCCTCTGTTTTCTTGTGTGCTGGTATACTAGACAAATGCTTCTCGCGAATCATTGGTGTTTATCTTTCACAGCAGTCTATATATAAATCGCTTCAATTAATCACATAGGTTAAACATTTCCTATGTCATTTCTCGTGTTCCAATAATAGAGCATATTATATTAAATGAATTATTGTATTTAGATCTGAAAATGAAACATAACAAAATGTGCTTTATTCCCTTTCAAAACTATTTTTCCAGAAAAATCCCTTAGAAAGCAAACAGACCTGTGGAAGCTAATTTTTGAAACCTTCTACACTTTTCCCGGTTGGTAATTTAAACAGGCATGGAGAATATGACAAAACAGTATCCATTTATGCTATAAATTGAAGGTGTAATCTGGAATAACTGCCATTAGGAAGCAATATGGAAGGTTTTATGTAATCGTTTACATGCACAAGTGACTTTTTCTTGAACATGGCCGCCCCTAATGCACTATTCGAGGTCAGTTTTATCTCGGCGGTTTCTTCAATTGTGACCTGTTTAGCATGCCGTGAATCATCAGCTTACAGCGCGCACGGGCAGAAGACATTGCCTGCCTCACATATCTCAGGTCAGTTACACGCTTTCCATAAACAACTGCAATCCTCAACGTAAGGCGAGCCAAGTTTATAGTATCGTATGCAAAGCAGCTGACACGTATATCGATGTAATTGGCGATAGTGCGTAATAACGTTACGGGGCCGCCTTGTGATCTGTGCGAGGCGTGGGCGCCGCTGACTTACGGTAATTGTCCCGCGAGCAGTCCCCAACCCGTCCGCTATCCGATCATCTCCTCCATCAGCCGCAGCTTAGCTTCCAAGCACATTGCTCTCTGCTAACACCAAAATAAACACTCCAAAATAATTAGACTTTATCAATGTAAGTGGCTACGTACGGCTAGCAATACAAGCTATTCAAAGATATTCTTTTAAATTTTCCAACAACGCAAGATATTAGTTTTTTTTTATTTTATTTATTTATTTATTTATTTATTTATTTTTTTTTTTTTTTTTTTTTTTTTTTTTTTTTTTTTTTTTTTTTAATCCTTAACTGATCAGACGTTTCTTGTTTGGTCATCCATTGATTTTAAGTACGCCCAGGGTTCATTTATATCTTTAATGGTTTGCTTTTATTCCACACAGATTCCACTTTTGCCCAACATCTTCTCTTTTCTCCATATGTCTTTCTCTTTTTGTTCCGTAGTGAATATTGACAAGTTAATTGCTCCGGCCAGTGATCCTGTGTTTATGAGAACTTAATTGTGCATCGAGGTTAAATGCACTCCTGTTACGACCATGATAATTTTTGTCTCTTGTAAACAACAATACACAAAATGAATCAAAATAAGAAATTTCATGTGGATTGTGGTTATCTCAAGCGGCCCGGTGGCTCAGTGCTTAAGCGTATGGCTGAAGATCGAAAGGTCGCGGGTACGAATCCTTGTCTCGGCGGGTATATTCATAGACCCTTAACCCAATCTTCACCTCTGACAAAACTTGGAGTATGCAAGGTACGCCAAAATGCTTCTGTGGTTCGTATTCCACGTTAAACTGTATATCCCCATTACCTGATAGGATTACCGGGTTAGGTTAGGTTAGGTGAGGAGGAAAGGAATGTGTTGTTGTTATCTGGGCTATAAGACGCCTCCGCCTACAGCGAGGTCACTAGCGCTCTAAAAGGAACTGGCCACCCTACCTCCGATGGCAGGATCATCCCGAAGGAGATGTACTTAGGCTAAGTACATCTCCTTCGGGATGATCCTGCCTAGCTTCGGACTGCCCACCAGGCTTTAGCTTTTTATTGTTATCTCTTGCTTACAACTAATTATTGCAGTAATTCATTTTCTGATACTTCCCATAGCATATCGGCTTACAGAAGTCGTTCGTTCAGTCTCCTCCAGTAATTCCTAACCAACAGTTAGTATAGTTATTGGTTTCAGGAGGGAACCATCTGGACTTTATAACCTTTATATTGAAAGAAAATTTCTTCCTCATGCCGTTTAGTTCCGTTATCATCCAGCCTCTTGAGTTCTACTCAGATTTCAGTTTATTTCATTATGTACCTGTTCCTAAAGCGCTGGTAATCGTTTCGTTCATAATATAGACTCTCCAAGTTTCTCGCAGCAAAGACATCTGGTCTTGCATATTACAAAAAATTTTTTTTATTCTTTTACTACATTTAATTTAACAAAGGACTGAGTGCTACTGGTTTGCAGATCCACATTTAAGATTGCAGGAATTTATGGAAATAGTTTGCAGGAATTTGAACATCTGTTGTCGAGTACGCCATCAGTTGCTTTAAATACTGAACTATGAGGCAAAATACGAAAAGTTTTATCTAAAACATCTTACTTCGTCTTACACATGTAACACAGTCAGGAAGCCAACATGTACATTTTTAAATTTCTTTTCAAAACAACTTTTTAACAAATCTATTAAAGGTTGAACTTTCTAACGAAGTATGGTTTTTTGATATGCTCCTAGTCCCACAGTAGCAATCATAATTATCTTTCTCGCAAGCAGATTAAGCTACAGATTTAAGATGTTTTCTGTTGCGTTGATCCAAAACCAAATATTGTAAAATTTTGCTATATTACAGGTAATTGGGGCCGATAAAAATAAATCTGAAAGTGATTAAGAACTGAGACTTGAAATAGTCTTGCTACATTTCAATCAGGACGTTTTGAATACTAACGTACCAAGACCTAAATTAGCAATCTATGCATTAAATCCGATTGCACCACTATTCGCAAGGTTAAACTAGTATATAATCTTGAGACATTTCAGTCAGTTCAAAACTTATAATAATACCATAGCAGAATGAAAAAAAAAATTAAAATAGACTTTACATTCCATTCAAACCACATTTGAACATTACATACCTTTCAGAACAGATCTGAATTCTGTTTTGAATACTGAAGGACCAAATGCCCAAAGCCGTAATAGTTCCACATAATTTCAGACCTGTTGCTGTCGTAGTTAATATGTTCTGTTTACTGTTGTCCTGAAGATTAGGTTTTGTGATATCACTTCCTGCTTTACTCAGAACCTAATATTTTTGACTAGGAGCTTTAATTATAAGTAAAGTTTCTCTTAGGGAAATGAATATCTGTCCGACAGTTTCAATTGTTCAACCCACCACAGCGGAATACAATCAAGAAGACAGATTGTATATAGTTCCGGATGTAATTTCCTCCTTTCTTGCCTGTTCGTGTAAGATAGTGGAAAGTTAGTTTTCATTTAAAGTTATCTTCTTTTGAAAGCTTAGATTATATTCTTCCTACTATTATTTCCAATACCAATAACAAATAAATTCAAACTACTGACTTTTATATCTGTCAGCCATTTATATTAACTTCTTATATGTTTTATTTCCATTAAACCTGCCTTTAATAGAGATGTTATACTTAATATAATTGCACTTGAAAACGGCCGCAGAGGTGCGCCTTGTAGGCGTCAAAAACAGTATTCGATTTTTAATTAAATACAACTAATAGCAATTAGTTTCTGCATGATAACTACCTGATTTTAATTATAATGCAATATTTGGGCTTCCGTGTTTTAGAAGTAGTATACTGTTTAAGATCTTATAGAAATTTTTCATTTGCTATGAATGATGTTGATTTCTCAAGCTACCGCGGCAGTCTTAGTTAATGATTTCGGTGTGTGCCGCTTTGTTTGTTTGTCAATTTAAGCATTCAGCCACCATTCTACAGCCATCGTAAGAGGTTATTTATATTGACAGCAGGAATTTTAAAAAATACTAACAACTTCAACGAAGACTGAGGCCTATTACTCTGCGATGCTTAGCACTCGCTTTCTCAACACAAATAGTATCTCTGACAAAGGCTGTAGAATAGCAGCCGAAAGCTTAGATCATCACGTAAACAACGCGGCATACTCCGGAAATACAGTAATAATTATTTTTTATTAGTTGTAATAATCAGCATATTATTTAGATGTTAACGCATTATTTTATATTTATTGAAGTGAGCTGATATAAGGTTCAAATGACCGAAAGCTTCAATTTAATTGATAACAGTTAAGTTGCCATCAATCGTCACGGAAATCTTATACGAAAGTCCTCAACGAATATAAGAAATTGGAACCAAATTTAATCTACTGAATGACGAGATGATAGGGAACTGAAATTTTATTGCTTCTAACGATTTACATTTTCAGCATTATCAGACCATTCCATTCAGGAAAACCTTTTCTTTCTTTTTTGCTTCTGGCTATACGCCTCGTCGACGGCCACTAGAGGCGGGAAAGGACTGAGGTGAAGGAATATAAGTATTCATCACGGTCTTTTGAAGGCACCATCACGTGGAGTGATTTGTGAAAACCACGAGAAACCCAAATCTGAATGGCCGGACTTGGATTCGAATCGACGTCCTCCGGCATGCGAGATATGAACTTTACCGTCCACCCACCACGTTCGGTTAATTGTTATTTAAGGTTTAAGTTGCGATCAATCGTCACGTAATGTCCTCGATGAGTACAAGAAATTATAAATAAATTCATTATACTCAGCAATGAGGTGACAGACAACTGAAATTTTTACTGCTTGTGACGATTTAGTTGATTGACTGGTTTTGATTTTCAGCATTATCAGAGCATTGCAACCATTCAGAGAAAGTCATGTGATGGTACATTGTGGCTCGTTCGACAGACAGGCCACAAGGACGGGTCAGGAATTGAGCGTGTGCCTGAGAGCTGAATTACAGTTATCCTCGCTGTCGATGTGAGGTGTAGTACAATTAAGTACCCCGTGTACCTGTTTCGCAAAGGGTGCATTGTGGAGCTGGGACTGTGTGCCCTTCCCACGCGGGCGGGCTTATCTGTGTCCACACAGAACGGTAGTGCGTGCACCCCCTGTACCGTGTGTCAACTTCCGCTCTCGCATCCCACGCCAAACCCGCTCACCAGCTCGCCACTACTTCGCGTCTGTGTACAACTACTGCCGCTAACGCTGTTTGCTTTCGGAGAGCTTTCCTTGACAACGCCTTGTTTAATTTCGCAATCTGCGAACAATATTTTCTTGTCCTCGTGATAACTTCTCGACATAAATTTCAGGGGACAACGAGAAACAAATATTTGGTCTTATGTTTACATAATCTGCTGTTCGTTCGATAAACATCACTTTGAAGAAACATCAGAGGCAGAAGTTCGCATAGTAATTTTCGTCCATTTAAAGATTCTCTCGCTGAGACACCTTCCTTCAAGTTAAATATGATACATTTTAACAACTTAAGCTAATCTTTTGGCAACTATGTAGGAACAATCGTGCATAACATAATAACTATTGCATATATATTCGAATGGACAGCAGTGTTTTACCAAGATTAATCATAATTTTCAAGAAATCTTTTGTTAAACATGTTTGACCACATTTTTTCTATAGCGACACTGATAATTAGAAGTAATACATATTTTTAATGATGTTCAAGTTAAAGGATACGAAAGGAGAAAGTTTAGTCTGTTTCTTTCTGCTGTTATTCTGCTGTTTCAAACATCATTCCAGCCGAATGCCGGGATGATCCAATTCCTTCTCGTTCCTTGTACCAGTCCTTCTCTTCCTTTAATGACCTCAACGTTTGTTTACAGGTAACAGGTAAATATAGCAGCAACATTTCGATATGATGTATGTATATTTTTTATCACAATTTTAACTTAATTTAAATTCAAAGGAAACGATATGAATCCAATGACATCCTCTCGTTTGGAGCCATCTGATAGGCACCGATATATTTTCTTCCTATACAGATTTGATATTTTCGAGATTCTGCCACTTATTTTGGATTTTCTTAATTTTTGTATAGAGAGTGAATTATTTTTTAAATATGAGTTGAACTACTTCAACGCCAAGGAAGAGTTATTATATTGTGTGTAGACGCCAGTTTTATGTATTTTTGTTTTGGTGGCAAGCTTGACAGACCCCCCAGGCAGGCGGGGGCAGCTGGCCTGGCATTGTCATCTGGTATTACACGCATTGTGCCATCGCCGTGGGTGGCTCTGATGTGTATTGGATGACACTGCGGGCTGGCGCCACACCCCCTACTGATTACTCAGATCACAGCGGTAGCGTCTCAAGGTATTATAACTCGCCGACTTGTAGCGTTCGGTGGATTTTCAGCAGCGTATCTGCTGTCTCCCATGTAATCAAAAATAACTTTGAATAAATCTGAACAAATCCTCGATTTGGAACATACCGCCTGACATAAAATGTTTGGTCCGTAAAAAACAAACAATCTTAACTTAGTTACCAAATTTTCTCTTTGTTTATCTTGTACAGTCAACGTAAAATTGTTGTGAACTTCAATCTTTTCTTTCTGGTTCTAATTTATGTAAATATTTTTTTCAGTTTCACATACCATTACTAATGGTGCACTACTTCATTCTGAGATTTTAATTTTCATCAAGTATCTATACCCAACATTTCGCATAGAATTGTTCTGACCTTTGGAACCAGTATTAAATTCTGTACGGGTAAGTATAAGTGTTCCTGCAAACGGACGACACCAAATATAGATTAAGATTCTTACATAGTACCCATTTGCAGAACTCTGCTAGTTGGTATCAGACCTTTATTGATAACAAACCATTACATCTCATTCTTCAGAGGCACGTTTTTGATATATACAATATCGACTTATTCAGGTGATTGATGTGCAATGTTTTTATCACTCCGGAATTGATGATTCGTCTGTTATCATGACCCATATAAAACTGAAGCAGGAACATAATTTTATCCCGAGAATGGAAACGTTTCAAAAGTCCTATACTACGCAGATTTTCGATAATATTTACAACTTCTTTCCAATCCGAAATTTTTGGTACATATTACGTATGTGCGTAAAATAATGTATCACAATACTCAAATTGGAGTTTATACAGAACTTCTTAATTTCACCAATAAACCTGATGTGTCGTGACTAAACGAAAGAATAAATCTTGGCCTGGCATTCAATAACTAGTTTTAAAAGTAACGGTATTTGGATTTCAGGTTAGATAGCTGACTCCAGTAACGTTGGATCCTCATTGTATCTATGAGTTTTAATTTTCGTGGTATATTTCTTTGAGAAAGTGCAGATAACACTGAATTGAAGCCCCTGCTCCATGCCTGAGGCTTTCCTCGAACCTCTGGCCCTAGTATCGCGACGCCCGCTTTTTAGCCCCTACTCTGCGAGAGCAACAAGTATTGTGCGCTTGTTTGCATAGTCGGTGTTACTTGTTTCTTTTCAAAATGTGAAATGTTCCACGTATGCAAAGGTGAACTTGTCGAACACCAAGATAATTATTTTAGAAGTAAGCGCTTGAGATTTATATGATCCTGACAACAGGCCCAAATACTCGGGAAGGAAAACCGATGTGCCGCAAATCAATTGCCGCCGATGTTACTAGCAGTAGCACAGGTATTGTATTTCTGTAGCCAAATGTCTAGTCTCCAGATTACCTTTTACTTATTTTGAGGATTTTTTTTAACTTTAAAAAAAAAAATTTTGGAATTTGGTTTTTAGTGCACACAGTAATTACGTAATTCGCAAGTATTTATGGGTGCACTCAATGTATACTAGACTAAGTATGGTATAGACGACACAAGACAAACACAACACTTAATTAAAACCACCCATGCATGACCTAGGCCGGACTCGAACCGGGCGACCCCTGCAACGCGAAGCAAGTTCGCTACCACAAACATGATTAACCGTTATTATCAGTCGTATTTCGAAAACGGAATAGAGAGCAGGTTACATCAATCACTATTGATTCTAGAGAGATTTTAATAATGAAACAAGAATTAGGCACTATTTATAAGTCGTTGATACACTTACAACCTACAACCAATTGTTCATTGTCGCAGATTTTTCTATAAATTGGAATTAATTTACTAGCTTTTTACCTAGTCAAATGGAACAATCTACGATTTAATTATTTTTTTCCGCTAACAAACGCTAAACACCGAATGTACAAGATCTTTACACACAAATTCCACAGATTTTCTCTCGTGCAATTTAAAACAGGTTCAATCTGCCGTGTTCTGCAGAATTATCCTGGAAAGAGTTTCTTCGTCCTACCTCAAGGTTTCTACGATCCAGATTTCGGGAAGTTATGAGTCATCTACTCCATGTATTAACCCGTCGAAGAGAACAGTCAACCAGTCGGGAGGGCATTATATTTTCAAGACTAATTGTTTTGCACACATTGAGACTTCGGTCAGTTATGATGTTGATATGATTATAGGTTTAACGACTCAGTCAAATTGAGCCAAACAAATAACATACCATGATCGCTATTCTTTTTTCATGTAATTTTTGCTTTCTAATTAAAAAATATAATAATCAGTAGGCCTATCTAGAAACAATTTTAAATTAATCTTCCCCTAAATATATTCATGCTCACTGTAAGTGGCACAGAAATCAGAAAGGCTGAAATCCGAAATGCCTACATCGATTCATGTATATTTCTTTTTAAAAAATGGTATATTTCCGACATTTTAATAAAAGCGAATGGCACTCTAGACAGGATTCCCCAAACCGTAGATGAGTCGATGAGTGAGACAATTTGATTTGCTGCGTATTTTGTCTCTGTTGTTACTGGAGTAAAGTTTGATGTGAAATGCGAACATAGAGCATTCACAGCGTTGCCAGAAGTAAAGATAATGTAACTGTCAGTATCATTTGCAGACTTGCGTGGAAGATGAAACAGTGACTTCAAGTTTTCAAAGCTATCAGAGCGCTCTTCGCATCCCATTAATCTTCGAGCTGGCTTTCCATTATCACAAGAAGCAAGGAAGAACCAAAATCTCCAAATGGGAACGGTGACATCTGCTGCTAAATACAACCTCGCCAGCACACGGGCCACGATCAGACCCGAGACAAACGCAACATTACTTCATTTTCGCCCTCTGCCGTGTGCTGCGCTAAGATGATGCTACGTGTATGGTTCAACAACTGGGGCCTCCGCTTATTTCGTACTAATGCCGCCTCAACGGGATTCCCTGTGGGCGCCCATAATTATAGTGGCTACAGATGCTTCTCTTTTGTAATTAAGGGTAGTACTTGCAGTCTCCCTTTCGAGGAGTGAGAACATCAGGTCGTGGAGACTTATCGACGGTGGAGGTTATGCAACCTACCACGGTTGGTAATAAAAGTAGCCGACGGCCTCTCCAGCCGCGGAATCAAACAGGCACTAAGGCGCTGTTTCGTTCCTTGGTGATTCACTTGTCGTATCGGACGTTTAACGTGGCCTTGGCATCTTTCTCAAGAATAAGCTTTCAGTGAAAACATCTTGTTTCTTCCTTTCTCTTCTATAATTATGCATTACATCCTGCAATTAACAATCTCTCATCACAATCATCTCAACACAGACTAAACCAGTACAACTTGGATTAAATGAACTGTCCTTACCTTCAAGGTCTGAATTACTGCTCACTTTTTGAATACCATTCCTCGACGTTAGTAACAGGTTGTTGCTGATATAGCCCATGTTAAGATATTTCTGAAAGGCAGACTTTGGTACCAAGGAAAAACTGGAAAAACTTTTTTATTTTTTGGAAAGCGAAATTGTAATTAGTTTTCTTTCACAGTCTCTCCCTTAATCTAAGGATTTATCAAGTGACGGTAACCAACCACCATTCCTTTTAACTAACTGGTCACTGCTACTTGCAGTCGTCTTCATTTTGCACCTCGAAATTCTTTACGTTACCGTGAAAATTACAACTGAAGCAGGAATGATGTTAAAAGCAGAATAGGAATAGCTAATTGAGTCTCATGAAAAAGAGAAATGTTTTGGTTTCAATTAATAATCCAAGGCTCGGAAAAACTTTTTAAAGCTCTGTGTGTGAAGCATAGTAGGCCCTAGTTTATGATAGCGAAATATGGACATTAAGAATACCTTAAAGAAGCAAAGCTGAAGCATCTAAGATGTGGTGCTATAGAAGGACGCTGAAAATTAGGTGAACAGATGTTTTGGGGACGAAGGATGAGGAGAGAAGTTTGTGGAAGAGGTTTAGAGGAAGAAGAGACAGATTGATGGGTTATATTTTGAGACATGCGGCATTGGTTAATTTGTTAGCTGAGGAAAAAGTAGATTGTGAGAACTGCAAAGGTAGGCAAAGATTTTAATATATTAAGGAGATAACTGAAGACGTAGGTAGTAAGTCGAATGTTGACAAGTAGAGGTTAGCGCAAGATAGGAAAAGATGGAGTAATACATCATACTTGTCGAGAGACTGATGACATAAAGAACGTGAAAATAATTTCCATCCAAATGCTCAAGGAAGATGTCGGTTCCAAATATATAACAATGTTTGGATGAAGCAGCAGCAAAGGAGAGAATTTAGTGAGGAGTGCTTATGCGTCGACTAAGCTTAATTGGTTTCATATTTAAAGTGGCTTGAGAATGACTTTTATTCTTTTGGCTATAACTTATTTTCAGAGCTCTTTGGCAGCACGGCCATTAGATGAGTGACCTCACGACTTAGGAAAATAATTGGTTGAAAGTTAGTATCTATTTGTAGAATCTTCATTTTCATCTTGCTCTTCTCAGGACAAAAAACATGTTGTTTCTAAAACAGCTCATAATTATTGTTCAAGTATTTGGCAACAAGTGATTTTTGCCATCTCAGATTTGTGATTGGCCTGAAACATATCTTGATTTCAAATTTCTGGGTCCCGTGTGTGGCCAGGAATTTTTTAAACGTTCCTCCTGATCATATGAGCTACACCGGGGCGTTCCGTGGTTCGTGTTCTACGTTAAACGCTAGGCACAGCGACGAGAGAGGCGGGATGCGCGGCAAATCGAAACTCTGTCAGTAGGTCCCCATAAATTCTCGCTGCCACTAATACAGTGTAGTGAAAACAAGAATTTTAACGCCCGGTACCGTCGATATCTGTTGGCCAGTGACACACGTCAGTGTTTTTAGTGTCGCGAGCCGCGGCGCGACTGTTTCCCAGTACTGCCACTCCCGTGCGCACCGACAACGGAATTCTCCCGTGTGGGCGTGCTCAGGTGGTCAGACACCATAACACTCGGCCGCCGTGAAATAACTCAGCGGGCTGAGGCGCTCTCGCTATATCCGTGTTCTTTGTCCGCGGCCAGCATCATCGTCACCATGCGGCCACCCAGCTCGCCGCCACATGCGCCTCTTATCTACCACTTTAAATACAGCCTAAATTGTCTCCGGCCATTGTCCGCCGCTCTCACCACCGTGATGTACGCATCGCCCAATTTCGAGTCAGGTTTACGGCGACGCCGCTATCTCTCACGAATAAATCGTCATTAAAACGCAAACTTCCGGTAATCGCGCAGAAATAACTCTCGGATTTATATCACGCTTAGTTACCTCTGACGAAACTTAGCATAAATATCACGGTATTGTCGTAAATAATGCTTGTTTAGTGTTTGGATTAGCTTACTGTTGGCGTCAGTGTCTTTTACTAATAGAAATGATATAATCTAGCGAATTACATCCACTAGAGCAGTACGGCGGCTCAATGCATAAGGCGTCTCACCGGCGATAGAAAGGTCCCCTCTTCGAATCCCTTAACCCGACTTTTATCTCTGGCGCAGTTTGCTGAATAATCTGTATTATGCCAGAACGCACTGTATTGTGGATCCCAAGTTAATCTGTAGGTACCCTATATTCGGTAGGATTCGGTCAGATTAAGGCGGCTGGGATAGGGGCGGAATGCGCAATCAATACAAATCCTGTCACCATGTCATTACGATCACACTACACTTAACCTTAACATAAATTATACTATTCTCATTCTTCTTATTTTGTGTGCTGCTTATTCTGAGTCATAGTATCTACACGTGATAATCAGTTGGTTTCGTAAATGAACTCTAACGTTAATCAAACAGAAGCAAAACGCGAATTCGAACAGAGAAGTCACTCTTACATATTGTACAATCACAGAAAAGGTAATTCATCAAAATTTATTATATTTTTTGAAAAAGCGTTCTAAGAGTGCACGACTTATATCAAGTTCTGTTTAATGGTACCTCTGTTTTCAGAATACATATTTTAGTAATTACAATACAACCCGCTTTCTCGCTTTTGTCTTTAAGCCGCGTCGACGTCGACGACATTAAAGGTGGGAAAGAACTGTGGGCTAGGAACAGGAAGGAATTCGGCCACGGCCATTTGAAGAAATCATCACGGAATTTGCCTCGAGTGATTTGGGGAAACCATGGAAAACCCAAGTCTGGATGGTCGGACGGCGATTCGAACCCACGTCCTGCTGAATGCGAGGTCACCTTACCCACCACCCTCGGTGAACGCAACGTATGACAGTAGTTAGCATTCGGGAGGATGGCGGATCCAATCCCCGTCCGGGCATCCAGATTTGGGTTTTCCATGGTTTCCCAAATCACTCCAGGCAAATGCCGGGATGCTTCCTTCAAAAGGCCACGACGGAATTCCTTACCATTCCCTGCCCCCCATCCTTTCCCGTCTCTAAAGACCTCGCTGTTAAGAGACGTTAAGCAGTTAAAAAAAGACAGTAGTTGGTGGTCACTGGATGGCTTCATATTTACTTTTTTATATTAAAAAAAGCTTGAAAATAGTAAATTTAGAACTAAACTCTTTCGTTGAAATCCAGTAGAGAAAATGTATAGTATAAATTATTAGAAAGATTTATTTTATGCCATTTTTTTAAAATTTGATTTGGCCTTTAATTCATTAAGTCAGATACAGCGTTGTTTATCTTTCTCTACGTATATACGTATTTCTCTAGTTACTATAGTGCATAAAATGGATAAAACGAAACGAACAAAACAATTAATTAAAACTACCCATACTCTCGGCCAACCTAGAATCGGTGACCCTCGGTATCTAGGTTCAGTACTCTAACCTCTCTGCTACATGGCCGGCCACGTTATACCACCTGCAGGATCACTGTAGTAGGCTACAGCTCCCCTGACGTCAAGACAGCAGCTTTCTAGCACTGCAGTATAGTATTTAGTCCTCTATATTGACTGTAAGTGTGCAGAGCGCTGTATTATTCATTAATTAACTGATTAAACTTATCTTCACGATTTAATTATTTTTCCCATGTACTGTCGCCATGAGTCATTACCATTGTCCCTTCACTGAATGATGGGTCACGTGATATTATCCTAAGGTTTTCTGTCGAATTTAAAGACCGATACTTATAGAAAGCACCCATAGCTAAGCAAAGTCTTACGTATTTCTTTGAGATCATAGTTTAACTTCCTGATCTATCCCCACTGAGTGTGGTGACAGATACCTAAACAGGCCACTCTGAAACTGTTGAAACTTCACAAAACACGTGAAGCAATTTTTAAGTAAGTTTTATGCAAGATTATGATTAAAATGTTTAGTGCTGGGAAAAGATTTTAATTTATACTTCCACAACGAAATGACGAAGAATGTTTATCCGTACCACAGACGTTAGGTTAGACTCTAAGCTTCCAAATTATGATTATTCTGGTCAGTAATGTTTGCGTGATGCGGAACAAATAGAAAAACGGACATACGGACAAAAATTTTGAGGGATCTCCTCGAATCTATTTTTTTTAAAAATGTTTCTCGGGCCTTGAATCCAAAAAGATGCGACTTCGAACCCCTGTCCGGCCATCCAGATCGTTTCTCGTAATCACGCCAGACGAATGCCTGCATGGTTCCTTGGAATGGCCATTGGCGACTCCCTTTCCGTTCATTATCGCTCCATCCTCTCCAGCCTCGCATTTAACGAGACACAAAGCCAGAAAAAAATGAAATAATACACAACCAACACTTTCCTCAACAACCTCCCACCGAGCGTGATGGTGTAACGGCTAGCGTTCTGGCCTCGCATTCAGGAGGAAGGCGCTTCGAATCCCCATCCGGGCATCCAGATTTGGTTTCCCAAATCACTCCAGGCAAATGCCGGGATGCGTCCTTCAGAAGTCCATGGCCGAATTCCTTCCCATTCCTTTCCCCCCATCCTTTCCCGTCTCTAAAGACCTCGCTGTTAAGAGACGTTAATCAGTAAAAAAAAAAAAACCTCCCGTCTTCCAGTAATTCCAAATCAGCTCCTTATCAGATATTGATTGGATTCTAGTGCAGTTCTCATAAAACAACTAGTTTCCTTCCGTCAGGCCCAACTGTTGAATTCGAAATCCATCACATTGTCCCGAACCATCCCACTGTACTCATGCGAGAATCTAGCCAAATTCTATAGTCCACTTCACTTAGTTCCCTGGTACATCCTCTAATCACTCTCTGTAACAAACGCTGGACCTTTAATCTTTTCTTTTCACCTCCACACTGTGACCTATGACCTACGCAACTGAGTTGATTATCGAATGATACGCACAGTTATTTACGTTTTTTAATCTCTCGGCAGGCAAGCAATTCTCCCTCCATTGTACGATCAAGCAAAACCTTCAATTTTCTCCCAGTGTACATAATAAGCTGACTGTTCTTGACGTTTACCTTCATTGCATGCTAATCTACTCCTCTACGCATTCCGTTTAGATACCCCTGAAGCTGTACACAATCCTCTCTTGTCGCATATACAACGCAAACTGCTCACTGTAAGAATAACTAAGAATAACTTAGACTAACGAACAGCTGTGGCACTTCTGTTTTCACTTCCACTTTCTCTGATTCCGCATTTCCTACCCTCTCTTAAGAATTCCTTAACACTCCACACTCGAAACATTAACATTAATTATCACCGTTCTACGGTTGCTCTGTTACATGGTTAGGTTGTTAAATTTGATGATTATTGGTGTTTGAGCCGCATGTTCACTATAGGTTATGTGGCCTGTATTTATGAAGATTTTTGCAGCATTGATCACAATCGTACCCTGTTTTGAAAGAAGTGCAATTAAAAAGTGTATTATGTGAGATAGAGAAATTGAGATAGAGAATGAAAATCCCGATAAAGTCAAAAAGCAACAAGTTTTAGAATCTAGTTTCATACAATTCCAAACATTATATATGTTGTTCGCGAGGTAAGTACACAAACAAGTGCGAAAAATGGATGAAATTGATTCAGGAAACATAAAAAAGTAATGATGTGTTTACATCTAATTCACAGGTAAACAATTTCGTTACAAGAAACAGAAATAACTTGCACCAAACACAAACATCTCTGTCATTAGTACAAAGAGGAGTTAATTATTCTGGGACACATCTGCTTAACAAACCTCCCAAAAGTTTAAAAACAGTTTGCAGATAATAAAGATATATTTAAAGAAAAACTAAGAGATTATCTTATTGGCAACTCCTTCTATTCCATTCAAGAATTTGAACAAAATTATTAATTGTATTCAATATGATATTTTGCAAAACCCAGTTGTAAAAATTAATGTTTATTTTTATTCTGTCTTTGTAACGTATGATTGTTTTCGCTATGACTATGACTAATATTATTTTTATGTGTATTAACTATGACATGTTTCACATCCCAGAGGTCCTTCCTCAGCGGGAACCTATGGAACAAGATTGACAAATAAATAAATAAAATATCAAAATGCACTGCGTGGGGCTGCAATCTTCTGGTTCCATGTTTATCAGTAGGTATTCCCTAATCTTGACATTGTCGTTTGGCAGTGGTTTTGGACGACTGCGTGGTGGCGCCCGAGGCCCGGCCCGATGAACTTATACGCCCGGCGCTAATGAGACCTTTAATTGGCTGCCCACGTACCGGAGGAACCTGGGTGGCCCACAGCACAGCTGATGGAGTTTTCACTAGCCAACGACCGCCCTGCCTACAAATTGCGGCCCCCGCGATAACCACCACTTTGCGCCAATTAGTGCGATTTATGCGGCAGCCGTTTGCGGTTTCTGATTCCGCGATGGGCGTGATACTTAATGGAATGCACTCTTCCTTAAATGGGTGGAATTAAGTGCTCCGGCACCCGATGTCAGGTTGTATAGCTTTGGTGAAAGCTATCCAGACTTTTATAATGAACAAAATTTATTTCTTTATTAGGGATTGCTTGATTGGAAGATACAAGGAAAACTACCATTCATTAAGAGAAACGGTACGTTCTATTAAGACGAAGGCCGTTGGTACTATACGTTCACAGGAACTTGGGGAATAGAAAACAATTCAACTGAAGGAAACGGATTAGCGCATAACAATTTTACGATCTTTATTCTAATAACCTCGAAAAAACGTGAAGGAAATTAATTACGAAGCTATGCAATTAAGTAACTTTTACATATTCCAGTGAGAAAATTATCTCAGACTCAAGGTACTATGTTTTTATATGGTAAAGCTTGTATTGTATTTTTCGTGCTATCCTTCTTTCTGAATTATATTACTTCTGAATTTCTACCAAAGATTCAGGACTGGTGAACAAACTGGTTTCAACGCGTCTGTATTTGTAACTAATCGGAAGATCAACGTATATCTAAAAAGATTTTGCGAAAGCTGAAACAGTAGACCGCAGTGACCCTGCAGCGAGTTTCGTTTGCGCCTTTCTTCATATTCAAGTTCACTACACAACTAACATATTACATTTAACACCAGATGTCACGATTATCGACACACGTACAGGGGAGACCAACTGGTCGTCCGTCGTACCTTTTACAAACATTGCTCTAGTATGCCCCTCGCAAGGTAGTATGGACCATACATACAAACAAAACAAATGCTTGGCGCATTCGGAAATAGCAGATGTTAATGGTCTTCTGTGTATTCCATTGGGAATTTGCAAGCAAACTTCGGGTATAGCTGTAGAGGTTTGAAATGGTCCGAGGGAAAATATAAGGTGCCTAAATATATGCTCTGGTGGTCAAAAATGTTACTCGGAATTTGTACTCCACATAATGCATGATAACTTACAATTTATATAAAAACTACCAGCTCTTGAAAAAAATTGGTAAAAAAGTTTTTTTTTTTTTTTTACAAGGTGTGAACAAAGAACTTTGTTCCGTGGAATAGTTTAATTCTTATCTCGAAACGAAAGATAGAGAGAAAGAAACCATGAAAAAATATAGTTTATTGGCATTCGTTTCAACAACACACAATACAGTGGGGTTACAAATATGCTACTATGTATTGTACACACGTATAGTTTGAAACCACTTTCGACATGAAACGAGCAAGATTCAGTGGTTATTGACATCAGTGGTTCTACTAGGGAGCAAACTGCAGGGTGTAGCAGGTGGAGCTCTTCACAATCGCACTTGGTATAATCTGTTGGTTTGCCCCTTTTTCTCGGAGTCTGAATCAGAATCTTCCTACTTCATTATTCAGGAGGCTGAGAGATCTCCAAGTGATCAACTTCTGTTGGTACCCGGCTGTTAATTTTTCCTATGGTTACGGGCAGTTAATTTTGACGATGGCTCCTGACTTCCAAATTTCGGTTCTTCCTTCGATCAGAATAGAGCCCGGGTGGTATTGTCTCTCAGGATACTTTTCATGCACCCTGTCTTGAGCTAGATTTAGAAGTGTGTGCTTATTGACCTAGTTAGTTCTTTCTGAATTGGCAGCTGCCTCACAGGGGAGTTGGATGGTGAATTCTGAAGAATTTTTGTATGATGCATGTTGGTCTATTATTCCCGTAATGATCCTTCATTACTCATTAAGTGTCCTGTATAGTTTTTTCTGTTGTTTATTCGGCAAGAGAGTAAAAAAATGGTCTGACTGGGATTAGTATTCACGTAATTGGTAGAGTTTACCAACTAGACTTGACCATTGCTTTACCATTTCAATGATATTACAAAGTTAAACTTTGGAGTTTAGAGAAAATTGCTTTAATTATGGAAAATTAATTTAAATCTAAAAAAATATTCTTAGTTCCCTATGTAATGTCAAATTCATGAGGTTATTAATTAAGAAACCGATCATCTTCAATGTTATGTATACGGAAATTAACACAAAATATTAATTGATAGAGACAACTTGGATTTACATAATCTGCAAATCCTTTCTTCAGTTAATGGAATGTGATGCCGTAGCCGATTACTCAGATCTCACAACACAAAGCCCCTTTGCATAATCTTTATATATATAAAAATCTCGTGTCACGATGTTCGTCCGGGATGAACTCCGAAACTACATAACCGATTTAGATGAAATTTGGCTTAATGTGTGTAATTTAGTCCAACTTAAAAGATAGGATAGTTTTTATCTGGATTATAGCCCTCAATATTTATTATTTGCGAAATAAATGTTCATTAAATGTTTATCATAGGACAATGGTTTGTAATTATTTGTAAGCCACCAGGGCTAAGCGGTCTGCTGGCTAAGTGGTTAAGGCGTCCGACTGGAGATGGAAAGGTCCCCGGTTCCAGTCCCTGTCTCGGCGAAGTTTTTTATAGACACTTAACCCGGCATTAACCCCCGGCGCAGCATGCTGTATGAGGTGAAATACGTCAGGACGGTACTGTGGTTCGGATTCGACGTTAAAATGTAGGTCCCCTGTACCAGGCAGGATGGGCGGGCTAGGTAAAGGTTGCTACGACAGGGGCAGGATGCCCAGCCAGTAGAAACCATGTCACCAGGTCATTACGACCACACGTAGTTATTATTATAGTTCCATACGTTTCTAACAGATGGCGATGTGTTAACTTATCTATACAACACTTGGTTAGCTAGGTTGGGTAATCATCCAGTAGATCACGTTCTGTTTCAATTTATTTATGCTACAGTTTATTCCTAACAAATGGCGGTGTGTTAATTTATCGAATAATCCAGTAGATGGCGTTGTATTTCGATTTATTTATGCTACGGTCTATTCCACGCCATATGTGTGAGTTTCTTCAATTTTAATTGTGCTGTGTATTGTGTTATAATTATGCTGTATTGTTGTTCATCGTTTGTGTGTCTTTATACCTAACGACGAAGTAATTACACACATGAATATAACATTGAAGAAAACGTTTCGATAAATTCGAATCGTGTAAGCATTTCTCGCTAGCTTGTCATTTTTCTTCTTCTTTTTGTTATGGTCAGCTAGAGACCACGTGTCAATTTCAATTCCTCTCCTGTTGTTTTTTCTTTCTTCCTTCCCAGTACTCCTTCATTATTGCACTCCTCTCTACCTTTGAATCCTGCCATATTCAAAGTCTGCTATCGAAAAAAAATTCTTTCCATATAGTTCACTGGTATTATTTCGTTTCAAATCTTTCTAAACCTCTTGAATGCCTGGTGTCATCCATGCTATAAATGTATCAAAAAAATATCATTTTTCTTTTTCTGTTATTTTTTTCAATGTTATTTTATATTTCCTCATTAGTTCTTAACTTCCATTTTACTGTATTTTTCAATGGCCCCACTGTATTATAGTGTCTTATTTTAAGGCTTTCAGAAAGGCACTTTTTGCTGTAATTAAAATATTTTTCAGTGAAATGTCGCCAAAGAATCTAACCTCGACAATGCGTGTAGCAGAGAGGCAAGACGCACGACGAGAGAGCGCATCAATCAGCAACACAAATCGCGGCAAGTAAGGAAGTTCAAAGAATCAGGACAGCTGAGCGTCGTATGCAAGAATCTCAAGAACAGCGTGCTGAACGTCTGTGACAGAATATATCGAGAACGAGAGCGGCACGAGAACAGCACATAGCTACATTTAGAGAAAGAGAACGAGAGAGACAGTAAATCAGCCATGCTTTAACGCGTGTATCATTTGTTCGTCTTGCGTTCCAATATGCACCAGCCATTGATTACTCTGCACATTCTAAAACTTCAATCGGTGCAATGAGCAAAATATACCAGTATTATCAGGCGTTGAAATTCCGCAATGAAGCAGCCGGCATGTGTTGTGCATCAGGAAAAGATGTATTATTACCACTACCCAATCCGCCAGAACATTTACAATCCTTCTTGCTGGCGAATCAAACGATTCGAAATTGTTTCTGCGCAAGACACGCAAATTCAATTCTTGCTTCCAGACGACGTGTTTTGGGGCAATAAAAATTTGCGATCTTACATCTGATGGACGTCATTTTGAAACTGAATTCAAAATACTAGGCCAGGTGTACCATAAGATTGGGTCGTTGATACCGATTCCAAACAATGACCCGAAGTTTCCCCAAATCTATTGGAAATTGTGAGGAACGCTTGAAAACTAGGTGCCAGTATAATTTCATCGAACAAACAGAAGAGAGAGCAATTGTGGTGTTGTTGGAAAATTGTTTGGAAAATAATAATCAATTTATTCAATTGTATCGCCACAGTTAAAAAATGACAACTATCAAATTGTCATCAAAGCTGACAAATTACCATCAGAAGAACACGCTGGCAGATTCAACGCGCCAACAGTAGATGAAGTTGCAGTTTTTATGGTTGGTGACTCAGTTGATTAAAGTCACACGTCAGGATAGAACTGTTAGTATAATTTCGGATCTACACCGTTGGTATGACGCACTCCAGTATCCACTGATATTCTGGAAAGGGCAGAATGAATATCACATCAACATCAAACAGCGTGATCCAGTTGCTGGTAAATTTAATATTCAACTATTTAATTCGTTATTTTATTAGTACAGTAGACCCGCGGTATTCCAACCAGGGGCCGGATTATAGCGGGCCCACTATATTGATTTCTTATTCTTTTTTTTACTATTTAATTTATTATTTTTTCAGGTAATAAAACAAATAAAAAAGTTACTTCAATGAAGTACTACGCCCCCCGATTGATTATTAGACGTAATTAGGATAACTGTATCCTTCGATATCGTCAACTGTGCCTTCAATACGTCGTGGATATGTACGCCAAGGTTGAAAACAAGCATTTGCGATTTATTCGATACACCCAGGCTAAATTACGATCTGAGGAATACATCATCTTACGAGATATTGTTGTCGGCAATATTCATGAAAATTTAAACGCCAATGATATCGGTAATGCATTTATTTTACCTTCAAGCTACATCGGCAGTTCACGGAACATGCAAGAATATATACAAGATGCGATGACTTACGTACGTCATTATGGTCGTCCAAATTTGTTTATTACATTTACATTTAATCCGAATTGGGAGGAAATACAAACTTTGCTATTACCAGGCCATCAATCAATGCATCGTCATGATGTCACGGCACGTGTGTTCAAACAAAAATTAAAATCATTGATTAATTTAATCGTAAAACATTCAGTTTTCGGTAACACACGTTGCTATCTGTATTTGATTGAGTGGCAAAAGCGAGGTTTGCCTCATTCTCACATTTTGATTTGGCTTGAAGTTAAAATCCGTCCAGAAGAAATTGATCAAATTATTTCAGCCGAAATTCCGGACCCATTAATTGATCAAGAATTTTTTGATATTGTTACCAGTCACTCGATCCACGGACCGTGCGGTGCTTTTAACATGACATCGCCTTGCATGGAAGGTGGAAAAAGTAAGAAGCATTTTCCAAAGGAATATACGAATGATACTATTACGGATATTGATGGTTATCCGTTGTATCGCCGCAGAAACGCTGAGAATGATGGCCAAACATTTACAATACGAATGTCAAATTCTAGAAACCAAGTTGAAATTGACAATCAGTGGGTGGTACCATACTCACCATTGCTTTCAAAAACGTATATGGCTCATATTAATGTCGAGTTTTGCAGTTCTGTAAAATCCATTAAGTACGTTTGCAAATATGTTAATAAAGGCAGTGATTTGGCCGTATTTGAAGTTCAAAATGTAAATAAAAATGACGAAATAACACGATACCAAATAGGTAGATACATCAGCAGCAACGAAGCTATCTGGCATATTTTTAGTTTTCACATCCATGAAAGAGACCCTTCCATCCAGCATCTTGCAATACATCTTGAAAACCGTCAACGTGTATATTTCACCGAAGAAAATATTTTCCAAAGAATACTTGAGCCACCAAAAACGACAAACCACAAACTGAATTTTTCACATTGTGTCAAAAATCAGATTTGTTCCTCCAATTGGCAAAAACATTATTATATACCGATGTTCCAAGCTATTTTTCATGGAACAAATTAGGTAAAAAATGGTAGCCACGTAAACAAAGAGAACCACATCCTTCGATCGCAGGCATATTCAAAGCAAAGGCTTTACACAGTGCATCCAAAACAACGTGAATGTTTCATTCAGCGTTTGTTATTGGTGAATGTTCCCGGACCAGCTTCTTTCGAAAGTTTACGAACAGTTAATGGTCGAGTGTGCAATACATGTCAAGATTCATGTCGCGAGTTGCAGCTGCTGGTAGACGACCATTATAGGGACCTGACACTTGCTGATGCAGCGTTGACAGCCACGCCGAATAGTATTCGTCAAACTGTTTGCAATTATTTTGACAACATGTTATCCAACACAATCTTCGAGTTAAAAATATAAAAACAGTATGACTGAAGATATAACTGAAATTTCAGTATATATAAATAAATAAAAAATAATTTATTTATTTATTTTATAAATATCAATTTTTATATAATTTCAATTATGTAATTTGTAATTAAATGTAAATTAAATTTTTTATGATCGTTTGTCCTTAATTTCAACTCTCCTTAACTCTTTACCAATTACATTTGAATTTCCAAATCGACTATAATGTTTTTGTCTTTATTAGTGAATATTAATTTGACTACTTGAGGAAGTTTAGAATAATATTAATCCAACGTACTATAATTAGTAAGTCACAGCAACGTGTGACCGGGTCAGCTAGTAGTTTATATTTTAAAACATCTCAAACATATGTTCATCCGACTTTTATCGTATGTCCATAAATTTTGTAATTAGATGTACGCAACCAAATAAACAGTTTTCTGAACGGGGATTCTCGTTACTGTTGTATTATTTGCGATTTGAGCCTTGGAGTTATTCGCAGCTGGCGGGCTGTATCTGGTACGCGTGCGGCCTGGGCGGCGAGCGGGTTTGAAGCTGCCCTCTGGTCGGTGAGTGTGTTTGTCGTAGCATTAGAGTGCTCCGGGCCAGCGTACACAACACTGCGCAACCAAACGGACGGAATTCACAGCTCACAGCCAACTTTTAATCAGTCATCCTTCTAAAGGCATAATAACACCATCAACAACCAGCTTGTGAATGCTTGCACGGAAGCTACATTTCACAGACTTACCACGCTACACAACTGCGGAAGTATTATGAACCAGTTACAGCGGGAACGTTTCTCTGTCTCGTCACGAGGTAGATGCTAGCGATGCACAGTGAATTTCGTGGAGAAGATGAAATGGGACCAAACAATTCTTTAGGGAGTTTACTAAGCAAGCGCAAGATCACTTCCTAGTGGGAAGTCTGTGGGGTATGACTACTATATTTGATGTTTTTTCGACAGCTTTTGGGTCTATTGTATTTAGTTTAGCCAAAGCTCCGCTTATCAAAAATCTTCCTTTGACAATTTATTCATAAAACATCTGCAATTTAACAAATTTAGTACATAAACTTGTTAAAAGTCCTTTCCAATGCCATTTAGGGCAGAAAATAAGTGTTTTACTGTTTATACTATACAGTCTGCAATAAGTGCTATGAGGAGAATGGCCTCACTATTTACAGAAATAAATGATAAAATCATATTGGTATATACGTCAAATATTTGTGATTGCATAAAGTGATTGTGATATTTAAGTTTAAAGAGGCAAAGAGCACTGAACCAAAGGAAATTGAGAATCTTTTGCTTGGCGTTTCAACACATAGTTGAGAAAGAGACTAAATGAAGACGTTCGAATGTCTGAAAACTGATTTTGTGTGCTGGAGTAGCTTGTTGTAGTATTTGAACGTATCAGCCTGAAGGTATAGACAAGTATCATTATATTAATAAATTGTTGATAATGTTTTAAAAAAGACATTTGCACTGAGACGAAACAAAACACAAAAAATCGACAGTAGTTGTCGAATTGTAAAACTTGAAAAAAATTTTATTTGATGTTTATAAAAGCATTGCGGCTTATTGAGGAAACAGAGATGTGGGATTGTATCGTTAATAGCAAACTAAAATATTAATATTAATATTTTCAGGTAATTTACACCGTTAGCGGTAAAACTGGAATCGCACGTAATCGCAGAAAATACAGGTGACTGATGTTGAACTACCAATGAAATTCAATACCGGGCCCAAGAAAATAAGTCCAACTAACTTATATTAATCGAACCGTAAGGAGGAAGTCAGGGAGAAAAAATCAGTATGCTACGATTTGCTGATGACATTGTCTTGTTAGCAGAGAGGGCTCAAGATATTGAGAAGTTACTGAATGGCATGAAAAAAATACTGAAGGAAGATTTTGGACTGAATATAAATCAAAGCAAAACAAAAGTGATGAAATTTAAGAGAAATGATACCAATACTAGTAGATTAAATATAAAAATAGGATCGGATGCAATAGGAGAAGTAAGTGAGTTCTGTTACTTGGGAGGCAAAATTACAACCGATGGCCGAAGTAGGAATGATGTTAAACGCAGAATAGCACTAGCAAAAAGAGCCTTCATGAAAAAGAGAAATCTTTTAGTTTCAAATATTGATCTAGGAATTAGAAAGAACTTTTTAAAACACTTTGTGTGGAGCACAGCACTTTATGGTAGCGAAACATGGACTTTAGGAATACCGGAAAGGAAGAAAATTGAATCATTTGAATTGTGGTGCTATAGAAGAAGAAGAAATGAGCGAGTTTTGGAAATGATGGGTGAGAAAAGAAGTTTATGGAAGAAGCTTACAGAAAGAAGAGACAGGCTGGTAGGTCATAATTTGAGACATGCTGGATTGGTTAATTTGTTGGTGGAGGAAACAGTCGAAGGTAAGAACTGTAGAGGAAGACAGAGATTAGAATATATGAGGCAGATAATTGAAGACGTGGATTGTAAGGGGTATGTAGAAGTGAAGAGGTTTAGCCCAGGATATGAAGGGATGGAGGATTGCATCAAACCAGTCGAAAGACTGACGACAGCAAAAAAAAAAAAGGAGGAAGTTTATAATATTATACCTGGTACCGTTACGGTATTCAAATCTATCCTCAACTGAAGATTAGATTAACGCACAAACTCTCAAGTTTATGGAAAGCGTATCTATAAGGCGAAAGCTTGAGAGTATGCTGAATTTCATCCGAATTGTCACATAAAACTGCTTGAAACCGAAGATGGAAAGAGGTTAATTCACTTTGTCATACTGGTTATACCTCCATTTAGATTGCGTCCTAAGCTCGGACTGCAGGATAAAATCTATAATCAAGTCATATAACTAGCCTAGTAGTTCGTATGACTGTACCTCCAGCTGTTCACCATCATTCTGAAATGGCGTCAGTTACTCGTCGTGTAATTGTGTCCATACTTCAGCCCGCGTTCTCACGCTTTCTCGGGCTCCCGCCGTTTGTCACGGAGTTTACTACCCTGACGTATCCTCTTAAATTAGGTTAGGGAGCATTGTGGAGATTACGGAGGGAAACAATTGCCGGAGCTGCGTGGTGGCATCAGATAAGTAACACTGAGCTCCCGCTTATTATTCCGATCCCTCGCCTCTGCTCTGTGCTGTACCGACCAATCGCTACTCCAGACATTTCCCAGATCCGAATCTGATGTACGGCATGATTGTTAGAACATACGTTAAGTAATGGGATGTTTTAATTTTTTTTTTTTTTTTTTTTTTTTTTGCTTTCCTCAGAATTACTCTACATCAGCGTTTTAACCTGTGGTTCGCGAAGATGGCATAGGTTGTCTGCAGGCAGAATGTTAGAAATTTAATTGTATTTGAATTAAAGATATCATAAGAAAAACTAAATTAGTAATAATTGTTCACACAATACAGTTAATCATACTATATAACTGTACGCTTATAAACCAAATTTTCCAAAAGCATAGAGTATTTTCAAAGGCAGGGAAAAATCTGGTATTTCCAGGATATCAGAATATGACTGCATAGTTGCTATAATGAAATAGATTCCCATTTGGAATCAAAGAAGAATGTATTCCTGCAGGGGTTAAGTAAGGAACCACGGTACGCGCTGATAATAGTTGGTATCATTGCTTATTAGCATATATCTTCTTCTTCACATTGTGCTTTTAAACTATGTCTTCCTATGTCTATCAACGTCTCTGCGTGCATCTGGTTTGTACTAGATCGCCAGAAGTGAAATCCTTCTTCGTTCGTTATATCGATATGCTGCCTCCATGATTCAGGGAATTCCCCTATCTTTTCATTTCTTATATTGTAATATAATGTTCTTTCCGAATTTCTTCGTTTCTTATATGGTGTTGTTTAGTACAACTTTTTACCTTCCTTAGAAATCTCATTTCTGCCACCTGAATTTTACTCTTATCTTTCGCTTTAGTTATTGAAGATTCACTTTCATACAGCAGAGTCGAGGCAACCACCGTCGTATAGATTATTTTTTTTTTTATGTGTCGTTTCCTTTTTTGTTCTGAAGTGCTCTTTTTATTGTCCCACATACTCATCGAAATTTGTTGATCTTTTTATCTTTATCTATGTCATAACTGATTTCATAGACTAGAAATTTAAAATTCATTACGTTTTCTACCACTGTGTAGTCAATAATTATTGTAAAAAAATTATTCCCATATAGATTCGTGGTCTGCAGAATTACTTTTGGCGTTCTACTGTTCCTTGGTACAAAAAAGTTCAGAAACGCTTGTCTACATGTACATGCGATCAGAGACATACATGTGGTAATCTCTTGTAAGAGTTTCAAAGCCGGACGTAAATCTGAAATTTTTCAATCTGTAGAACAATGTAAACCCATTTCAAAAAGATGGTAGGGTAGTTACTAAGACATCGCATCAGAACACAGAACTGTATGTTTTCTGTGTATTAATCGTATCTCGCAATAAACTGGAAACAGAGCCCCTGGTTTTGTAAAACACTGAGATAGACCGAATAGCACATTGGCGGTTGTCATACTTCCAGATAGGTAGATGCTGTTCATGTAAAAGAATGTAAAGTAAACTTTCCAGGAACTCAATTCACAAACTCATACCCCTGGCGTTGGAAATGTTCGACCAGTAAAGTGTAATGATTTCTCCGCAAACCATAATCGCTTTTCACAGGCAAATATTCGAATGAAAAACACCCTGGATACGTTTTCAGGCTTCTATCTTTGCGATGGATATGCAAAGAGAATAACCTAATATTATTTTACCTCCAACATTCAAGAACAGAAATAGAGAAGTAATAGGCATCAGGGTTACATTAGTTTTTTCCGCCAAGGATTTGGAAGAGGCGATACCTCCCGAACGAGGCAAAGTAAAGATTTCTCGTGTTTGGGAGCACCTCGAACCGACGTCCCTCTCCGCTAGTCGCGATCGTTATTTTCAGTTGTTTTCGCTTCACACAACTCACCAGAGCTGAGGCGGTTCCATAAAATAAAATAATGGGTTTATACCTCCCCTGTACTCGCCTTCTAAAAGGATGTACACTATACCTTCGCAAGAATCATGTGTTCACCTGTGTTGTATTGAAAATCAATGCTACCAGTAATGCAAGTTGCTCTTGTTCAGTACACCGTTGAGTGAAATTTATTAGTAGGCCCTACTATAGTGCGTTCAGTCTCAGGTGCTAACACATTAAACATTAGGCACTGTAATGGGCAGAAAGTTGGAACTGAAGAACAAACTTTGAATGACAATAATTATTTTTAAATTTCAGCTTGAATTTAAAATTATATAGTATTTTTGTTACCACATGTGTTTTCCTCTTGCTTCGCTAATTATGGTTGCATACACTATACTGTGATGTTTTCAGATAATATTTCCGAGGAAACTTGAATTTTCATTCACAGTTTCCACCTTTTTCTAATCCAGCAGCTTGTCTTGTGTTCGGTGATACACTTTGAAATGGAATATTCGCCATGTAGATCATTTTTTAAAATTATGCCACCGCATCGTTCAAGCATGGTGGGTGATATGGGTGACTGGCAGTGCTTGGAATTTCATCAGAGGTGACCTTATTCGAATACCGACGACGGAAAAAAAAATCGTCAGCAGGTACGTTTAATCAACAGTTTTGATACAAAGCGCTTATGTTATGACTAATGATTCAAAAGTTCGTTTAGACTGAGGGCTGCTAGCGGTGAGAACATGTAAAGAAGACATTAAGGCAGATGTCGTTGGTTTCCATAGACAATGATAAGTCCTCTCACTTCACAATCTTCGCACATTAGGAATATACTACTCGTAACACATCATTTTTAATGGCCACTACATGAATACAATTTCAATAGACGCAACGAGAAAAGTGTTTGCTCTACCTCTGAGACACCACTGGAATCCGGTACTCTTTCTGCTGGAGGAGCTAAGCAACTTTTTTACACGCTTTATATTAGCTTGACTTGTATGTATGTATGTATGTATGTATGTATGTATGAATGTAACGGAATTTTACAACTCCATTTTGTCCCACTTCCCGATGTCCGAGCTGTTTGAAATTTGGAACACATATTAAGAACCGGTGACAATACAATAATTTCATAGCTATATCCTGCTATGCTCATTACTTTGACAGTAACAACAGAAAAATGGTTGAATGTCGTGGAATTTTGCAATATAATTTTAACCCAATTCCAGATGTCCGAGTTGTTTGAAATTTTGCTCATGTATTGATAACTGATTACAATACAATAATTTCATAGCTATGTCTTGATATTCTGATTACTTTGACAGTAAAATCATAAAAATTTTGCACACGTTTTAAGAACCGTTGACAATACAGTAGTCTCTTAGCAACGTCCTGCTATTCTCGTTACTCTGACGGTAACAATAGAAAAATGGTTGCCATGTAATGGAATCTTTCATTTCAGTGTTTACCCGCTTCCTGACGTCCGAATCGTTTTAAATTTTGCACACTTATTAAGAACCGATAAAAATTCAATAATTTCACTCTCACCACGTTGTCAGTGTATCCTATACTTGATGGGATTACTGAGATAGGCAAATGCAGCCGCGACATTAGTGCACAGGTGCGATTCGAGAAATCTTCGTCATTTGGCGGCCACACCCTTCGGAGATTTCCCACCCAATATAGCCATCATCATCATCATCGTTCTCCAGTTTCTCGGGTGTGATTTACGAGCCTTGGTTGCTGTAGACGATCGTCTTCTGCTGTCTCCTATCCAGAAAGGTTTCTCTGTCTGAAGTCGCTTAGCGTGATGTTGAATAGTAAGTATTCGAAATATTACTTCGTACTATTATAGATAAGTAGCCTTCCTCGTTTACCGTGCTATTGGATCTCTTGTTGAGTTGACCATTTAATTGTATTTTACTCGTGGGAATAATAATTAATAATGAAACTACAACTCAAAGAAAAAGAGAGATTGGCGAAGAAAAGCCAACAGTAAGAAACATACTTTTTAAACTATCTGAACTAAAAAGTTAAAAATAAAATTGTAGTTTAAAAAACTAAAATCACGCTTTCGTAGTAATGTGAACTAAAAGGTTAAAAATAATATTTAAATATAAACATTTTGTTTAACAGTGATAGGACGTCCCACAATTCAGGATAAATTAATTTTTTTGAATAAGCTTAAAGTATAAAGTCACTGATTACAAAATTAACTTTAGTGTTAAAAAAGCGTGGGGTGCGCTCGACATAACTTTTGACAATGACTCTGTCTTTACAAACAGCCAACGACAAAAAATATAAGACAACTGAAATAGCACCCCATACTTTTTTACATTAAAGTTAATTTTGTAATCAGTGACTTTATACTTTAAGCTTATTCAGAAAAATTAATTTATCCTGAATTGTGGGACGTCCTATCACTGTTAAACAAAATGTTTATATTTAAATATTATTTTTAACCTTTTAGTTCACATTACTACGAAAGCGTGATTTTAGTTTTTTAAACTACAATTTTTTTGAGGATATGCATTAATGACGACTAGCTGTAGGTCTCCCTGAATAAGTGGATATAGTGAGTAGAAGAGGTGATTTTATATTGCTGGCAGTAGCTTCCTATATAACTTCCTATACGCTGATATATCCACTTTGCTTATTGCTATACACCTCGTTGACTTCTAGTTCATTAGAGGTGGGAAAGGATTTAAGAAAAGGAAAGGAAGGTATTCGGCCATGGCAATTTGAAGGAATCGTCGTAGCATACACCTGGAGTGGTTCCGGAAATCCATGGAAACCGAAATCAGGATGGCCGGAAAAAGATTTCAACCTGCGTTCCCCAGAATACCTGAGTCGAGCGTTACCTCTCTTCCACATGGATCGGTGAAATTGGAGATGGCTTGGCCGATGTCACACTATAGCATTTCTCACCGGTAATTACAGGTAGCAGGTAGGCTACGCCAGTAGGACCGTTCCGAACGTTGATCTTGGGCAAAAGGTCCTCGGCTCATTGGGATATGCGACACAGTCGTCCAGTCCGCAGTCAGGCGATATAACAACTGCTCTAAGTAACAGATCGGATCTGTTATTAAACCTACGGTACTGAATCTCAAAGATATAATGGTACTGTAGGAAACCTTGCCACACAGCAAAACTCCGGCCCTGCAAGAACAGTCGTGTGAAGCTTTGAGCTGGCTCGGGCGGTCGTCACTGAAAGCAAGTCGTTATATTATTTACTAGACCACGATACAATCTTTGTCGATAGCGATAAACTCTTAATGGGTGTTTTCTCAAGTACTCTGGTGAAAAATTTCTTTCTTCGTGCAGCCAAATGACATTTGTGCAGGGAATGTAGGTCTTTCATGGCTAGCGAGATTGTTTGGCTAATACCAGATATCATGCATGAACGGTTCAAGAGAACTTACTGCTAATTTATCTCCCGTCTAAGCGTACACCCAGAACAGACAACCTAACAGGGGATAGCATTCCTACCATCACCTAGCTTTGTGTCATCATATTTGATGAAGAAATATTTATTTAGTTTGATAAACATATTTATATACTTAGAATAGTGGATTAAAATAGTAACCAGGAAAAATTAAACTACTATCAATACAGAATATTCCTTTGAACTCGTCAATTGCCTTTTAAGCACAATAGTAAAACTAGTGTAAATCCCTACAAATGATAGCAATATTATTTTATGTTTTAATTCAGTATTCTTCTCTACATGTTAGTCATTCAATTAATTTGAAAGAGTGCTATGAAAATACAGATCTATCAACTCAAGAAACTGTAATCAGACCAAACGGGGACAGTTAGAAGCAATCTGAGGAAGATTTCCATATTTTTGGTCAACAGAGTGGTTACACGAAAGTTTCCTGTTTTCTTTACGAATTGGACAGCCAAGACAACAATACTACGTTAAGAAGAAATGGCCAACCAAGAAGATATTGAGGAGCTGATTCAAAAATGTATTACTTCCACCGCTTCATATAAATTTGGGTCTCACGAAACTGTTTGTCATAGCATTTCACAGTAAGTGCAATGTTGAAGGAGTCAGGTAGTTAGGGAATGCCTGGAACACCGAAGGCGTTGCTCTCGGCAAAAGTTAATTGAAAAATTCACGACTGAACTATTTCAGGATGACAGCAAACACATATTACTACCGGCAACATTCATATCTAAGAATGACCAAGAAAATAAAATAAGAGAAATCAGAACCAGAACCTATTCATTTCTATACTCATATTTTCCACGAGTGATTAGCGAATAGGGTAGGAAGGATTTATCGAGCGAAAAAGCATATAATCCGACAGGAGTCGGTTTCGGCCATCCTGATCTGGGTTTTTCATGGTTTTCCCAGATCGCTCCAGGTGAACTCCGGGTGGTTCCTCAGAATACCTCATGAGAGCCTCCCGCGATATCCTGTATATCCTTTCCTATGCACAAACGGTTACACATTAGTATAGGTGTAATGCACCCTCTACCATACACTTTCAGTGATTCGCGGAGTAATAATAATAGTAATTACCAAAGAAATCCTAGGAATTATCGATCCATATCTCTAACATCTGTTTGCAGTAGAGTTCTGGAGGATCTCATTAACATTATGAAGCTTCTAGATGAAAACGAGTTAATTATACCGTACCAACAACGGATTTCGGAAGAACAATTCGTGTTAAACATATTTTCGCATTACGTAATGAAAGTTATCAGCGCGGGTTCAAAAGTTGATGCAATTTGCTTGGATTTTCAAAAATCCTTTGACTCTGTACCTCACAACCGACTTTTAGCCAAGATTCGAGCATACGGTATCTCGGATCAGATTTTCGAATGGATACGCGATTTTCTAACTGGTCGGACACAGTATGTCGTTGTTGACGGGGAAAGCTCTTCTATGCTAGATGTTACTTTTGATGTTCCTCAAGGAAGTGTAGTAGGACCACTTCTTTTCCTATTTTTATAAACGATCTCGGTGACTACGTTAATTGCGTGATGCGATTGTTTGCTGATGATGCACTTATCTAAAGGAAGTAAGGTGCTCTGAAGATTGCTTAGAAATTCAGCGCGATCTGGATGTTATTTCGGAATGGTGCTAAATGGCAGCTAACGCTTAATTGCAAAAAGTGCAAGGCAATGCAAATAAGTAATAAAAATGAATCCATTTGAACAAATTTAACAATTCAGTTATTGCCATGGTTGATTCCCTGACGATTTGGGCGTAGTAGTAAAATGCAACATGAAATTGCATTTACACTTAACTTCCGTCGTAGGCAAAGCTAATTCTAGATTACGATACATAGGTCGTATTTTGAGAAGTTGTAATTCTCATACAAAAAAAATGCCTACAAAATTCTAGTGCGTCCGCATTTGGAATACTGTTGTGGAGTTTGTGATCTGTATCCCAAGGGACTGATTGACACGTTAAAGAAAGTACAGAAGAGAGCTGCTCGATTCGTGACTGCTAGTTACAGTCCTTGCGAAAGTGTTACAGAATTGATACCTGGGATTGTTTGGCGGACAGACTACGGCGTTTTCGTTTGGATTTATTGGAGAATCTGCGAAATTCTTTAATTTATGAGTGCAATAAAATACTTTTACCGCCAACCTATTTAGATCGCAATGACAAGAGGGAAAAGATTAGAGAAATAAGATGCCATACTGATTCTTTTATGTATTCTTTCTTTAATCGTTCTGTTTGGGATTGGAATGCACAGAATTAGGATTGGTGCTTAGCACCCTCTGACACCAACAATATTTGTGAATTCCAGAGTATACATGTAGATGTAGGAATGGGTATGCTTCAGTCAAATTTATGACTATCTATGACTTGGTTTATCAAAAGCAATACTGACGGAGGTTGTGTTTGTAAAACCAAATATTATGAAACCGATTAAGATAAACATTTTTAGACTAAAATTGAAACGAACGAAAGCGAAGCCTGAAAATCTTTCAAACTAGTTGTCACGAGCTTTCTCGGAAACAAGACAGAACTGATTTATAAATTAGAATAAGTGCTAAAAACTTCAAGGTTTTGGGAAGTAATATAAAATTAAAAAATTATTTTTTAAACTCGAATCTGAACTATTTTTCTGAAAATTTCTGTACGAGGAACAAGGTGAAGATTTCACCAGGTTATGGAGGAAATGAAAGGGATCAAACGTGTTTAAAGTGGAATGCAAAGGGGAGCGTAACTTTGTGAGCATTTTCTGCCGGCGAATGTTCCCCATGTATTTGGTGTTGAAGAAGTAGTTATTAACATTGACCTCTGGTCATATTACATTTCAAATTTAGTTGTCCACTTCCTTGCTTCTCTCCATAAAAATTAAGTAGGATGTCGTGACCTTAACAAAAAGAAAATTCATTAACTCAAAAATTAAACAGATTCCGCTCAACTTATCATCTGATTGCGTGTGTGATTGTATTAATTAACATGCTCCAATGCACCGATCAATATTAAGTGGACGTTTCGTTGGTTTAGAGAAAGCTCATTTCTAGCAGCAATAAAAGGTCTCGTTTTACTGTCACTGGTTGTACAGAGCTGTAAGGTTTATTACTTTTCTCACATGACTCGGTACATGGTCACCTTACTATCAAACGCCGTAAACGATTAGTTTGATATTACAAACTTCAAATCACCTTGCGTTTTATAGGTGGAACTTTCGTAGTTTTTGTAACCAAATGCTCTCTTTCTAAAAGTCATCTAATAGAGCTTTGATTCCACAGTTTGAACATGTAAACAAATTTGGATGTGGCACTCTGTCTTCGATAGTATCGCTGTTATTCGGTGCGTGTAAAAACTGACACAGTTACTGTGATGTTCTGTAAAACTTGGAAACGTAACGCCGCATGTAGCATGTCGGTGTTTTATTGGTAGACTGGCACCTGTGCGCCGCCCACGTGAAGCACGTGTGCGCTGTATGCACAACTCGACGTAAAGTGCGGCTTCGGCCGGCCTTGATGGCGCCTTATTTACCCGCAAAGCACAGGCGTCCTGGAAAAGACGCCACGGTGTTTATTTGGCCATCTGGACCATGTTTGTACGGACGCATTTGCTATGGATTCCTTTTGTTTGCTTCGGTAATTTGCTTATTAGTTCTTCCTAATAGAAAATAAACGATAAGGTAAAGTTTGGCGAGATGGGAGTGCCTGTACACAATAATATCAGCAGATATGTATTTACAGCTTGGTAACCTGTGATGCTATTTATAGCATTCCATCAACTGCAGGCGTGAAAAAAAAAAAAAAAAAATACTAAGCGTGAAACGGTATTAGTCTTATGATATTTAGTGATAAAGTAGCGGGTCCGTTTTCTATCTTAGTAACAAATAATAACTTTGTTGTTGACCATGTTCCACAGTTATTGCTTAAAGGTTTTAAATTATACACCATCTATTAACAACTGTTTCTCATCTATATACAACGCCGAGAAAGCCTGCACACTTATAGTGTTTTTATTAATACAGTAAAATCCTCTCGGGTGTCCCGCCAGATAGTGTTGTATACACACGACGTTTCGACAGCTAGCTCTGCAGTCTTCATCAGGTATCTTTTGAACCGACCACCGCAGACCTCTTTGAACACGTTATTACATCCACCTATTTCATGTACGGAGGGAGGTACTATGAACAATCCGACGGAGTGCCTATAGGGTCACCATTTTTTTCCGGTAGTGACAAATTTCTACATGGAGGATTTTGAAGAGAGGGCACTAGAGAGTGCCACCCACATACCACCTTCTTCTACCGTTACGTCGATGATAATTTCGCTGTGTGGCCACACGGGATACAAGCGTTGGATGAATTTCTCGACGACCTCAATGGAATCCACCCTATATACGCTTTACGGAGGAAGTAGAGGACAGGTTCCTCCTATACCTGGACATCTAGATAAAGCGGAATCTCGACGGTACTTTGCCAAATAGCGTATACCGCAAATCCACCCACACCAAGCGCTACTTGGTTGCAGCTAACTTCCATCACCCGGCACAACCCAACTCTGTAGTGGCCACTCTGGTACACAGAGCGAGAGCAATCTCCGATCGTGATAGCCTGCCGAATTAAATGAAAAATCTGAACACCGTCTTCGAACAGAACGGCTACTCTAGGTGGCAGATAGAGTGTGCCTATGTTCAGAAGCCACCTAGACCACCGTCGGAGCAAGAAGAGTCACCGAAAACTCTTGTTTTGCTTCCGTATGCCGGAAGCACGTCGGAAAAAATTGGAAGACTCTTGGCGCGGTATGTGATAAAAAAGTATCTTCCGGCCTCCCGCCAAGAAACGTGATATGCTGCGTTCGGAAAAAAATTACTTAGTCTTCACGACCCCTGGGATTTATTCCATATCGTGTAAATGGGGCACTGGGTATATCGGTCAGACCAGCAGAAAGATCGAAGAGTGCCTTACCGAACACAAACGACACCTAAGGCTGATGCAACTAGAAAAGTCTGTGATAGCCGAGCATTCCTTCAACGAAGAACACAGTAGTGTTGACTAGGGCTTCTTCCTTTTGGGACTCGGTGATGAGTGAGGCGTTGGAAATCCGGCTAAATGATAACAACATAAATAGGGACTGTGGGCTCTATCTGAGCTAAGCCTGGTGACCAATCATTAGCGATCTCCGACAAGAGCGAAGCAGATCTACACAACAGTGCACATTAAAGTAAGTTGTTGCTCGCTTTCTTTGATCTAGCTGCTGTTGGAGAAGTTTGTTGTCTATCGATATTTCCATCAAACGTTACAATGGATGTTCTTTACTTTCGGTGTTTCTTTTCGATTGCTCTTCGTTGTTATAATTTGTGGATGTCTTAGTAATTTCGACACTGCATGTTTGGCTAGAAAGGCGATTAATGAGTTGGGTTAGCAACTAGGCAACGGTAGTCATTTTGGAACCCCACTCGTATACGCTGACGTGCCCACAGCAGTGTCTGGGGCAGTCGACTGTGAGTTGTTCCGAGTGGGGTTCTGGTTGGTTGCCTCGTATCTTGACGAGTCTGGATGATGTTGGTGGTCGAAAAAGCCTTTGGTAAAGTGTGGCACGAAGGCTTGGACTATAAAATACACCAGTACAACACCCCAGACTATCTAATACTCTGACTAAATTCCTATCTAGTAAATAGAAAATTCCTTGTCAAACATGAGGGGAAAAAACAGCTCAGAAAGGCAAATTGAGGCGGGAGTGCCGCAAGGAGGTGTTCTGGCCTAATACTATACTGCCTTTATGTAAACGATCTGCCGCAACAAGAAGATATCAATATAAGTCTACATACAGATGATGTAACAGTACAGGTAATATAAACCCTGAATATGCAGCTAGAAAACTATAAATCCACTTAGAAACGTTAACGCAGTGGTGTAACATTTGGAGAGAAAAAAATAAACGCCACTAAAACACAGCAATAATGTTTAACAAAAAGATTATGAGTCCAAATTACAAAATGCATGCGGAAGAAAATGATATCGAATGATCAAAACAAATCAAGTACCTTGGTATGCGATTAGAAAAGCACCTGACGTGGGGATCACACATAGATGCGGTAAGAAAAAAAGCGAAAGCAGAACACACCGGTCTCTATCCAATACTTAAAGCCGACGGAATAAACATAGAAACAAAATTACTCATCTATCGTGCCATAGTACAGACAACATTCATGTACGGCTCCGAGATATGGAGCATTTCCGCCGACTGTCACATAAAAAAGCTGCAGACATTCGAAAACCGGGCCCTGCGCGCAATTGTTGGTGACCGTAGGTACCTACCAAATTGGAGAATCCGTCAGGACCTCCACTTTCCACCTCTGACGGAAACTATCCAGCTAACATCTGAAAGATACTATGCAAAATGTGAAAATTCGCCGAAATTTCAACTATAGGAAATGATACCTGAGAGGCATCCAAAACGGACCCTAACCAGAGCATTCTCCTTCTAAATCTTACAGCCCTCCACTCCCTCTACCCCACCAATAGATATAAGTAGAAATAGGCCCAATCATCCTAAAGTAGGTCCCTTGCAAAAAGTGAACATTAAATTAATCCACCATTAGAATAACTAGGGAACCCCTAAGATAGGTCATAAGCACATCAAATGTAAAACTATCATTAGATTAAGATAGGTTTTTAGGCCACCATACAAAAAAACCTGCTGTAGTTATAGTTCAATAAATAGTTCAATATTTAGATAATGAAAAAAGTTAGCAATACAACTTATGATAAAAGCAAAAGCCAACCTCAAACATCCAAAAATAAGACATTAGTAATAGGAATTCCTGGCATTAAGGATGATAACGCAGCTTTTCAAATTGCGACAAGATATGCTCTTGCTCTTGCTAAGCCAGTCGAGGCGGTGATAGTCAGCTTGCGACAGCTAGAAGATACTTGATGAAGACAGCAAAGCAAGCTGTCGAAACATTGTATTTATACAACGCTATCCGGCTGTATACCCGAGAGGATTTTATTGCATCAGTACGTCGGGAAAGTCTCCGTTTCACCAGGCGCGTTTCGCCCTTTTGGAGTGGGGCGTAGTCAGTGGCTATAAATATACATAATTTTATAATTATATCTGTATAAATGATTAAATATTGTATATATTCACTCAATATTTACACACTGATACCATATAACACAACACACCAACCACCCTCGAAACCACAAACAGGCAGCACTTAGACATATGCTACAACTGGTTAACATGCCACTAACAAAGAAGGATTATATCTCAGAATACAGTTATACAAATAGCTAAGAACGATGGCTAAACTGATAAACTTATGAAACAGCTTAGTAATAAAATCCTAAACAAAGCATACAAACAGATGCCATACAACACAGTATACACCAGCATCCAGAACAAAATTAACTAGCATTGCTACAGAATATCCTACACTCATCAGCCAGAACATTATGACCACCTACCTAATAGCTTGTATGTCCGCCTTTGGCATGTATAACAGCGGCAACGCGTCTTGGCATGGAACAATGAGGCTTGGTAGGTCGCTGGAGGGAGCTGGAACCACAAATGCACACTCACAAGTCACCTAATTCCCGTAAATTCCGGGGAAGTGGGCGATGAGCTCTGATGCCACGTTCAATCACATCCCAGATGTGGTTCGATCGGACTCAGATCTGGAGAGTTGGGGGGCCAACACATCAATTGCAACTTGCCACTGTGTTCCTCAAACTACTCCACCACACTCCTGGCCTTGTAAAACGACACATTATCTTATTGAACAATGCCTCTGCCGTTGGGAAACATTGTCGTCATAAATGGGTGTAAGTGGTCTGCAGCCAGTGTACGATGCTTATTAGCCGTCATTGTGCCTTGCACGAGCTCCACTGGACCCATGGATGCCCACGTGAATGTTCCCCAGAGCATAATTGAGCCGCCGCGCCGCCAGCAAGTCTCCAACCCGCAGTACAGACGTCAAGAAGCTATTCCCTTGCACCCTACCATCGCCATTATCAGTGGCGTAGCTTGAGCAACAAGGGACCCGGTGCAAAAAAATTATTTTGGGCCCTCAGACCAGATGGGCGACCTTTTGTTTTTGCTTTGTGTTGCTGGTAAGGACCCCCTGAGCTGAGGATGGGGCCCTTGAGTTGTGCTTAGGGGCCCTTAGTGAGGGGCTTCCTGTGGTCAGAGGTGCCTTTAGACCACTGTAGAGCTACAAAAAAAAAAGTCGCCAGTTTGCCATGAAGGCTAGTGGGCCTCTGAACTGCGCTTTGGGGCCCCCAGAGGTATGCTTGGGGACCCCCTGAGCGTAGGGGCCCCGGTGCACTGCACCACCTAGCCCCATAGTAGCTACGCCCCTGGCCATGATGAAGAAGGTATAGGGATCATCAGACCAGGCAACGCATTGCCACTGCGCCAACAGCCAGTTACGATGGTCTCGTGCCCATTTCAGTCGTAGTTGCCAATGTCATAGTGTTAACATTGGTATGGGTCGTCGGCTGCGGAGGCCTATCGTTAGGAGTGTTCGGTGTGCTGTGTACTCTGCCCAGCATTAAAGTCTGATGTTAGTTCCTTCACAATTCGCCGCCTGTCCTGCTTAATCAATCTGCCCAGCCTACGACGTCCTACATGTGTAATGAGGGGTGACCGCCCAACCCCTCGCCGTTTGAATGTCCCCTCGGTTTCGCCACATGTTGAAGACAATCCCCACAGCACTCCTCGTACACCGATCAAGTCATGCAGTTTCCGATATGCTCATGCCGAGCCTCCGGGATGTCACGATCTGCCCTAAGTCAAACTCGGATAGATCGTGCGCCTTCCACATTGTAAACACGGATAGCACGCTCTCTGATATTGCGTGCACTGTGCATGTGAGGTGACGCTGTTTTACCTCGATGGGTTTATATCGGTAGTAGGTAGGTAGTCATAATGTTCTGGCTGATCAGTGTACATCAATACACACGCACAGAATAAGTAATATATTTTTTTAAAGAAAAAACAAGGTATACAAATAGCATTTAGAACAAATGATACAAGCATCTAAAAACTAATACTGAAAGTGACCAGTACCAGCAATTAGGAATATACTAACTGAACTGCCAGCAGTGCCAAACAATCCATGCTTAGGCCAGACATCCAGATACAAATAATACAGAGCAATAACATTCACAAACTGCTCGGCATTTGTTGAGAACCTATTAGATCACAGCCATCCACCTATTACTACACAGACAGATAAGAAAAATCTAAAAATTAATAACTGCAGAAAACAATTGCCAATAGCTCAAACAAAGCCCTCCCATAAGGAAAAACAGCAATCAATGAATTTACAAACTTAATAAACAAAACACAATTTTAAACAATAGAAAGAATCACACACACGAAAACGAACACAATCTGTTAGGCGGAAAGATGCTCGGGGGCTACTAACACTTTGCCTAAACTGTGAACAATAAAGTTCATGACCTGTGTAGCCTTCTGGTACCTTAATATTTGATAAAGTGGTCGCCACGCGTTCGTATTATAAATCCCAAACGCGAAGGATACAATAAATAAGTTCACTTAACGCAGTTTTAGGTTCACAAAATACTTATATTCTTGAAAAGTTCACTCTTACATTGTCGGTACCAGAATTTCGAATAAATCGTCGGACAACTGTTCCATTGAAAATTGTCAGATTAAGCACATTCACTCGAGAAGACAAACAGTCACAAGTCCCCTAACTTGTGTGAGATAATGATTACGACATGTTTAATTGTACTGCAACAACTGCCCGCGTAGAGCGGTTCGCTCCGTGAAGTGACCCGAAATTAATTGTTTGAAAATCACTGAAGGACTGGTCATTTTCAACATGGCTGCAGGTACTTTTATCAAATTTTCACTTTCTATGACGTCAGCGAGAAATTTTGAAAATCAATATCTCCCAATGTACTAAGTGGTTTAACTTGCAATTAATACATGGACTTCATGATACCTTGTTGTATCTATTTTGATTTAACTAAACTTTCAAAAGGGTTTCTATAAGATTAACCTTGAAGAACCTTTAGTTCATGACTAAAGCTTGCCACGATTTGCCTCGCTTCCTCAACAACTAAAGACAATCTATCTTAAAAATCTTCATTATCTTCCGATGCATAAACTTTTTACAGAAACCTTGTTACGTAATCCTATCAATTTAGGATACCTTCTGATATAAATTTCTCAGCTCTATTCATTTTAGTTAAAAACTTTATTTTTTTCTCTTAATCAGTGGTAATTAAAGTTCTCGTAATTAATTAATTTTACTATCAAAATATGTTAAACACTGCTGACTATAGCTGGCGATAGACGATCAGCAGTAACTTTACTCAGTTCAAAGTTATTTCAAATCTTAAATTCTATATTTCCTAATCCGTGGGTTAAAACTTAAAGAAACCAAATTATCTCTTAAATTGCTTTTACGTGAAATTTCGATCTCCAACATAAGCAACTTCTAAATCGAACAATAGAATATATTACTACTGGGAATGGAAAGTGGAAATGCTTTTGGCGAGTTAATAGGTACCTTACAAATCACACACAAATAAAAAATAATAGTTAATATTGTAACTCCAATACAAGGTTTCGTTTTCGGGAATCACCCACTGCTTCCCAACGACCTCCGAAAGCAAGGCGGAAGAGCGGGGAGCGGTTCAGGGCACCCTCTTGCCCTTGGGGTTGCAAACGGCCCCTAAAGGCAGATGAATCAGAAATGATCAACGGCATGGGAATGCAGAAGGCTATGGGAAACCACTGCCTTAAAGACCCAAAGGGTATCCCGAGGACATGTAATCCTCTGAAATTACGTATATCATGATGGCTTCTTCCTGGGTAAAATATTCCGGAAGGAGTAGTCATCAGAATGAATAGAAACATTCTAATAGTCGGAGCGTGGAATGTTAGAGTCTGAATAGGGCAGGTAGGTTAGAAAACTTAAAAAGGGAGATGGAACAACTTAAGTTAGATGTTGTTGCGATTAGTGAGATTAAATGGAAGGATGCACAGGATTTCTGTTCTGGGGAACACAGAATAATTAGCACACAAGCTGTCAATGGAGTCACTGGTGTAGGATTTGTAATGAACAAGAAAGTAGGGAAACGGGTGAGTTACTACTAACAGTTTAGTGACAGGATTATTTTGATGAGGTTAGAAACTAAGCCCGTCCCAACCACATTAGTACAAGTGTACATGCCAACGTCACTGGAAGATGATGAAGAAATAGAGAAAATGTACACTGAAATTGAAGAATTAATCCAATATGTGAAGGGGGAGGAAAATCTAATAATCATGGGTGATTGGAATTCGATAGTGGGAGCAGGAAAAGAGGGGAATACTGTAGGAAGTTTTGGTCTAAGACAAAAAAATGAGCGAGAAAGCAGGATGCTAGAATTTTGTGAAAGATATACGCTAGTAGTGGCAAACACACTGTTTAAAAACCAAGCAAGAAGAATATACACCTGGAAACGCCTTGGGGTCACAGGCAGATATCAGCTAGATTATACGATATCATGGTCAAACAGAGATCCAGGAATCAAGTTTTAGACTGTAAAGCGTACCCAGGAGCAGACACAGTCTCTGACCATAATTTGATAGTAATGAAGTGCAGGCTGAAATTTAAGCGAATAAGGAATCAGTATAAGCAGAACAGACTGGAAGAGAATAAATTGAAACAATCTAGCACGAGTGAGAAATTTGCAGAAATGGTAGACTTAAGTCTAAGAAGTAACTGTGAAAGGAGCTCAACCGAGGACGAATGGAATGCATTAAAAACCGAAATAATGAAAGCTGGTAAAGAAACATAAGGCTTTAGGGAACAAACTGCCCGAAAACCTTGGATCACAGAAGAAATTTTGGAACTGATGGATCAGAGAAGAAGGTAAAAAAAATGCTCAGGAAGAGAGCAGTACAAGCAATTTAGAAATCAAATAAATAGGAAATGAAAAATGGCAAAAGAAAAATAGCTAGAAGAAAAGTGTGAAGAAGTAGATAATGAAATGGTCATAGGAAAAGTAGATGTTGCATATAGAAAGATCAAACAGAATTTTGGAGAAATGAAGAAAAGAGCTGTGAACATTAAGGCTGCAGATGGGAAACCTCTTTTAAGCTCAGGAGATAGAGCTAATCGATGGAAGGAATACATTGAGAAACTATGTTGGGGACGACTTGAACAATAGTGTAATGGAAAAGGAATGCGATGTCGACATTGATGACTTAGGAAATCCTGTTTTGAGGACAGAATTTAATAAAGCTCTGAATGACTTGAAAACAAATAAGGTAGTCGGAATTGATGACATCCCTGCAGAACTTCTTAAATCCCTAGGAGAGGAAGGAATCGAAAGATTATTCAAGCTGATATTAAAAAGTTATGAAACAGGAGAAATTCCAACTGATTTTAATAAAAATATCATCTTCACACTTCCAAAGAACGCACAAGCCGACAAATGTGAGAATAATCGCACCATTAGTCTAACATCACATGCTTCAAAATTACTGACCAGAATAATATACAGAAGAATGGAAAGGGTAGTAGAAGAGATAGTAGGTGAAGATCAGTTTGGGTTTAGGAAAAATCGCGGTACAAGGGAAGCAATTCTGTCTTTAAGATTAATACTTGAAGGGCGGATCTAGAAAAACAAAGATACTTTTATGGCATTTGTTGATTTAGAAAAAGCTTTTGATAATGTTAGGTGGGATAAAATGTTCAAAATTTTAAAGAAGACAGGTCTAAAGTATCGAGATAGAAGAATACTCTATAAACTATATAAGAATCAAGTGGCTATAATAAAAGTAGAGAATCACGAGAGACATGCATCAGTTAAAAAGGGTGTGAGACAAGGCTGTAGTCTATTCCCGTTAATATTCAACTTGTATGTAGAGGAATAATAAAGAAAGTAAAAGAAAAATTTCCATGTGGCAAAAGTTTTCAGGGAGAAAAATCAGTATGCTACGATTTGGTGATGACATTGTCTTGTTAGCAGAGAGGGCTGAGGATATTGAGAAGTTACTGAATGGCATGAACAAAATACTGAAGGAAGATTTTGGATTGAATATAAATCAAAGCAAAACAAAAGTGATGAAATGTAGCAGAAATGATACCAATACTAGCAGATTAAATATAAAAATAGGATCGGATGCAATAGGAGAAGTACGTGAGTTCTGTTACTTGGGAAGTAAAATTACAACCGATGGCAGAAGCAGGAATGATGTTAAAAGCAGAATAGCACTATCAAAGAGAGCCTTAATGAAAAAGAGAAATCTTTTATTTTCAAATATTGAACTATGAATTAGAAATAACTTTTTAAAACTCTTTGTGTGGAGCACAGCACTTTACGGTAGCGAAACATGGACTTTAGGAATACCGGAAAGAAAGAAAATTGAAGCATTTGAAATGTGGTGCTACAGAAGAATGCTGAAAATTAAGTGGACAGACAAAGTAAGAAATGAACGAGTTTTGGAAAAGATGGGTGAGAAAAGAAGTTTGTGAAAAAAGCTTACAGAAAGAAGAGACAGGCTGGTAGGTGATATTTTGAGACATGCAGGATTGGTTAATTTGTTAGTGGAGGGAACAGTCGAAGGTAAGAACTGTAGAGGAAGACAGAGATTACAATATATGAAGCAGATAATTTAGGACATGGGATGTAATGTGTTTGTAGAAATGAAGAGGTTAGCCCAGGATATGAAGGGATGGAGGATTGCATCAAACCAGTTGAAAGACTGATGACAGCGAGGCCAGAACGCCATCCGTTAAACCACCACTCTCGGTGATGAACATTCAACCTCGAGAACTATACATTATGTTCTATCCATCAGCAAGTCGCAATCCCAGTTGCGTCTTTACCTGTATATGCCATAATCATGAAGTTCCATTCATGCATAAGTATATTCTCATCCTCTTTCCAAGCGAGCCGCTTAAAACTCTTCGCGCCAGGAATATGAAAGTAACTGTGTCAGTTTTATACGCATACATTTATTACATAATAACTGAGAGACCTCATAGTTCAATGGTTAAGGCGTCTGAAAGGTTTCCGGTTCGAGTCCCTGTCTCGGCGGGAAATTTCGTAGGCCCTTAGTCCGAACTTTACCTCGGGCACAGCTTGCGGTGTAATTTGACGTATGCAAGAACTCTTCCGTGGTTCGGATTCCACGTTAATCTGTAGGTCAGCTATATCCGGTAGCATTACGGATTTATGTTAGGCGGCTACAATAGAGGTGGATTGCGCAGTCGAAAACTAGAAAATTAATACGACAATGGCTTAATAGTATCAATACTATACCAACAAGCTCCTTAGTCAATTCAAAATTACTAGGAAGCTACATCAAGTGATTCTCTCAGAGTTTGTAATTTTAAGAAATGTTATGCTAAACTAAAATCTAAATTCGGGTTATCTTTTTATCTGCGGTAAATACATATTCAGGGGTTGTAAAGCAGCAAGCATTAGTTGGGAGTGGCAACAGAAAATATCATTATTTCATACAGAAAAAAATAGTACTGAACGAAACAAGTTGAAAAATATTTCCTATGATGAATAATGAAAAACAGAAATTCATCAACCCGATAATCTAACTTCATGGGGGCAAAAAAATCCCTAAATTTACAAAATGCATGCATAAATTTGAACAGAAAAACTTCAAGAAATATATGTTACGTATAAATGTAAAAATTTAAATATGTTTGCGTCTTTTTTTTACAAAGAAAATGTAATTTGGGATAAATATCCCTCCTTAATCTCGTACCAGAATTATTAGTAAGGAGCATCCAGTTTCAATTTTATACCATTACGTCATATTAGATTGAAAACTAAGGTTCACACACTGTTTTCCTTTACAGAAAATCAAATACAGCGGATGAAATAAGACTCAAAATTTAGGATGAAAAACTAACTTAGATGTTTAACGTAGGAAAATATAACGAATTTTGTAAAACTTGTGCCATGAGGCGTTTTCAAATTTGCAGGAAAAAATTCTGATAAAGTATATGTACAGCATTAATGCAAATTGAATCTCTAAGGGAAGGGTTTTGTTTTGGGTCGTACTTCAATTTGTTTCGATCATCAAAATGTCATAGTCTCTTTTTTTACACGTCGATAATGATAAGAGTTGAATAAGAGATTTTTTGGTATTAATTGCAACAATTATGAGAAAATGATTACATTGAACTACATAATACTTTTAAAACACAACCATCACCCGAGGAAATTGCTGAGATCTGTCAAAATAACTAACGCAAATTCTGATCCAATAACATGCGCCAGATTAGGCTAGGAAGACAAGGAAAGATGGATGCTAGTTCTTTTCAGTCGGAAGACTAGCATCTCCAAAAGACTAACGAAAGAGTTTTACGACAGATAACACTTATCATTCACAGAATATTCCTTGAGATTGATTCTAAACACTAACGAAAATAAACCTAAGTCAATATTTCCTGTATCATGTGAAGTCTCAGCAAAATTGAAGCAAATAGTAAACAATATAGATCAATGAATGTGCAGAAGATGGAGCGATGTTGACTTCAACGTTAGTTTTTTCTTCTCTATTTTTTGTACTAAACACGTATGGAATCAAACTTATTCAAGACGGCTTTCCTTAAGAATTGGTTTTTGGTGCCTCTGCGTCCTTCGCCCGAGCTGAAACTTGATTTTTGATGTTGACAGATAGCAACGTAACTGTCGTAAAAGGGAACACGAATCGTTTGTCGGAAGTGCGTGAGAAGTTTTATCGACGCGAAAGCCACCGGGGGCCATTCCGCGCTTTTTATGGCCCCGCCACCCACACCGCCGACACTGTCCTCCACGAATCGTCAACCGCGATATTAAACTTCAAAGCAAACGGCTCATAACGCAGTCCAACACTGTGTTACGCCGCCCTCAAAGCGCCATCGGCACATTGTCCTTCTGAAGGAAAAGTGCCGGTGTTGCAAGCCACATGTTTATGTACTTCCTGCTGTGTAATATCGAGGTCAATATACAGGGTGTTTCAAAAATGACAGGTATATTTGAAAAATCAAGAAAAACTAAACGGGCAGCGATAGAAATACACCATTTGTTGCAATATGCTAGGGACAACAGTAAATTTTCAGGCAGACAAACTTTCGAAATTAGTTACAATTTTCAACAACAGATGGCGCTGCAGTCTGGAAAAATCTAAAGTACGATATTTTCCACATATACACCATGTGCAAACTTGCAATTTATGAACAGCACACGCTTACAGCAGAAAGACGACTTACAGAATGGCGAACTCACAGACTGCATTTACTTCTATATCTTTCAAATCGCCTGCAGCGCCATCTGTTGCTGAAAATTGTAACTAATTTCGAAAGTTTGTCTGCCTGAAAATTTACTGTTGTCCCAAGCATATTGCAACAAACGGTGTATTTCTATCGCTGCCCGTTTAGTTTTTATTGATTTTTCAAATATACCGGTCATTTGTGAAACACCCGGTATTACTGTTCGTGAATGAACAATGTTTTAAACAATAATAATTGATCAATATATGTGACACATATTAAAAATATTTCAAAAGTCCTAGATACAAAATATATAAAACTTCAATTAGATAAATACAGTTTATTATTTTGGAGAAATAATTCAAACAAAAGGCAACAAAAGGAAAGGAATCACGTCAATTAGCAAAGGATCTTGGCAACAAAAAATCAATTCCAGTATAATAAAAATTAGACACTACAACACGCTAAATAAAGCACTACATATATTTACGTGGCAGTTAGTATAGCTAAACAAAAAAAAAAAAAGTTGAAGAATTAGAGGAAAATGAGAGAAAAATTCTCGATTCAAGGAACATTTAAGGTGAATGCAAAAAAAAAGCAGTGATAAAGACTTAGACATAAAAACCGAAAGAAAATTTCGAAAACTACGAAAAAAAGAACTGGTTTCTACGTACACGTAATGCGAATGAATCAAGAAATACTGACAAAAAATTATTTTATTGTTTTGATAAGTATCCCGAAAAACATTTTATTTGCTGAAGTTAAAACTGGCACGGAAGAAATGTATCTTAAGAAAGATGATATCATGAACGCGGTCGTATGTAGAAAAAGGATATCAAAGTTTGGGGGTTTCCAAGAGAGAACACAAAAGCAAAGAAAAACAGTTTCAACAGAAGAAAGGATGAAACATCACAGTGAAAACATAAAGAAATATGGTAGCAAAGAAAAAGGAAGAAAACTTGCAGTTTTCTTCCTCTGGTCCACAGTTAGCAGAAGCCGAAACGCAGAAGAAGGTTACTGGAACTATTATTCGGCCATTTTCTATAGGCCTGATAGATTAGAATGTGTATTTATACGAATGAAATCAATCACTCGGTTGAGTATCTTCATTAATTTGGCGTCAGCAATATTTTTTTTCTAAAAATGTACCTAAAAGTGCTATTAACTGAGACTAGCGCTATAAAAGCTGCAAGTAGGTTACCTAAAGCGTACCGCTCCAGAATACAATTAAGACTACCGGTACGTATGGCTAAACTCTGCATGAAAATGTGTATACACTTAATTGAAGTGATACGATTATGGGCGGAGGACTGGAGCCACTTCGATTAGTGCCCGCTCTGTATCACTAGACATGACAATACCATTAGCATACCACTACATTCTGTTTGTCGTTTAATGTGGCTATGATGATAGGGTCTGACAAAAAATGAGATATTTAAAAAAGAAATACGGGCTCAGACTGTTTGTCACCGACACCCGCAGACAATGCTAAGCGCTATACGGAATTCAGAACTGGGCGGTATGCCTTAAACACAAAACCCTCCTCGAAAAAAGTGATCGTAAGTGTCTCACAAAAAATTTCGCAAAACAAAACATAAAGCAATAACAATAATTAAATTCAACGTAATTCCGTTTTAAGAATACAAATTTTGTTCCACACTTTTGCAAGAGTCAAAATTAACCAGAACAATTACAACACAGTACCAAAAGTGGTGTATGAGAGATAAAGCTCTAACTTCGCGTGTCCCAATCTCCGTCTAGCCATCCATGGTTTCCGAAAATCGCTCTAGCGAATGCCGGGATGGGTACTTAAAAATTCCATTGCCGAATTGTTTCCCGTCCTCTCCCCCAGTCCTACACCGCCTCTAATGAACTCGACGTCGTAAAGTAGCAAGCAAAAAAAAAGTGTGACAATCTGACAAAAAAGGGCACTTCAAACTTCAGAAAAATCGGCAGAAAACAAATACTATTTAATTATTAGATAGTAAAATCGTTGGAACCGTCAAACAACAAATAACACTACCAGAAAAAGTTGAAAAAAATTCCTTTATAATGAATATTTGGAATAGTTCATTTCTTTGACGCTTTAGCTTTGGGCTAATATGGAAAAATAATATTCATATGTTTTACGAAAAAATTAATATAGATACAAGTAATGCTCTCGGGAGCATTACTTGTATTGTCAACGCCGAGAAAGACTTCGTAATTACATATTAATATAGATGTCTCCAATACGTATCGCTTTTGTCGAAAAATTTTAAATACAAATTTATTATTTCCAAGAGTTTATATATATATATATTTCACAACCAGTAATTTAACTCTCCCACACTTTCTCTCTCTCCCTCTCTCTTTTTCTTGCGCTGTGCCGCGTCCTGTTTCTGAAACCAAGCTGTGTGGGTCAGCGGTAATGCTTTGGCTTCACATTCGTCAGGATGTGGGTTCGAACCCGCATCCTGTCATCCAAATTTTGATTTTCCGTGGTTTCCCGAAATCGTTCCAGGTGATGTTGGGATGGTTCCTTCAAAAGGCCTCAGCCGAATTCTTTCCAAATTCTTGCCTCCCGTCCTTTCCCGCCTCCTCAATGACTTCGACGAGGCGTAAACCCGTAACAGATTAAAAAAAATTGCTTCTGCAGTCAGCGATTTGGCTCGTTAAATTTACTCGATAAGAGAGTGTTGCACATTTCAGTTTTTAAAATAAAAGTATAATGGTTGAGGTGAATGCACCGGGGCATTATAACGAGAAAGGAATATTTTAAGCAACAGATTGTGTTACTGCGTTAATACTCCTCTGCTCTGGAATAGGGGACTCGCAACCCGTTCTAGCAAACGGATGTGAACTATCTTTATGCGCTTGATATACAGTATACAGTTTTTAACGACAGGTATTGATAAAAATTCGGAAAAAATACAACGAAACGTGTAAGAATTCCAGCAGGCCATCCAACTCAGTCCTTCCATAAAAGGATTCCATAAAGTGCAAACCAAAACTCTTTTTTAACTGTATTTTCAATCTAAACAGAACTGATGCTCTGTTCATTGTGTACTTGTTGTTAACCTGGCGTTGTTAAACCATTCCGATACTGAAACAGACTTTCCCACTTTCTCGCGATTGGTAGTCACAGCATCGGTTTTGCCTTGGAGGAACGGATGACTTGGCGCATTCGTAATGACCCACTGTTCGGATATACTGTATATCATCTCATCGGGTCTCTGCTACTGTCTTCTAATCTCTTCTGCCATACACAATGGAAATTATACAGCATAAACCACTTTCCAATAAAGAAAAATAAGCCGAGTTGAACTTGAAGAAGGCATGACCATTTTGGCAGTCTGATTATCGATTTTAAAAATAAAAAAATCCATTGTCTGTAAAAAGTAATAAACTTCGTTATATATGCTGTATACATACGACGAGCTCGAGGATAGTCAGCAAAACTTTTCTCTTGCTTATTCATAATTCATTAATTAAATTCTCACCAGAAGTTGTCTTGGACAGTATTTTCCCTGTGAAAAATGTTCATCTAAGGACGTCATGCTACAAAGAATGAGTACGTTATTATAGTGCATTTCGTGCTAGTATCATACCTTCATATCTATCTTCCCTTCATTTAAAAAAATTTAGCTTATAATCGTGCTCTAAGTATTATTTGTTATGTGGGGACTATTAGATTACCATTTTACAAAAATAGTATAATTAAGGGACTGAATTAGCCTAGTCTTAAGCTATCCAATCTACACACATGTTATGATTTTTAGTGTTTTTATTTCAGTAAAAATTCAAAGTACCACATGTAATTGTACTTTTACTATCATAATTAGAAAAAGTTATGTCCGAGATGTCTTTCAATGTACGATTCACTAATATAAACTATTTATACTATTTATCAAATGTGTTCTATAATCATCGACGCGAACCGTCAATCGTAAATGCTTTCATGAAATTAAACACTTTCTTAAACGTCTTAAGATTTCCTATGTTATTCTCTTCTTTTCATAAGATTCTTCCACTGATTCCTTATTTGATTTTGTCATTCTCAGAACTGTTCATTTCGTTATTTGGTATACGAAAACTATACCTCTTGTCCTATTTTACTTCCAGTGCAATGTTCTTGCGTACATCCTCAACAATAGAATTTTTTTTATATATGTTGAATGTTTTATATAGAAAGATCTATATTTTCAGAAAAGGTTAGGATATGTGGCTTTCAGTAATTTCATTGCACCTCGATACTATTGTACTGAAATATTGATAATTTTTCCCCCTCTTTTTTCAACTTTTCTGATTTTTTCCCTCTAAATACAAACTGAATATCACTGGCGTAGCCTAACTTCACCTGAACACATTTAACTAGATCAAAAAACAATATCATTCCCATTCATGAATAAATACCTGCCTATCTTTTACGTCCCCCTATTTTTCTCATACTACCGCGTTTACATTCAGTTGAAACCGTTTTTTGAGTAGTATCTCGTCAGTTCTCCAACAGATTATAGTAATTTTTATTTTTGAAATATTTCTGTTAAGCTGAAAGTACTTTATATCAAATATTTTTCAGCTTCTGTTTTCTTTGGTAGATGGACGCCGATTTACTTATATCTTATAGCTTGCATTAAGCAAAAAAAAAAAAAACTTCTAAAATTCAGGACCTAGTAGAGAACTTTATATAATGTTTTTCTGTTATGTACTGAATATAATATAACTCACTTTCTCATTTTCTTGCTTTCTAATTGATGGATTATTGTAGGTGAACATTTTATACACGTATGATTCCACCAGTACAGATTTTGTAGACCTTTTTTAAACTCTTGAATTAACAGTTTTCCTCATTTCTAAGACTCATTCCTCAACTTAATATTTCGCCATTTAGGCTTGTTACACTCCGCTACTTTAGTCATCTCTTTCAATAATTTCTATTTTTCGATATCAGACTTTTTCAATATAACCTGTTCCACACAGTTTATATGAAATTCCTGCATCACATTATATTCTACGTTTCGTGTGTGTTGCTTTCATTTTCTTTTGACTTTCTAGTTTCAGAGATCATAAGTCAAAATCTCTCTTGGATATATGTTTCATCCAAAATTTTAAATTTGATTACTTGCATAAAAAATATATAAATCAATTGATTTCACATTACGTGATACTCTGAAATTGTATTATAATTTCTTGAACCTAATCACGGTGTATCTGAAGTAAAATAGGTTTCATATAAAATCCTCGAACACGAACATTTCAGAAAGCCACAAACTTACGAGCCAGATAACGAATTGTTAGACGTTCAATTAAAACAAATAGCTTAAGGAATTTAAATGGGGTACTGAACCACCTCACGCATCTTAATATTGTCTGATATTTGTCAACTTAACTCAGGGTTTTGTGTCTGCGGAAAACTGGATAATTATTACTCTACGGTGTTACAGGAAAGGTGAAGTGAAAGAATTAAACTATTGAGAAGGCTACAATGCAAGCTATAAGATATAAGTAAATCGACATCCATCCACCAATCAAAACAGAAGCTGAAAAATATTGAAAATAAGGTACTGTACAAGCTACAATATTCGCGTTTTATCCCTTCCCTCCTGTTAAAATTTCGGAGGAATAGAGTTGGAGTAACAGGAGACAGAATAAGGAATGAGAGAATCAGGGAAATGATCAAGGAAGAACCGCTACAATATAGATAACGAAATCATGGTTACAGTTGTTACAGTTGTACGGTCATGTAAATGGAATAGGAGAGGATAAGATGCTGGACGTGGAGATGAAAGAGAAAAGGCCCAGAGCAAGTCCGAGGTACAGTTGGGTGAAAGGTGTGAAAAAATATATGTAAGAAAAATGAGGAAATTGGAAGAGAAATGGTGGATGTTTAGGAGCTGTCAGTAGTTGCCAGTTATAACCTCCTTAATTATCCCTATAAAAGTCGTCAGATATAACTTCACATTAAATATAAATTAACTGTTTCTGCAGAGAATTACGTGATATAAACTTCGCGATTATTGACGACTACTGACTACAAGTCTTCGGACGGTATTTTGGCCCCTTATACACCGTCTCTTGACTGCGCACATGGTATGGAGATTACACTGTCAAGCCTAACATGAAGTCAGGTGAATACTTACTTCTAATTAACGAATAATACTCTGATGAAAATTCATTATGGTTGGATTTAATATTAAACAAAACCACCGACATACACTCCAACAAACAAGAACAAGTAATGCCGCAGCGTTCATGATACACCGTGCGCGCTTTATTATTTCCTCTGCCATAACAGCCTCACTCTTTCAGAGCGTGACTTAAATTCCACTCTTTGGCCGTGCCAGGGGACCAAAGATTCTCGTAACTTCAAAATACCCAAGGACATTACAATCATTGTTAGTCTGTGGAATTCGTGAGCAATTACTTTATTCATATTATTACATTTCATTCATATAATACATTGACCAAATGTTTAGTAAGAATTAATATTTACAAAACTATTTACTGTACAACTGAAGTGGTAGCATATATGTTACAAGGGCTGGAGAGGATTTTGTTCCCAGCAGTGGTTGAAAGCTGCTCCAGACAAAGAAGAATTTTGCGATTATACCTCCAAGAAAATCTGCCAGGATCGGGAATTCAGTATGCAAAAAATATCGTTTTCGAACATTCGATACATTGAATTTCCATGTTGTCGTAATTGAAAGATTTGTTGAAACTTACGAGGTTAGCATTATTTAAACATTAGTGGATTGCTGCTTATAGCGTTAACGAGGCCTAAAGTCATAAATAAACAGATATTCGATTTCAGTACAACTTTTTAAGCCAATTCTAGAAGGGAAACTTGTAAATATGTGTAAACACTTTTTTAAATACTATTTAAAGGTTAAAATCACATTCAAAACGCCGTAAAATTTAATGGCCGTATCTCTTGCTACGACATACAAATAAATAGATCCGTATGATATTATACGATAATAAGGAACTATGCTATCTGCACCAGCTTTATTCCTTCAAGAGTTACAATCCCCTCACCCACTGCCAACAATTTAAAGTCGTGACACCGTTACAAGTATCAGGTATATCACGTACGATATATGAATCTATTAAAGACTGATACCACAGTAGGCAGAGTATACGACCAGACTTTTTAATATAATCGAACTATCTTAAATACAAAAAATGGTTGTAAAAGGAAACCAAATTCATTGAACTATCTGACACTGGTTCCCTACTATCTCTGATTTGGCTGCTTCCTGATAAAACGAGTCAGTAGAGTTTGTGTTCTAATAAATGACCAAATAACAATATCAGAATGTTTTACTTATGCTCGTGAAATACATGAAGTACAAGACCTCAGTACAGGGCCAGTAGCTCGTAATGAATAAATGTTGTTAATTTTTTAGAAACTTATGAAGTTTTCGCATTTAGATTGCTACCTCGGCCTGGCTATTAAACGTCTCCCTGCCAAACATGTAATCTCGGACGTCGGTACTTCATAAGCGTACTATACCACAGTTTACTACAGTCACATTTTACTGGCTGGTGAAGTAAGATAATCACTTTTTATTTGTATAGTCCTTTCTTTATCAGATGTGTTCCAGATTCATATGAAATACGATTGGGGTCAAATAGAAATGCATTTCCGCTTTCTCTTGAAACTCTTTAGTGCCGACTCCTGGAAACTATCTCTGGAGACAGACAAGACTTTGTCGTAGGGTTATGAACAGATCATTCACTGTTGAGCGCTACACCTTTTACCGGTATATACCTGAAGTTTACCATTGTATTCATATACAAAATTATTCAAAAAGAAATTCCAGATTATTTCCTTAAAAAGTGACGATGGTAAGAGTTGAATTAATAGATATGAGGAAAGCATAGTATATATTCAAATTCCTAATCTTTGTGAACCATTACAAAAGGAATTTCATATACGGAAAGAAAACATCATATTTTGCTGGGATTATATTGAATGAAATCAACATTTTCATCGACTTTATGTCCCCAGTAAACTACAGATCCCCGTGTTGCCTGTCAAGACGACTCGGATAAAAAGTTTTATGACAGAGAAGATGTAAACCTTGAAACCAATGGATATACCCTACGGTGATGGGGAAGATGAGACGAAGACACTCCCAGTGGCTACTGTTGTCTCATAAAATGTCAGAATTTGTGTTACGGCAATTCCATAATTCAAAAGTTTGAGTGTTATTAATTTTTCCACATTTTCTTTACAGGGAAAGCGAAATTATGAAGTGAGTACTGCGAAATAGTGCGTTAATTTTGAGAGCCCTTAGTTAAAAGTGCAAGCTGTAAACAACTTGAGAAGAGAAGACACTCTGCATAACTTATTACCTTAACTTCATTGTCACGCAGACGTAATGTGGCCATTGTCTCATTGTATTGTAGCCTTCACTGCTTTACCCAGAACAAGGCACGACTGTAATGAAATCCTCACACCATCTGCAATTGTTAGTACAATATTGTTTTTCTCCTTAAAAATCTTTTTCATTAAGAAAATGAAAAGGCAGTTACTCTGTTCTGTCAGGGTTCTCATTTCTTTGTTATAATGACCCCCTAACAAGGATCAATAATCCTTGAAGTGAAAGGACGAAACAGCGGAGAAAGTTGAGAAAAAGTTCGTATGCCTTAGTGATGCGTTCCTTAATTCGTTGTTCCAAAGAGGCTCACAATATTCTTTTGTCCCAGCTAGCAAGCATTCGGTAATCAGTATACTGGTCAGATCGCGAAGGGAAGATATGCCATAAGTCTTGCTGCTACTGAATAACATCGTTGAAGTTGTAGGTTTTAAGGTAGCCTACTTGGGATCACGTGGTGTATACTGTTTTATAAATTACACTACCTAACAAAGAAAAGTGAAGCAACCAAAGGAGGGTGAAACGAAATAAAACTTCGCCCTTTTAGAGGGGGTATGATGTTATTTCAGTGATTAAAAAATAGAGACAAAATTACAAAGAACTTGGCAGTTCTAGTTATTAGTATGAAGTTGCATCCCTTTTGGCTTGGAAGCATGCGCTGATTCAGTTTGGAAGGGTGTCATAACGCCCATGTATTCTCTCTGAGGCAAGCTGCCCCACAACCGTTGTATCTGGGGATTTTGCTGGCCACGGGAGTACTTTAACGTCATGCGCTTCATAGAGATACGAGCCGTATGTGGGCAAATATTGTCCTGTTGAAAAATTGCACTACGATATTGTCCAATGAGAGGTAATACATGAGCGAGCAGGATGTCGGTGACGTACCGTTGAGCCGTCCCTAAATCACTACCAGGCGTGACCTGAAGTCATACCCAATGGCTCCTCACTCCATTACTCAAGGAGGGACACCGCTCTGCCATCCAAATAGGGAGAATAGGACAACTCCCCAGGTCACTGCCATATTCGCCAACTATGGTCGTCCGAAGTAGTTTAGAGTCGGCCTCGGTAGCGTAGGGACTAGAGAGTCGAAGGTCACCGGTTCCAGTCCGGCCTAGGGCATTGGTGTTTAGTGTTGTGTGTATGGGAATGTCGTGTCGGTCCTGTTGTGTTCATGTGTCCATTTTTAGTGTCTACATTGTACTGGAGATATTGAAACACTAGAAGAGTCGATAATCACGTTGAGCTGGCTGTATGGCCATAATAAAAAGTAGTTTAGAACTGCGATTCATCGCTGAACATAATGCGAAGCCATTCATCAAGAATCCAGTGAATCGCAAAAATCAAAACAGAAATTATCGATCCGAAGGCAGACTCCTTACCGCCAGACGACGATAACATGGAAGTTAATGACTTTTCGCGAATGTGCTGGTGTGCATACCCTATAGTTGGTAAGGTGGGGTAAAGCTCTGCATGCCAATCCCCCAATGCTCCAAGTAGATCAATTTTCTTCTAATTGAAGAAGTTATTTTCTCCTTGTTTAACCTTTTATTTGGATTCTCACAGTTGGTTACACTACTTGGTGACAATTTAACGACTTAGGCTTTCGCGGCCGATGTGACTGTAGTTACAAAAGTTTCCGGGCGTGAAGGCCGATCCTCACCTCTCAGAACTGGTATCCACGATGTTTCACCGACCAGCAGTTAATTGGGAGAGAGCGTACCGAATGTAATCTAGGGCTGTTGATATTTTTAAAAATATCGTATTTTCGATATATCGATATTTTAAAAAGTATTAATATCGGCTGTCGAAATATCGGAAAAAAGTATCGATGTATCGATATATCGATACTTTCATAAATGTAATATTATAAAATCAAATCTTGTAAAAATAAGGCTGTCCACTAGTAAATAGATGTGTGATATTGCTCTTAATCAACTTTTCACTTTCGAATGGTTTCTCTTGGTGGTGGTGATTGTTGATTTTTTTAAAAAATTTGATCATTATGCGTGTCATAATTTTCATAAAAATTAATAAAATTTATAAAACTCAAAAGAGGTTCGAGACAAATCTTATTTTGTGTATTTTTAAGTCTGATAATCAATACAGTTGAAGCATTTATTTAGGCAGGAGTTTAGCTATCATAGCATGCATTATGGCCAAGTTACATAACTTTTATTGGTAAAATTTTTGTGGTATTTCATTTAGTTTAAAAAGTTGATAGCTTATTCTGAGTTGTCTTACTTCTCTTGCTCTCTAATTAGCAACCATTTGTTATTTACACTTCCCACTCTTCCTGCTAAAACATTAATTTCAAAGTGGACTGGACTACCCTGGACAATGCGCACGCTCATTTCAAACAATGGGTTTGCGTTTGATTCGTGCTGGGTGAGCGATGCCTTGCCTACACTATTTTCATCATCTGAGTAGACTTGGTACCTACCTGTAACTTCCAAATTAATTAGAGAAACGTAGTAAGATTTACTTAAGCTTGTTCATCTCTATGCGTAACAGAAATCTGAGCAAACTAGTGTCATTCATTTTTTTTTTTTTTTTTTGCTGTCATCAGTCTTTCGACTGGTTTGATGCAATCCAGCAAACGAAAAATGATAACTCATTTTTTTTAAATATCGACGCCGATATCCAGGATTTAGTATCGAAATATCGATATATCGTCCTAAAAAATATCACTCTTAAATATCGGTACTTTCAAAAAATAATATCGATATTTCGATATATCGATATATTATCAACAGTCCTAATGTAATCTTCGGTGAAATACCACAGCCAAAACCGAATGAGTTTTACAGAGAGACTCTTGGTGACACATTGAACCACCACCAACAAATACCTCGTTAAATCCCCATGACATGATGTAATGTATGCAGATTCGCTGAACTGGGTGTTGTAAATGGGACGCAAAGGCACGGATCCCATTCTTGTTAAAATGAAAGCAGTTGTGTCCTGAAGTCTTTTTTTTTTCATTTGAGATTTTGAGTTGTTAATGTGCTAGCCTTATAAATTGCTGCAATCTCAAGAATCCTAGTTTGATTACCAAAATCAAAGCCTAGGTATGGGTAAAAATGATGTTACATTTCGTAGTAACTGACTATGCAAACGCTTGATGATTAGCTAATATATGTACACAGCGATTACAAAGTTCAACTGTTAGGAAATTCACTGAACTTAGACTGTAAACCCCATACCGTGCTCGGCTTTCCATGGATAGTTCTGTTTCCCTGACTTCGCTGTTCCACACAGCATTCCGTGTAAAGAGACCCTCTCACTACTGTAAATCACAGATAAACTTTAAAACATCAAAAATCACTCAATTCCTTCACTGGTGTTGCAGCTTTTCCCCTTCCCTTCTATGTAACTATCGCATCATTTCTCGTTCAGCTGTGAAACTAATGCCGTTATTTTTACGTCAGAACAAACGTTAAAGACCCATCCTCAGCTGACATTTATTGGATAGATAATGGATTCTAACTGACCTTCATTTTGCTACATCCGCCAAGAGCTCTCCGCCTGCACGTTTTAAATGTAGGATCGAGCTTCTCTCAAAAAGAACAATCCCCTGCTATAAAGGCCGTTTACCGTACTGGCAATAAATCCGTTCCGGCTGACACGATGAATCGATTTTCGGTTTAAAGAGGAAAAATGACGATAGCGTGGATCTTCCCCTTTAATTGGCGTGATTGCCAGTCGGTAACAAGGCTATCCGCTCGTAATTGACGCTGCCTTTTGAGGTCGGCCGCTAAGCAACCGCCGATCGCCCTTAAGCCCAGCACGCAGGGTTGTCTGGAAAAGAGAGTAATATATTTGTGGGGGAATATGGGAAATATTGGCTATTGGCAGATAATTGGCTGTTGGTTGGGCTCAAATAATAGGTTGAGAGGCCACACTTTTCCGCTTAACATGCGTGTCTGGGGAGCTCTGCTACCTTTACAACCCTTAACTGTGGGGGGGTCCGCTGCCACCCAACAGAAAGACGTCTTATTCTATAACCGTATTCGCTTCAGTACTGGTCCACTTGTTTCTTGATTAACTGAGCGACACCACCGAGCGTCCATGTATGCACAACCAATGCACTGAAGTTTTGACAAATATTTTTTGTTCCCTAAGAGATACACATCGTTGTTATATTCCTTTCGTTGATTCCTTAACGGATGCAGCGGGAAATTAATATTGCAGCCTGCACAGCATATTTTGTCTTTGAAAATATTTCAATCAACTGTTGGAAAAATACATAGACACTTAAAATTAGGGTAGCATCACTTCCCATCATAGCTATCTCGACACAGGGTTAGTTAGGGAGAAGAATTTGATGACTCCGAATTTGGCCAGCAGGGTAGGTGAGGCAGTGGTTAAAGGTTGTACACCGAAATGCTGGCTTAAATTCCAAACCTCTCCACTCTGCGAATGAAGAGAGGGCCTAAGATACTGTTAATGGCAATACATACGTCGTTTAACTTCGCTGCTGGTCAGGTGTCTTATAGATGAATAGGCCTGATTGGACTTGCACTGAGTGTCACCCTCTTCTTCCATCGCTCACCAACAACACATTTTAATTTTAGTTTTTTTCTCAATTCATTCCTAACAGAAGTGGCACTCCAGTTTAGTTTTAGGCGCACTGTACAAAAACAAATTGGGTTCTGTTTCTCTTAACCTATTCAGTTTCCCCTACAATTCTAAGCCTACTTCACACAGCTGTAGCATGCTTGCAGTGGGAACAATATCTTTTTGGGGGGGAGGGAGGGGGAAACTGTCTTGACTACAGTTTCTGAAAACTGACTTTGAAGATACAGTGTACAACTCTGTTTCTCCAATAATGATGCTATGATTTTATTCCAATTCACTTTGTTCTGAAAGGCAAGCCACTGAGTCACTTCCGTGTCTCCGACGTCACTTTGATCGCGGTTTGATTCAAGCTGCAAATATCTTTGCAATTTATCTTCACTTATCAGTAAATTACTGTGTCATTTGCTGTAGTGCAAAGTTTTTCATTGCTGCATTTTGTGAATTAATATTAGCTCAAATTGTGCTAAATATTCCTGCAGTTCAGAGCGAACTAAACCAGGACTGCATGCGGATTAAACATTAGCGTTTCTTGTTTAAGGTATCTGCAAGCTTCTTGATTGATGTCCTGTGTATCACAAGTGAACAATTAGGAGTACATCAAAAGTATTTCTGTGATAAAGGTATTTGTTTTCAACGAGATGGAGGTTTCAGCTTAGAGATTAATCCAGAAGTGTTTCTCCGAATTTCGCTGAAAATAAACGAAGACAATTTTGATAGAACACTTTTCATTGATTGGACAGGAGGCTTGTTCGATATTTGTCTCACATGACTGCAACGATATTACATAACGAAAGTATCTTTACGATCTTGTTTACCTTTCTAACAGATTTTATCTTCTCTCAAGTGTCTGAGACTAAATGAAATTCGTACAGTAATATAGCAACAAAATATGTGAACTTGCAAAAGACCATTTAGTTTTGTGCAGCTAGACTTAAGTTCTCTAATTAACAACAATAGGAACCAATTTTGCTTTTAAATATGTAACCTTTATTGATACAATCTATATATTCGCCAATATTTTACAGACGAAAATTTTTTAAATAAACAGGGAATTCACTAACGAAAATAATATCCCTACTTGTTACTGTAGAGAAATCATGGTACATCGGTAGGGTTTATAATTAAAGCTAGTATCATTATTATCTGTGTTCACAATTACATTTACTGAGTTCAGGTAATTTGAAAATATGTCTCTCTGTTGGGTTTAAGGAAAGTATGATGTTTAGAACTGGTATAGTAGGGCCGATCAGTCGCCAGTTTTTAACCGTACCAGGTAGGAGGTTTCTAGCACAATTTTCGCGTGGGTTGAATGATTTTCGCACACAGGGCTCGTTGCGCAGGCTGTCAGACCGCCCGCATGGCGTCGGCCAGCCGACCGACCGCTCGCAGGGTCACCGCTTAACCTCACCCCAGTAATTACGTACAACGAAATTCTCTGATTACTCTTGTGGAAACAGCGGTTACAAGTATTTGTTTGATGTTGGTTATTACATTTTCAAAAATAGCGTATGATCTACTGTTTATGAACCCTTAATATACTAAGCTCCTCGGGTTCGATGGAGTCTCCATTAAATATCGACATTTACGCCCTACAACAGACAAAGCTGACTTGGAAAATCAGTACCCTAAGAATTTACCTAGCTGTAGATATAAGGGGTATGATTATTGGGTTACGTAAGGCGATGCTTGGTTAGGGACAGCATGTCCGATGCCAACATTTGATAACAGAAATATCTAATAAGTATGTGGAATGGCGTCTTGTTAGGACGTTATTGTTTTTATAACTTTTTGTGTCGAGAAAAGGACCTGGTATAGGTCAATACGATTTCTTATATATACCAATGTCCTGAACGTATGCAGCTCATAATACCAGCTACAATAAGAACATATTTTTTATAGCAACATTTTTTATCATGAATGCGCAATTTAATCGAAATAACAGGTAGGTGTGTTTTACAAAGAATAACTCCTGTTCGAATCTCAATTGGATTAGAGGTCCAAAATCGTACTTTACTTATATTCAGTCTTTGTTTAGTACTCCGTTTTTCAAGTTATTTATACACATTTCTGATAATAATCCATTTCGTGTCTTGCAGGTTGTAGGTCTTGTTTTCAAAGCTCGATCAACCTCGTAACAGCTATAAAATTATTCGACATTAAATAAAATTACATTTGACCCGTATTTTGCATCTGAACGAAAAAACCATAAATATACCTGATTTAAAAGACTTCCGCGGCGGTCTTTGTTCATGATTAATAGCTTTTCGGATTATGCAGCGTTGTTTATTGAAATACCTGAGCTTTCGGCTGGTATCCTACAGCCTTCTTCAGAGGTACTGTTTATGTTTATGTTGACATAGCAACAGTCGCCAAGCATCGCAGAATAAAAGGCCGCTATCTTCGTTGATGTTGTTGGTATTCCTTAAAATTTCTGCTGCCTCTTTCATACGTCGAGTCCACCACTGATCTTCTCTCCACAGCAGCCTCGTGTCTTGAAATTTGATTTCATACTCGGTGTTAAAGCATGGCGAACTACGGCGGATTTATCGCTGTTGTTATATTTGTAGTGGCGGATATGTTCTTTAAGTATCTCCGCCACAGTGCGACCTGTCTCGACGATGTAAACACTGCTACAGCTGCAGGGGATTTCGTAAACACCCGTAAGATGGTGTGGGTGTAATCTGTCTTTTACCCTGATTAATGGCCGGCCAAGTTTGCAGTGAGCTTTATACACGATTCACACATCCTCCCGCATTAAAAGTTTCCCAATCAGGTCAGTGATACCATGTATGTATGGGAGACACGCGAATTTTCTTGGCACATTGGTATCATGGGATAAGTTGACGCCTTCCATGGGTTTTTTAGGTCTGAAAACCTTTCTGATGTCTGATTCACTATAGGCGTTGTCTCGGAATATTTTTGTAAGAGTCTCCTTTTCTTCCTTCAGACTTTCAGAGTCACATACTGTCCTCGCTCTTAAGTTCAGTGATGTTAATACGACTCTTTTCGTTGCCGGGTGATGGTGCGACATGGCGTGCAGATATCTATTTGTATGGATCGCCTTGCGGTACACCACCTGACCCAAACGCCCATCGTGTCGCTTATGGACCAGGACATCGAGGAATGGGAGTTGTCCATTTTCTTCCACTTCCGTGGTGAAATGGATTCTTGGATGGGCAGTACTCAGGTGGTGTAAGAACTCCTGCAAATTCTCCTTACCATGAGGCAAGATGACATATGTTTAATCAACGTACCGTATCCACTTTGTAGGTTTAAGGCGCGCGTTGTTAAGAACCTTCGTTTCGAATGCTTCCATAAATATGTGGCAGCTACAGGTGAAAGTAGCGAACCCATGGCCGCACCTTCAACTTGAGCATAAAATTCACCACCGTATTGGAACACAGTTGACTTGAGGCAAAACTCTGTTAGGTCAGCCCAATCAGTAGATATTGCTTGTGCAAGAAGTTTAGCACGTATTACAGCAACGGCTTCGTCTACCGGCACGTTAGTGAATAATGAAACAACATTAAAACTCACCAAGATATCAGTCTTTTCTAGCGTCAGGTCATCAATTATTTGTATAAAGTGAGCTGAGTTCTTTACAGCTGATCTGATATCTTCCGTAGATGTTTCAGTTTACTGGCAACATACCAAGCAAGTGGATGTGTAGGTGAGTTGACCGCGCTCACAATGGGTCGTGAGGGAACCTCTTTTTGTGGACTTTGGGCAATCCATAGAACCTAGGTACCGTGCAATTTCCTCTTTTTAGATTTTTCTTGTCCTCCTGCTCAATAGCATTAGAGGTATTAACTCCTCGGGCCACCTCTGTCCTAATCTTCTGCAGTGGGTTCCTGCTTAACTTTGCATAAGTGTTCTCTGTCAACAGCTTCGTAATTTTGCTGTGGTAGTCCTGCGTTTTCATTACTACGGTCGCACACCCCTCGTCAGCTGGGAGCACCACAATATCGTCACTTTGCCTTAATACCCGCAAGGCTGATCTTTCTTCCCTATATAAATTTCTGCGTGGAAGTTTTGCGTGGGCAAGAATGCAAGCTGTCTCTTGTGGGATGTTATTTGCCTGATTGGTTTCTAACCCCACAATGGCACTCTAAATGCCCCCTATGATATCCAAAGTTTGTGGATGTGTGGGTACCGGGGCAAAATTAAGACCTTTCGATAGCAAGGATATTGTTGCTTTATCTAGTTCCTCATCCGTGATATTCACCACTGTATTGGCAAGTTGCGGAATGTGAGTATGTTGATGTTTTTTTCTGCCTTGAATTTTTTTAAATTTACAAATCTGTGCCTCTCTAGTATTATTCAGCACCCGCAACGCGTAGTTCGACGAAACGGAATCCAACGTATTCCAATCAGCAGCTTCGAGATGAAAGTATAACGGTAGATGTAATTTGTATAGTTACTTTCTAAATGAGCCAGTTCCATCCTCGTCTGTTGTATTCTTTCGCGCAGAAGCATAAAACCTGTCTTCCATAGGATACCTTATGCTTCTCATGTACCAATGTGATGTCGGATCTTCAAAAATGGTGGTAAGACATCTTCATACCAGTATCGCAGTAGGAAAGTAAGTTGGTTAAGTTTACGCGCTCTTTTCTCTCGTAGAGGCAGCAGAAATTTTAAGGATTACCAACAACATCAACGAAGATAGCGCCTTTTACTCTGCGATGCTTGGAGATTGTTGCTAAGTCAACATAAACAGTATCTCTGAAGAAGGCTGTAGGATACCAGCCGAAAGCTCAGGTATTTCAATAAACAACGCGGCATAACCCGAAAAGCTATTAATCATAAATATGCCTGTCGAATGGTTCTGCTGATTTCGCGAAAATTGCTGGCCTGCTCAGAAATTTTCAATCTACCTAATAATTGTATATATACAAAGATTTATGCATGGATATTAATAGACGAGCACGTAGTTTATTATTGTCTTAGACAACTTACGGAAATTTCCTCCTTTCAAAAGAAGAACGTGTATTCAAAACAACTACGTTATCCTCATGAACCATGCATCAAGAAGGAGCAAGTACATACATGTCCTTTAGTCAACAGGAAAAATAAATTGTTATCTCACGTTTAGTATCAGTTTACTTTGTATGAAGTTAATTTCAGTTACAAATTTCCAAAGGCTCTAGATGCTTTGAGTTTTCAGATTTCTGGCTAGTCGATACGAAATGTTAAGGAATTCTGTTAAATTTAACGATGCATCGAAGCGACATCGTATTTCATGAATTCCAAAATCAGTAATTACATTGCAACGTAAGCAAATAAGTCTGATGCTTGATGAATCGACTTACGGCTTTTATCCTAATTTGGCGTAATCATTTATTCCAGACGAATCCTGGGAAGTCTCCACTATCTGCTGGTAGGAAGGCATCATCAAGACATCTCCCGACGGCACTTTGCATATTGCAAACACATATTTAGATTTGGTAACTGATTTATATATTTTGTCGTAACAGAGAATAGACGTAAAGTACGGTCAGAATTCCCACTATGTATACACATTCATTTAACTAGGCTCGAAATTTCCGGAGAAACTAGTGGCTCTCTAAAATTAGATCCCACGCGTACTTTGACTATGTAAAACTAACGTCGGGTACCCAGTTGTAACCGCTGTTCCTTCCAGAGTACGGTATCATGTCCACAATATCAGCTTGCCAGAGGTTATTTGATTATTACATGTCTTCGCGGAAAAATCATGGTCTCCTGTAGGTGAAATTCTGAAATTACATACAATATTATATGTTCTTCATGAAGTTATCCACCCGGAAAAACGTGTATTCAAATCCTCCAGTCCGACCAGTATTGTACAAGGTAATCCAGCAGATTCGACTAACATTAATTGATGTAGTATTGCAGCAAAACTTAAATGCGTATGGCGTTATTGACTGGGATTTCCTCGAATGGTTTTGGCACTGAGTGGCAGAGTTTTTGATTCGCCGCTCATGTGCCTTTTGTAGTGGCTATCCTAAACTAACCAGGTAATACTACCGGGTAAAGGGGACCTATATTTTTTATGTAGAATCGGAACTATGTATCATCCTAGCGTACTTCACATGAACAAAGTAAACCTTAAGTGAAGGTCAGGTTTAAGAGCTGTATTCCAGACGAGACCGGGATTCAAACCGGTGAAGTTCCGATTCCCAGTCAGCCTCCGAACGCAGAAAAAATAAAGAACCTGCAATGAAACAGGAACTTCCTGAGACTTTGAACTCGAATTTAAGGAAATAAGGTGAAGGAAATTGAATTGAAGAATAGTGGAATACATTATTCTCTTATTCTTCGTCACCTTTTTCCAAACGTTAGTGGTTCGGCAAACTTTGATGAGTTTTTTACTCATCATTGGCTCGGTTCACTTTAGAGTTTAGAGTATCGGTTTTACAGTCGAACGCCTTTGCTGATGCCAGCATTTTATACCTACCACCAAATTGTACTAAGTACTAATGGAGGAAGTGAAGTTTTGTCGCTGTATGCGAAAAATGTAAGTATGTTCTGTGTATGATAAGTGTATTTTTTTGTTTGTGAAATGTGTAGTTCATGAGGCGGAGGTTCGCCTTGGTAGCTGCCAAACAAGCGCAGTCAGCACGGTCGGTGCGCGGGTGTATGGGCTCGTGCCCAACCTCGTTGGACCTCCCCGATTCACTGTGCTGCTCGACGCTGACGGGTAGTGGAATGCATTATATAAGGAAATAATATAAGCAGATAAAGAAACGCAGGTGAACTTAAAAAAGCAAAGATTAAAATTGGAGGATAATAAAACGCATGGAACAGTTCAGGATACAGGGTACTTTTCCGGCTCAATATTATGTAACAATCAACACCTATTTATTTTATGCACTGATTATATTGTATATGTTTTGCAGATTTTTAGTTTATATCAGGTAATGCAGCAAAATGTCTAAACAAATTAAAAGTATTTTGAATAATTTTGAACCTGTTTAAGGTTATTAAAAAATTACAAAGAAATTGATGCAATTTTTTTTTTTCAAAATGCTTCCTCAAATTGAGGTATTATTTATTCCAATGTCATACATTTGAAAGAGACCAAATTTTTACCATATATGCATGACATGATGGGTGACGTACTAGACCTACTTAATTCCACCTATTATGTATATTACATGTAACATTTTAATTAATTAGAATATTTATCCTTATAAAAAAATTATTTTTCCATAATTTAGTTGAAACTGCAATAAAGCTTAGGTCTACAACATAAGTATGGACTACTGCAAGTTACAGAAAAAAAATAGTTCAATGATTTATAAACTATTTGTACCTGAATTTTGAAAAATACAACTTGCGGGAAATTGCGAATGAAGATATGAGTCCAATTAAATTGTGCCTCAGAACATTCCTGAAGCATAGTATACATTCCGCTGCATTTCTTCATCTTCAAGCTTTCTCTTGGCATTCCTGTTAGCACTTCTTGCTTCTTTGGTAATTTGAAGAGCGAATCTTTCAGCTTCATGTTCCCGTTGTCTGTCACACACAAGCAATTGATCTTCCATATTAGAGCCACTTTTTATGCCTAAATTTCTCAGGACTTCCAATCTACCTATCACTCCATCATTGAAACTTATCACCTCATCTAGTGCACCAACTTTTAATGTATTTAGTCATACAAAAACATTTTCGGGTAATCTGTCCCTTATGCAATGGTTGAAATTTTCATTTGTATTCTGAGTGCCCCCATGAAGACATTTATAAGCAAAACAGGGTGATCCAGGTCTCTTAAAAATTGGTTTTATTTCATTCATAGCTGACTCAGGAAGGGAATGCTTATGAGGGTCTATTTGACCACTTTCTTTTGCTTTTTGGTAAGCAGACCAAGAGTCTGCTCCAAATAATACTGGTTTCTGTAACTTAAACAAGGGGACGTGGCAGCATACATGACTCTAATTTTAAAATTTGGTATATATGATTCATTTTTCATTTGAAACCCTGGAATGTATATATCAATGTAATAAGGAAAGACAATAGAAATTAATAAAGTCATTAAAAATATTTCGATTTTCCACCATTTATACGTATCCTGTATCCTTAAAGAAAAGGTGGAGGGAAGCAGGGCTGTTGTTTATCCTCAGTAATATTCTGCTTGTAAGAAGAGGAAGCAATAAAGAAAGTGAAAAATGGGAGTTTGGTGTAAACATACATGTGGGAACAAACATAATGCTACAATTTTTTGATTATATAAGAATGTGGCTATCGGGAAATTATAGAGTGGCATGAACAAGATATTGGAACAGCAATTAGAAACAGATAAAAACAAACAGAAAAAATAAAAATAACAGCAGTAAAAATAATAACAATATACTTAATTTAATGATAATATCGGCAGTAGTAGGATAAGTAAAAGAATTTTTTATTTTATTTAGGAAGTAAAATAACATTTTAATGTCGAATCAAGTATTATCTCATAAACAGTGCAGCTGAAGTAGAAAGGGCTACAACTGCAAAGAGAAATCTTTTAGTACCAAAAACTGATTTGAGAATTTGCAAAGAACTTCTTAAAATTATATATATATATATATATATATATACACATGAAAATTTTAAGCATTTATGGAAGTGAACTGGAATTTGGTATTAGTAGACAAAAAAAAAAAAAAAATGGAAGTATCCGAAATACAGTGACATAGCAGGTTGGTGAAAATGTAGATAAAGGTCTAAGTAAACATGATCAGGAAATTATTAAAGAGTAAATGTATTAATGTAACTTACATAAATAAGTGTATTTGATTTCATTTTAAAAAGAGTAAATGGTTAATTTCTTAACGGAGGTAACAGTTGAATGGAAGAACTATGTTGGAAAAAAAGACGAAGGAAGTTTTAATGAATATGGGAAGAGTAAGAGATTAGTTTCAAAAAGACATTGAGGATTGCATTGCACAAATTAAGAAACTGATGACCGTAGATGTATAGTAGAGTACTACGAGCTTTATCCTTCAGACACTTCAGTCGTTTTATGAAGCACGACTAAGTGATTGCAAGTCTTTATTTGAAATGCCTGTCTGGGTCTAAGAGGCCGTCCATTAATCACGTGAGGCGTTTTTCCGGAATTCTCCCACCCCCCTTTCTGGTGAGATTTGGTGAGATCTGGTCGGAACCCCCCCCCCCTAAGATGACGTGAGATTTTGACAGCCCCCCCCCCTCCGCCCTATTTCACGTCACGTAATTACTTTAGCTCTGCTGTCCTTCAAGAATTTCAAAAGCTCACGTGATATTTCCGTCGACCCCCCTCTCCCTTCGTGAGATTTCGCCGGACCTCCCCCCCCCCCCATTTCACATCATGTAATTAATGGAATTACATAAAATCTTTCATTGAGGTCTGGTCCTTGTGGATAATTTTATTCCTTTCCCTTCTCGGTTTTTAGATCTACAATCAACCGTGACAGAATGTTCGAAACGTGTTTTATGTATCGTTTCCGAAACTGAAGTGAACGAGGTTAGCATGCGATGCTCGCACGTTCAATTTTTGAACGATGATCGGCAGATAAGGTGCTGCCTATTGTAGTTGTACTGTTGCAACCAAACACCCCCAGCAAAAGCCCGCGGAGTAACAAACTCAAAAACTATACCTATAGACCTATTTATTAAGATGAAACATAATATAATGGATGGTTAAGATCACCCAAGAATGCAATAGAGACAGATTAAAAACACAGTATTGATTATTAACACACGCATGTTAACAGAAGACAGCAACTAAATTGTTTTTAGACAGCGCTCCACTAAACAGAGCCTTCCCATGCCACGCCAAGTCATCGAGATTCCTAAATGCTGAAATAAAATTTTAAAAGAAATAAAAAGTGTATTACAACAACAAATTAAATATAAACGGATTAAAAATAGAATTAATATTGCCGCATGAACGCCAGTGTACCGTCTGCCAGCATGGCGCAGCGGGTAGCGTCACGAATTGCGGTACCGAAGGTCGCCGGTTCAATCCCGCCCACTGACAAAAATTATTTAATTCTGTTTATTATTTCCAGAAGATTCTACATGTTTCCTAAGGTCACTTGTAACTTCTACACATTTCATTTGTTAACTACTCTTGTAATCTCTAGTACGTTCTATCTGTGTATAAATAGAAGAGCATTCTGCCCAAGAGGCAGTCAGTGCTGCGTGTATGTTTGAGTTCTCAATAAACCTGTTCTCAGTTTAAGTGCTGTGTTCATTGACAAGTAACCTTCGAATTCACACCTGTCCCGGTTCCAACGCGACATAGTTTGGTGGAGACGCCGGGTACCCTGTGCAACAGCTGCATCGTCGTGGCTCCGATTAGGCAACGTAAAAGTCGCCGCCTACACGGACTGGAACCGGACTACAAAGGATATACTCAGTACGTCCTTCCGAAAGTCCGCGTCATTAGGAAACCCATGGCGGCAAGCCAGCTGCACATTCGACACCCATCGGTGTTCTCTGGAGACGCTGGACAGGATCCTAACAAATGGCTAAAAGGGTTCGACCGAGTCGCCAAGTACAACAGGTGGGATCATACCATGTGCTTGGCAAATGTTTATTTCTATCTGGACGGAACCGCCCAGCAGTGGTTCGAGAACAACGAAGAAAAACTGAATAACTGGGAAATGTTCCAGACGGAACTTAAGAAAACGTTTGGGGACCACCAGCGACAAATCCGCTCGGCGGAAGAACAACTGAAGAACCGGGCCCAACGACATGGGGAGCCGACGCAATCTTACATACAGGATGTTTTGGCCCTATGCAACGTAGTCAACCCGAATATGACTGAAGCCGACAAAATCACGCACCTAATGAAAGGTATTGCAGAAGACATGTACCAAGCTCTTCTGATAAAAGACGTCGCTACGACGGAAGAGTTCATCAAGTGGTGCCAGCGGATTGAGGAGATGCAACAAAGGAGGGTTGGGCGAAAGAAGTATGACAGACTTCCCAACGTAGTCCCTATGGCAGTTGTGGAAGACCAGCACGACTTTGCGTCTCTCATACGACAAATTGTGAGAGAAGAATTACAACAGTTCATGGCAGCTGGGACTCTTGAACCGAGTGAGCATCAGATCATGGCCATGGATGTAAGCCCAGTGGGTCATGAAGGAGCCGACGCGGCGGAAAAAGAGGTATTTCAGACAATAGCTCCTGTCTGCCGAGCCAATCGCACTCGACGTGAAGAATGGCCTCGCCCTGATATGACGTATGCTGCAGCTGCCAAACGGCAGCCTAGGAACCGGCCGACACGGCCACAACCAAATCCTCCGGCACCTATGACGTCCCGCAGACGAACGGACGTCTGGAGGACAGAAGACAACGCGCCAGTATGTTTCCACTGTGGGCGCCCTGGACATGTCATACGCTACTGCAGAGAGAGAAGACGAGTATTTGACGATTATTTTGCCGCAAGACGTCCGCCATCCGAACAGTTCTACCCCAGGCAGCCACCCGCTGACGAGTTCGGTCGACCTACGGGAAGAAGCCCATCGCCGTACCCTAGACGAGGTCGATCCCCGACGCGCCGCTGCCGTTCATCGTCGCCGGACAGAGCTACCAGCCGCTCCCCTAGCCGCCGCACGCAGGAAAACTAAGCAAGGCGACCATCTACGGAGGTGAGGCCGCCGCAGATGAAAATCCTCCATGGATGACAGTCACTAAGATGTCGGGAAATCTCATCAACGTTATAATCGACGGCCAACCTGTCCGGGCGCTGGTTGATTCAGGAGCTTCTTTCTCCGTATTGTCGGACAATTATCGTCGCACACTAAAGAAGACAATGTTCCGTGATACGGGGGCAACTGTGCTAAAGGTCGCAAATGGAAAGTACGTCCAGCCAGCTGGAGCTTGTGTCGCGAGAATAACCATCAACAACAGGACCCAGCCAGTTGAATTTGTCATTTTAACAGAATGTAGTCATAATGTCATCCTTGGATGGGACTTCCTTAAGGCATCCCAAGCTGTCATTGACTGTGGAACGTCTGAGCTGCAAATTGAAGAAGTCGTTGCGACGGGTACACGTAACACAGAATCTTCTGGGAAGTTATTCGCCGTTGACAACGTGACAATCCCGCCGTTCGCAATGAGAAGAGTCCCAGTCAAAAACACGGACGACCGCAACCTTGAAGTGCTTGTCGATAGTAGAAAGTTTATTAGGCTCACGAAAGAAATCTACATACCAGCGGCTATCATAAGCATTATCGGTGGTCGAGGAGACATTTGGATCACCAACTGTCACGAGCAGTCACAAATTATCCCCAAGGGAATGTGCATAGGGACAGCTGAACCAGTCCAGGAGGGCGAGCTCAACGTCATTAACGAAGATCCATGCTCTGTTACTAGTACCGACAACACGCTGGAGGAAACAACTATGGAACTGCCAATAGGGTCCGGCCTGACCAAGGAACAACACCACCGGGTGTTAGCTATACTACGCCAATTCTCTGGTGTATTCACACCCCAGCAAAAAAAAGGTCAGACGAAACGGCCCACGATAAAGCATCGTATCAATACTGGGGATCATCCGCCCATTAGCCAGCGCTCGTACCGATTGTCACCAGTCGAAAGGCGAATAATTCGAGAGGAAGTGGAGAAGATGTTGCATAATGACATTATTCAACCTTCGGAGAGTCCTTGGTCATCTCCGGTGGTCCTCGTAAAGAAGAAGGATGGTACGTGGCGATTCTGTGTCGACTATCGGCGGCTGAACAAAATCACAAAGAAAGATGTCTACCCACTGCCGCGCATCGACGACGCCTTAGACTGCTTGAAAGGAGCTACATACTTCTCAACCATGGACATGCAGACAGGCTACTGGCAAATCGAGGTTGACGAAGCTGACAGAGAAAAGACGGCTTTTATTACACCTGATGGCCTCTATGAATTCAAAGTAATGCCATTCGGATTATGCAACGCTCCGGCCACATTCGAACGCATGATGGACAACTTACTTCGACACCTTAAGTGGACGACGTGTCTTTGTTATTTAGATGACATTGTTGTTTTCTCGAAAACATTTGAAGAACATCTGAGTCGCCTGTCAACGGTGCTGAAGTGTGTTCAGACTGCAGGACTCCGCCTCAATCCGAAGAAGTGCCTCTTCGTCGCCAGAGAGATAAAAATCCTGGGGCACCTGGTCAACGGAGATGGCGTCCGCGCTGATCCAGATAAAGTAAGGGCAGTCATGGAATTTCCAACTCCTCAGCACATTCGTGATGTGAGAAGCTTTCTTGGGCTGTGCTCATACTTCCGGCGTTTCATAAAAGGATTCTGTAACATGGCACGTCCACTGCAAGAACTTTTGCAGGGAGACGCCAAGTTTTACTGGGATGAAACTAAAGAAAGATCTTTCCAGGCACTTAAGGAGGCTCTAACTTCCGCACCAGTTCTAGCCTTATACGACGAGAATGCAGAAACTGAACTTCACACTGACGCCAGCGGTTATGGGATCGGTGCAGTGCTTGTGCAAATTCAGGAAGGTGCTGAGAAGGTGATAGCCTATGCATCAAGAGTATTCTCTAAGCCCGAGATAAACTACTCTACAACCGAGAAAGAATGCCTCGCAGTTGTCTGGGCTATCAACAAGTTTCGTCCGTATTTATTCGGCAAACCTTTCACCGTCGTAACAGACCACCATTCTTTATGTTGGCTAACCAGCTTGAAGGATCCATCAGGTCGACTAGCAAGATGGGCACTTAGACTTCAAGAGTACGACGTCACGGTGGTATTCAAAAACGGACGCAAACACAAGGATGCCGACAGCCTTTCAAGGAATCCTTTAATAGAACACAACAGCATGAATGGAATTTCAGCCCTCGCTGAATTAGGTGACGTTGCAGCTGAACAGAGGGAAGATTCAGAGTTATTAAGAACCATAGACGCCTTGGAGAAAGGAGAACCGGCCAAAGGAGGGTTTCAATTGATAGATGGGACATTGTATAAGAACAACTACGATCCACTAGGCCCCAAGTGGCTTCTGGTCGTTCCAGCTCATCTCCAGCCAGCTATTCTCAAGTATTTCCACGACGCTCCAATATCCGGTCATCTGGGATTTGTGAAGACCCTGGACCGAATCAGACGCAGGTATTACTGGAAGGGTCTCTACCGATCTGTCAAGCATTATGTGAGTCACTGTAAAGAGTGCCAGCGACGGAAACATGTGCCGCAATTACCTCCAGGTCATCTAGTACCAATTCCACCTGCAGCAGTTCCATTCCACCGAATTGGGATCGACCTTTTGGGGAGGTTCCCGAAGTCGACAACCGGTAACCGATGGATAATAGTCTGCACCGACTACCTCACGCGCTACGCTGTCACCAAACCTGTGCCGACTGCAGAAGCTCCAGAGGTTGCAAAATTTCTAGTAGAAGACATTATTTTGAAGCATGGAGCACCACGTGTGATGATATCCGATCGTGGAAAGGTATTCCAGTCAAGACTAGTATCAGAGGTCATGTCAAGATGCGACGTTGTCCACAGGATGACAACTGCATACCACCCTCAGACAAACGGTCTCACAGAACGCTTCAACAAGACATTAGCCGATATGCTGTCGATGTATGTGGATGTTGAGCAGAAGGATTGGGATACAATACTGCCAGTGGTCACATTTGCTTATAATACAGCAAGGCAAGATACGACAGGCTTCACTCCGTTTTTTCTGCTCCATGGCCGTGAAGCTGAGACCACAATGGATACGCTGTTCCCATTCCAGCCGGACGACACTCAGGATGACTATATAAAACAGCTCATTACCAGGGTCGAAGAAGCAAGACAGCTGGCTCGCATACGAACACTGGCCACCCAGGAGAGGGACCGTCAGCGGTATGACGGCAAGCACCGACCTGTTGCGTACAACCCAGGAGATCTCGTATGGATTTTTACCCCTGTCCGGAAGGTTGGGCTATCAGAAAAGTTACTGAAGCGGTACTTTGGTCCGTATCGTGTCATACGCCGCCGGTCAGACGTCACATACGAAGTCGAGGATTATGAGCCGTCTTCGAAACGACGAAAGCGAAGGGACATTGTTCACGTCCTCCGCATGAAGCCTTACTACAATCCTGACGAGCAGCTAGGCACAACCAGCTTCTTGTTCAAGGACTCTGAGGACGGTTTGGATACTGAGGAAGTCGGACAGGAAGATAATAGTACAAACAGGAGGGGCCCTCCAGAACTGCCATACAGAGGACCCACGACAAGATCAAGATCCAGGACACTTCAGCGTGCCCCAAAAGAAATCTAACAGCGGGACGCTGTTTTCCTCAGGAGAGGGAGCAATGCCGCATGAACGCCAGTGTACCGTCTGCCAGCATGGCGCAGCGGGTAGCGTCACGAATTGCGGTACCGAAGGTCGCCGGTTCAATCCCGCCCACTGACAAAAATTATTTAATTCTGTTTATTATTTCCAGAAGATTCTACATGTTTCCTAAGGTCACTTGTAACTTCTACACATTTCATTTGTTAACTACTCTTGTAATCTCTAGTACGTTCTATCTGTGTATAAATAGAAGAGCATTCTGCCCAAGAGGCAGTCAGTGCTGCGTGTATGTTTGAGTTCTCAATAAACCTGTTCTCAGTTTAAGTGCTGTGTTCATTGACAAGTAACCTTCGAATTCACACCTGTCCCGGTTCCAACGCGACAATATTGAATTCTAAATACATTAATTTCAATTATATAAGTATGTAACTTTTTATAAACACTTAATTTCAAACAAACCATGAAAATTTGGTCCCCCCCCCCCCCGCTACTGGCTGTTTATATCGTACACAAAATGAATTTATCTACCTATCTTCCGGACAAGAAGTCTAGGGAATTTTAGTTCGTATTGCAGGTGTACAACAGTGACTTCAATATACATTCATATGATTCGACCACAGTATACTGTAACATTATATTATAAAGGTTATAAGTCCTCATTGTTGATCCGCAAAGTTGTTACTTTTCGAAATAGATGCACTGAAATGTTATTTCACAGTACACTCGTAGTTCAAAGGACTGAAGCCGCGATTGAGCGAATATTGTTTTCGAGTTTCACGAGCATTTCAGAAATTTCGGTGCTAAAACCGTTTGAGCCTTTTATTTTTTTGCATGTTGTGCGGATCCTATGGTGGTGTGGGTCCCTATGCAGCCTACGCCTAAATCCAGCAGTGATAGTGCTTACAGAAAAATCAGAAGAGCGTATTTATGTTAGAGAAGAAGCCAAAATAATTAACATCGATCTGTAGAGAAAATGGCTATCTAGAATGTTGCAAATTCAATGTAAACGATCCGACAATTACATAATGAGACTAATACAATAGAAGTAATTTCTATATAACGCCTATTTTCTTCAGAGTCCCTCTATCGGGCACGGATAGAAGTAGTACCCGATGTAGCAAATGCTACAGTTTCTGTTGATTTTCTTGTGCCAGAATGGTCCATCAGATGTCAACCTCCATAAGATCACTGAGAAAGTGAACAGATTCATATTTGCAATCTAACCCGGTTAACCCAATCAGTTACGGCTAAGTACGGCGCCTATTGATTCATCAGATGGCTACTTTTAGGCAATAGCTTTGACAGTGGCATCAAGTACAGACAGTTTCTGACCAGATAGGTAAGTTAGTTAGCACGGAATAGGAAGGGATGGAGGATTGCATCAAACCAGTCGAAAGACTGACAACAGCAAAAAAAAAAGAAAAGGTGAGTTAAACCTAACTAACTTTCGTATACCATAATATTATTAAAACTGGAGTTTATGGAACAGAAGAGGAATGTAATTTAATTATTAAATATGTTATAATTTAAATGAAAAAACATTTGATGCATCGACAATATATTTCTGCATAACTTTAGTTATTTGATACAGTGCAATGTAGTTTCCTCATTTTCAACACTGGGATGTTGTAATAATTTGAAATTGTTACTCAAAATTTTTGTATTGATGAAAAAGTGGAAGATGCGCTCAGCCTGGAAAATCCATAGTAATTGTTTATATTGGTATTGGTGATACATGGTCATTTGATTTAATACGTGTACGTACACCTGAAAATACATGGACAAGTTACGCACTCACATTTGGTTTCACTGTGTCAAAACTTTGTATGATTTTGAGTACAAATATTTTTAAAACATACAAATATGCTTATTTTATTTAATTGTACGTTCCTTCGGTTAAAAACAAAAATTATGTCCTCCTCAGTGAATACGAATTCTCAAATTAAAGCTTCCGAGCTGAATTTTACCAGGTAAATGTAAATTCGTATGGTGACAGAGTTTGATTTGCCGCGCGTTCCAATTCTGACGCGGTCCTATAGTTTAATGTGGAATCCGAACCATATTACTTTGCGCAGTAAAATGTTATTAGATGACTGTTGTATTCTGTCACTGTAATGTTTAGATCTCATTATAAATGTAACCGTGAAGTTATTTCCGGTCTGTTCATTATCCATTTTATTCGTGTGTCGTGCTGAGAATTATTTTTTAAGAGGCAGACTTTGTGAACCGAAGCTGCGTTGCTGAGACGTAAACTTGGAAATTCCTTTTCTGGGAAAAGGAAAGATAACATGCTATCTGGAGGAACTCTTGTTAGCTTCGATATCTCTGCAGGAAAAATTTGTGAGCGCAGTAAGCAAATCGTAGGATACTGATTTTTTCTCCCTGAACACTTACGCCACATGGAAATTTTTCTTTGACTTTCTTTATTGCTTCTTCTAGATACAAGTAGAATATTAACGAAGATAGACTACAATCTTGTCTCACACCCTTTTTAACTGATGTATGTCTCTCGTGATTCTCTACTTGTATTATAGCTACTTGATTCTTATATAGTTTATCGTTCTTATATAGTTTGTCGTCTCAAGTAATCTGGCTCCGAGTAGCTATTCGTGCAATAGTCCCAGCGGAGTGGTTATGGCGGTTA